>VZZY01017205.1:55737-179076 GCA_013400335.1 Eurystomus gularis
TCAGCGGCCGGGCAGCGAGCGCGGCCGCTCCGCTTTGTGCCGGCCGGGCTGGGCGGGGACCGGCCCCTCGGTATTTGTCCCCGGAGAGATACCGCGGTGCACCAGGAAGTGCTGCTGGGGTGGCGTGGGTGAGAGGGGTGAGTAAGCGGCGGCGGCGATTCGGTTCGTCGGACGTTCCCCGTGAGAGCCCGCGGCGTTCGTTTTTCGGTGAGGAGCGCGGAGCGGTGTCCGCTCGGGGGGTGGTGAAATAAGGTCCTCCCAGCTGTTAGCAGCAGGCGGCTTCCTCGCGTTTCCTGCGCGCCGTGTCGTGGAGGCTCGAAGGAAGCGGCTCCGCGGCAGCGAGCGAGGGCGTTCCACGCAGGCGGTGAAGACCTGCGGCCTTGGCGTTTGTGGCACCGACCCCTTTGGTTCTCTCTTTCAGAAAATGGCAGTTAATGTGTATTCTACTTCGGTGACCAGCGATAACTTGAGCCGACATGACATGCTCGCGTGGATCAACGAGTCCCTGCAACTGACGCTGACCAAGATTGAACAGCTGTGCTCAGGTGAGGGGGCTCGGCGGGGGGAGCGCCGCGTTTGGTGCACACCCCGCTTCTGCAGAGGTGCCGCTGCACCGTGTGAACCGTCCGTGCTGGCCCTCTGTGGCCCTGCTCTCGGCGTGGTTCCTGGTGTGAGCAGATTCGAGGTCAGCGTTACGATCTGGTGATGGTTAGAGTCGTGTTGAAGTGGTCGTTAATAACGTAAGCATAATGAAGAGGCTTGTTGTGACTCACTGCAGCGTAGATGGAATGGGGGTTAAGGTGGAAAAAAGGCTCTTAGGAGAGGGTGTTTACCAGTGAGGAATTAAGCGTTTAGTCTTGGTGGATACAGTAAGTCTTATAAATGCAGTTATTACCATAAACGTGTGGTTTCTTATGGAAGAGAACAACTGGGAGATGTGGAAGGCTGGGCAGAGGGAGCGGTGTGAGGAGGGTGTACTGGTGACTCTCAGGTTCACCTTCAGGCTTTACAGCTCCTCGTGGTAAAGGAGCACTTCAGGCTGTGTCACAGAATCATAGAATGTGAGGGGTTGGAGGGGACCTCTGGAGATCGAGTCCAACCCCCCTGCCAAGCAGGACCAGAGAATCTAGGGCAGGTCACACAGGAACACATCCAGACGGGTCTGCAAAGTCTCCAGAGAAGGAGACTCCACAACCTCTCTGGGGAGCCCCTTCCAGTGCTCTGGAACCCTCACAGCCAAGAAGTTCCTCCTCATGTTGGGGTGGAACTTCCTGTGCTCTCGCTTGCATCCATTGCCCCTTGTCCTATTGCAGGGCACAAGTGAGAAGAGGTTGCCCCTTTCTTCTTGACACCCAGCCCGAGCTTGTCCCCCTGGCTTATGCTGGCCTGATCTTACTTCAGTGCAGCTGAGTCTTGGGTAGAGTTTTAGGCAGAAAAGGGGAAGTGATTGTGGTACTGAAATGGAGTTAAGTGTCATCATAGGGAGGAGAATGTGTGTGGGAGGAGGCTTGTAGAAACAAATGAAAGACAATTGTCTGTGGAGTAAGAGCTGAAAAAAACCCAAGGGTAAAAATGCAGGCTAGGTAAAAGATGGTGGTTGGGATAACTGCAACAGGCAGATGAAAGGGGCTGGGTGAGAAGTGGAAGCGCAGCTCTACAGTGAGCTGTGTTCCTCACAGTGAGAGGTGTGGAAATTGGAGGTGGAACAAAGGGAGGGATAAATTTGAAATGAGTTTGGGGTTGTCCACACAGCCTGTGGAAGAAACATACCCAAAGATTACAGGGAAGGAGAGAACTTACAATAGACACCTGCCGGCTGTTTCCAGTGGCTTTTGTCTGGTGAGATGATGGAGAGAAACTGGAAGGTAAAGACCTGCAGCCGAAGGAGTAAGGGACATGATGAGCACTGTGCACTTTGAGGCAGGCGGGTCATGAAACCTGCTGTCTGCAGCACCAGCTTATACAGCTGAGGAGTTTTGCTTGGGATCGGCGTGAGTCTGGAACGCTGTGAGAGCTCTCTGGAGAACTAGTGCTGGCTCTGCAGAATTTCAGCTCACCTGTTTGCTGGAGAAGGCTGAGAGCTGTTGATGTGGTATGCGTTGAGTAATGTCCCTTCCCTGTGTCTGCCCAAGCGCTCCCCGCCTCCGCAGGTGTGGAAGCGCCTCTCGCTCTGTCACAGTCATGTGGAAGCAGAAGTTTCCGAGCCTGCTCTGCTGCCTTTGGCAGGGACCACAGTGACAGCAGCGGTTTGAGGTTGTGTAAAGGCACAAAGGCGACCTTTGGCTTATGCTATGATCTCTTTTTTTTTATTGTGCTTATTGCTCAGACTACTGATAGTTAGCAAACCCTGATTTCTGGCAGCTCGTCTGTGTTTGAGTTGGGCGTTGGAGCTCCGCAGCAGGTGAACTGAAAGACAGCGGAGCTCCAAGAGCAAGGTTTTAATTTTATTTGCACCTGTGGATGGGCAGCAGTATTCTAGTAGCAGGCGAAAGTGGGAGCCCCAAAAGACCTGCAAAATAACTTGATGGAAAGTGAACAACGGAGGAGTCTGTTACCTGTGGTTGAGATGAATAGACCAGTTTAGGGCAGCAGCGTGAGCTGTTAGTGCCTCATGGCCTTTGGACAGCTCACAAAAGCTTGTCAGGTTGCTGGGTGATGGTTTAGGTTCCCATGACTCTGTGTTCACTTCAGTGATACGGGGAGCAGAATAATGCTCAGAATGTTGCATTTGTATTTGCAGTGGCACATGGTTGTGTGCCACCACTGCAGAGTGAGGATGTATCCAATTAAAAAAAGATTTCTTTTTTTTACTATGTATATTCTCCAAAAGCTAATTTTTTGAGGCAGTTGTCCACTCTGTGGCTGAACAGAAGTTCTCTTCTGCTGTGTTAGAGTAAGAGCTGAATTGAAGGACAAGAAGGAATTAAAATTAATGGGAAGAAACATTACCTTAGTTCTTTGATTAAAGTTTGATTTAAATACAATCCGTCTTAATTTGGCCTCTTACCTTTGAGGGCACCTTGAACTGTGTATAGGTTCTGTCTGTAGTGTGGAAATGTATCATTAATGCTTAAATATAACTTTTAGAACAATGATATTTCTGGTTGAGTTCTGCTAGTGTTGATAAGAGGAGATTATGTGTCTGTTGGACACCTGTGTCATCTCATATCCACGAAGAAAGGAAAGTCCAATTATTATTATCTTCATATTCATGAAAAAAAGGAAAAGTCCAACTGCTTATCAGACTTCTTATTTCCACTTGGAGTTAGGAGGCAGGATTGCTCTTGTTCGTAAGAGCTGGCGTCATGAGCCCAGAAGTTTGGTTCTGCAGCTCGCTGAAGCTTATTTATGGCCACGCTGCCCCAAAACAGGAGACTGAAAGTTCCTGTTTTCTTGCTTTTGTTGCCTTTAAGGGACTGTGTAGCTGAGGAATGAGTCAGGTCGTTTGCTGATCTGACTGACAAGTGCCTTACGTGTGCTGGCGAGCTGGCTTGATTCATCCTGTGATGTGTGGTGTCTTTCTTTCGGCAGGTGCTGCGTACTGTCAGTTTATGGACATGCTCTTCCCAGGCTCTGTAGCACTCAAGAAAGTGAAGTTTCAAGCAAAGTTGGAACATGAGTACATTCAGAACTTCAAGGTTCTACAAGCAGGTTTTAAACGAATGGGTGTTGACAAAGTAAGCTGGGGTGTAACTGATTCTCTGTGCTTTTTATACCTGATAGCTGGGATGGACTTTGAAATTCAGAGCTGAGTAAATCTGGGAACAGAGTTTGCTTTCGGTTTGTGCATCTCAAAGCGTTTGGTTTTGGTTTGCGCTGGGGCCCTCACTTTATTTAGGACACTCTGCTTTACTTGGCTGAGGTTTGGTTTCCACTTCTTAATGATGAGATGAATTTTTCCATTTTACTTCTGTGCAACTTATGGAGCACAGACTAATATTGACACGTCTGTGAGATGAGGTTTGCTTGAGCTTCCTCTTTGAACCATCTTTGTACCAGGTATGTCCCCATAACCTACCGGTATGACAGTCCTAAGGATTCCAAATTCCTCTTCACGAGCACGTAGGATTGTTTTGGTTGGAAGAGACCTTTAAGCTCCTCAAGTCCAACTCTTCCCCCAGCACTGCCAGGGCACCACTAACCCATGGCCCTCAGCATCACATCTACACCAGGTCTTAAAATACATAATTTTAAGCCAGTGAAAATGAATCTGCAGGAACTTTCCCAGATCAATGACAGTTGTGCTTGTGGAAGGGTGATTTCTCTGCGTGATAGTCACCGACAGCATGTTTGGTATGATGCAGAACAGTTCTGTGTCAAAGCTTTCTCCTGCCTTTAAGAAGGTGTCTCCTGTGTGGGCTGGCGGCTTCAACACCCACCTAGTGAAGCCTGCTTGGGGGAAGCAGCTCGTGTGGTGTGTCCAGGGCCACCGGACACGCTTTCCAACGCCGCGTGGTCACCTAATCGTGATGGCTCCTGGCCCCTGCCAGGTGCTGGGCTCTTAGCTCGTGGCCTACAGACAAGACTCCACAATTCCCTGCATCCTTTTAATAATCTTCAGTTATTCTCCTTGTTCCAGAGAAACTGTAACTGTAACCTGGGTGTAGGTCCTGTGCAGCTCTGTGTTCCCAGCCTGTGGAACGAGTCGGCAGTTCCGACTCATGGAAGCTGGCGCTGGGTGAGCCAGAAACTTGAAACTTGGTGTAGCAGAAGCTTTGCTGCAGAATTATTTAAAATTGCTTGGACTCTTACAGTGAAAGCGTGATTTGTTTTTATTTGCAGTCATTAGCAAAAAAGTCCTGTTACACAGGACGTAGTTATGTCCAAGGAGGATTTTCTCTAGCCTGGACAAAGAATTACATTTGCCTAGCTTCTGAGTGCACTTAAACACTTTTTATGTAAAGGTAGAGGGAGGTTCTTTACCCTTAATATGAGTTTGACCTTTTTTTGTTGTTGTTGTTTTCCCCCCCTCCAGATAATTCCTGTGGACAAACTAGTGAAAGGAAAATTTCAGGACAACTTTGAATTTGTTCAATGGTTCAAAAAATTTTTTGATGCAAACTATGATGGGAAGGAGTATGATCCCGTTGCTGCTCGACAAGGCCAAGAGACAGTAGCACCAAACCTTGTTGCTCCAGTTGTGAACAAACCCAAGAAATCTCTCAGTTCTAGCAGTGCAGGTAGAGAAAATAGTTAAAAGATTATCTAGATATCATTAAAAACTCTGGGGAAAATCAGGCTGGGTTGCTCTTTAAATCAGTGTATGAGGTTGTAGTACTCGCAGTACTTGAAGTACTTGAAGTTACAGCATCTTGCTTCAGAGATGCTAGGCTTCAAACACTGAGTTGTCCTGTGCTATCCAGTTGTCTGGGAGCTACAGAAAGGATAATCTTCTCTACAAGAGAAAATGGCAAGGATTAGTGCCGACACGTGCCAAAAAATGGGTGTGTCACGTGGAGTGAAGAAGGAACAGCTCCAAACACTTCCATGTTTAAGCATGTTCAGAAGGGGGATAGAACCTTTACAGGAGGAAGAAAGATGTCCTGAGAGGAACTAATCCTGATTTAATCTTGCAGCCCCACAGAGGCCCATTGTTACGCAGAGGACTGCAGCAACTCCAAAAGCTGGTACTGGAATGGTCAAAAAGGCTGGGGGAGACGATGAGTCGGCGGGATTGATCGAGCAGGTGCGTTGACCAGAATGGCCCTGGCTCCTGACCCGTGCTGTGGGGAGCTGTGCGTACGTTTGGGGTTCAGTTGCGTGGAATGGATCAGGCAGATGGAAGAAAATGATCCGAATCTAGTAAGCTCATTTAAAATGCCTTAATTCGAAGCCTTTACTGTGATGGTCTTGCTCCCCTGAAAAGCAGACCCCTCCTGCAGTAGACATGTGCCCGGACATTCAAACCCGGCGTGGGCCATATCACACATAGCATTGTTTTTAAGTATTCCCACAGCTGTGGTGCAGCTCCCGCAGCATTCCAACGGAGCTATGAGCAGCTGCTGCTCCACCGAAATACTGAGCGTAGTACAACTAAAACTGCCACCAGCGCCAGCGTTGTCCTGGAGGAATGTGTTAGCAGAGGAAGCCGCAGCAGTCAGTGCTGCACCCGTAGCGTTGCCAAGTGGTGTTGTACGTGTTGGATGGGCTGTTTTTTGTGGCAATAGTATCACAGTTTGACAAATAGACCTTTTCCTCCTCTCACCGTCCCCCTTCGCCACCCATCGTGGGTACTTCTGAATCACAGAATGTGAGGGGTTGGAAGGGACCTCTGGAGATCGAGTCCAACCCCCCTGCCAAGCAGGACCAGAGAATCTAGGGCAGGTCACACAGGAACGCATCCAGACGGGTCTGCAAAGTCTCCAGAGAAGGAGACTCCACAACCTCTCTGGGGAGCCCCTTCCAGTGCTCTGTAACCCTCACAGTCAAGAAGTTCCTCCTCATGTTGAGGTGGAACTTCCTGTGCTCTCGCTTGCATCCATTGCCCCTTGTCCTGTTGCAGGGCACAAGTGAGAAGAGGTTGCCCCTTTCTTCTTGATGCCCAGCCCTCATCTATTGATACACATTCATTAGATCTTCTCTTCTCCAGACTAAACAGCCCCAGGTCTCTCAGCCTTTCCTCATCAGGCAGGTGCTCCAGTCCCCTGTAGTGCTTGTGAAGCGCTTATTAACACCCTTCTGAGAAGTCCAGGGACCTTGCCTTTCGAATAGATCCCACTGAATTATCTCCTTGGTGGATAAATTATTATTGATGCCCTTTGGCAGATCAACGTATTGAAACTTACTGTTGAAGACCTGGAGAAGGAGAGAGACTTCTACTTCGGCAAATTGAGGAACATTGAATTGATCTGCCAGGAGAACGAGGGGGAGAATGATCCTGTGTTGCAGAGGATTGTGGAAATTCTTTATGCCACAGATGTAAGTAATCTGGTATAAATGGTATGGATGGTTCCTCCCTCCCCTGCTAATTGGAAGCTGGTTTGCTTCCCAGGGCTCCCTCTATTTCTGCTTGTGGTTTGGGGTTTTTTTTTCCCCTTTAGGTTTATGGCCTAGCTTTTTCCTGTAATAAAGGAACAGATAACATAGTTATAGTCAGGCAGCAAACAAGGTTAGCCTTTCGTGAGGGGTACGTAACAAATAGATCAAAGACGAGGAAAATAACTCTTCAGGTGATATCTGTTGGCCCTGTAAATGGTGGCTTAAGGGTATCGATCCTGAGTAAAAAAGCATACAGAGTAGTCGGGAACTGGTTTGACATCAGATTTTCACTAAAGCCTGTGTTTTATTCCCCTTCAGGAAGGCTTTGTGATACCTGACGAAGGAGCACCGCAGGAGGAACAAGAAGAGTATTAACAGACCACATACTGTACCAGCAGAGCAGCAACATCAGAATTCTTTGCCCCAGATCGTGTGCTTAACTGTAAAATACTCCACTTTATTCTTAGAGGACTCACTGGTTTCTTCTCATAAGCAAAAAAAAAAAGTACCTCTTCTTAAAGTGCACTTTGCGGAAGTTTCACTTTTTACAGTGGGTTTGAGTTAAGAGCTCTCTCTCACTCTGTAGCAGAGCAGTATTCACATCTAGGTGGTATATTTAGGGAGCAAGAGGCTGAATATTTGGACCTTGTTGCAGAATGGTTTGCTGGTGGAACACTGGTTTGTGGGGAGACTCTTTTTTGTATCCAAGATGGTGTGCAGTAGAGAAATTAAAGACTCTGACTCACAGAAAGATTGAGTTAATGTGAAATTGCAGCACAGAAATTATAATAAAATGCCTTAAGAGTATTTAAAAATATGCTTCCATATGCCAAATTGAAGTAATGTGACAGGAGATTTTATGTGCTTCATTTCGGGGTAGACGTTTGCTGAACTCCATTCCCTGCGGTCTGAGAGGCCTCGCGTGGCAATCTCACTCTGTCAGCGAGTGCTCAAAAGGGGCTATTAAAACAAAACTCCATTCCTATGTAAAGCTGCTTACTAAGTGATTAGTTCTCGATGAAATAGGCCTTAACGTTGCCTGTCACAAGATTAGAGGGAGTATGAACAGCTGAGACACATAAATTACCTTGAAGAGCGCTGGAGCCTTTTCCTATGGCATTGTGGCTAACGACTTTGCCAAACCGTACTGTGTTTTCTGTAAGAAAAATAACAAAAGAACCTAACAAAAGCAGAGGGCGTCCGGTCTTACTGCCCACAGTGTTCTTCAGAAGTGATCCTCCTTCCTGGCTCTTGTTTCTATTTGTCCTGTTTCTTTTTTTGATTTTTTTTTTTTGTTGATACACTTCTCGGCCTCTCACTTGTTCTTTTCTCTTTCCCATCCCAAGGAATGCTGATCAAACCCGGTGGCTGTCACAGTGTCATCGCTTGCACTGTGCAGCTATCAGAGTGAAAGGGAATCGAGCACGTGAGGATGATGATTTTTATCTGTTTTTTTTTTTCTTTCAAACCAGGGCATATCTAATATTAACCCTTGCCAGTTCAGTAGTCTTCTGGGGTAAAAGCTAAAAGATGCTGGCTAACAGAGCTAATGTTATTGCAGAAAATACAGTACTGAAACTAACTTAAATATTAATATTTAAACCCTTTCCTTAACTGTCCTTTTTTTGCTCTCATGCCCCTCGTTACTGTTGTGTTTGGCAAGATCCTGCAAGACTTCTGATCCCCCTTCACTACTGAGATTGATCAGTCCCGTTGTGCTTGTATTCATTTGTTTCTGGTGGTAGCTTGTCCTAAAAATGTGTGTAGGAGAGCATTTTATGGTAATTGTCGTGTAGTGCATGAATCTTTGTGAAATTCCGAGAAAAACCCAAATTCAGTGAATGCCAAAAAAATGCAAGTTTCTAGCCATTGTTTAAAATTGCAGTGGTGCTATTTCTCTGTGGCCTTTTAGACTTTTGTTGCCCTACAACTCCATTTTACTGAGAAACCATATTTGACTTGGATTTTTTCTTGACAGGGTTTTTCTATTTTAAGCAGTTTCTAAATAAAGTTCTGTATTTCAAGAGTGTCACGTCTGCTGGAGTCTCTCGTGCTTTCAGATACCATCAGGCGAAGCTGGAGTTCGTGGTAGTGTCCGTGGTGAAGCTTGCAGGACCTGGAATATCAGCTTTCATTCTCCAGTCCTAGCTGTAGTTGTGGCTAACTTGAGTAGCAGTAATGTCAAAGCTTTCCTCGGAGTGTGCTGGGGGAAACCATGGCTTGAGGAGGTGCTTTTTTTTTTTCTTTTTTTATCTTTTCCCCTTCCCACAAGTGGATGAAATGTTGAGTGTGTTGGTGTAAGAGTGGGGCTGTGTATCAGCAATGCTGTCGTGTGGCTTCAAGTGTGTTAGAAGTGTTTCAGAATGTCTAAACCACTGGTCATTACCTATAAACAAGATGTTAACTGCCTCTGCCGCCCGTCTCCCCGAGCAGGTTGACTGTGAACTTGGGTGATTTGTTTAATTTGAGGAGTGTTTCGTATGAGCTTAAATGTCAGGGACCAGCATCTTCAGAAAGGTGCTTCTGTGAGGAATCCGACCTTGACATTGGGAGTGTTCCCTGCAGGGCTTCTCTGGGGCTGGAGACCCCCCTCCCTGCCCCTGGTGTGCTCTGTGGACCCCTCACTCTGAGGGACAGGCCTTGCTGGCATTGCCCGCTGGTGTTGGACCACAGAAGCGCAGACATCGGGCAGGGCTTTTGATGCACATAAAATCTTCTTCACTGTTACTGGCTTGCTTTGAGGTTGGAAGCGTATTTTTTTTTGACTCTAAATATTCCGTTATTCAAGCAACTCGAAGCAAAAGATGGCAGTAGCATGTGGCTGGAGTTGAAGAGGGCTTGGTGGGCGTCTGCTCTTTGCAGCCCAGTTGTGCGCTGGGACTTGGTCACCTCAAGTCTCTTTCTAAGAGGGTTGTGTGTGGAGCGCCCAGGTCAGCAGAGGGGCTGCACTGGGTCGGTTTTGGTCTCTGATAGCAAATATCCTTCTGTGCAAAGAGCGCCGGGTGAGAAGTGCTGCTGGGTGTGTGGACGTGTGTGATTTGACTGGAGCCGTGGTCTTGTCCGTGAAATGCTGCTACGATTCCCAGCTGCCTACATCACGTCTTTGCTACCAGGGTGAGTTAGACACAGAACAGGGACAACCTCACGTAGTCAACTTGTGACTACATCGTAGGTGTCTTGGCGTAATCTGGTTTTTAGCGTCAGTTTTGGGAAGAAAATAACAATAAGCTGAACTCAAACCCGTAGATTGAACGTAGCTACTCTTAGACTGGTACAGTAGGTGCTGTTGAAGGCTCACCTGCCAGAACAATCCGATAGTGTCCCACCTCCGTTAGTACCTTAGTTCTATCAGATATTTGAAAACTGAAGAGAATGGAAGAAGCGAAAGCTCTCGTCTCCTCTCTGTACCAACATGTCTTACTTGCAGGTGGACTTGTGGATGGGTTTTTTTTAACTTTTATTGTTCGATTTTTTTTTTTAATGAATTCCCGGTTTGCAATGACAATTCTTACTGTAACTGTTAAAAGCCTTCAAATAAAGGCCAAAAACTTGATTGCTGTGGTGTCGTATCGCTATTTAACGTGGCTGCGTGAGCACTCGGTCATCTCAGGCTGTCCGGTGGGATGTCCAACCACGGGAACACGCGCATCCCTTGGGAGTGGGAGTTTTTTCTTTTCTTGGAACATCCAAGGATAAGGCTGGAATCTAATTCTCACCAGAGAAAGGTATTTTTTTTGCAAGTCAGTGCGTAAACCTAACAAAGACCGTGCGGTAGCTTTTTGATGTGTAACCCCTGCCTCTTGATTCTACAGTAGTGCAAGAAATGGAGGGGGGGAATCGTACCAGGGGAATCGTAGAGGGGGGAATTGTTTGGACTCTCATTGCAGGGGCTGCAAACAACCCTGCAGAGAAAGAGGAACCTGCCTGAGGGCACCTGCGCTTTGTCAGTGGGAGCTGAAGAATTCACTGATCTTTTGACGCAGAGAAAGCGAGGAGAGATGAAGTCGTTGCAGATCCACTTCTGGTTAGCTGGAATCCAGAACTGAGGGAGGAGAAACGCGAGCTGGGGTTTCGCAGAAGGAAGAGCTGGATAAACTCTGCTGGTGAGTAGGAGCTCCTGGGATGAGGTTTTGTGTCTTGTGACTTCCAGTTCCTCACAGAAGTTGTGTTTGCGTAGTGAATGGGCCTGGAATCCAAGGAAAGAAGAGTGTTAAACAAGTGTGAGTAGAGAACATGAAAGGTATGGAAGCAGAAATTAGAGAAAGCTGCATTCATCTTGTTCCTTTAACTGCATAGGAATAAATTCATGCTGTGAAATGGGGCAGATAAATCTGGAAAGGAATCTCATGTGGGGGAATGGTTTCAAGGAGAGGAAGGAAAAGGGCAACGTTCTGTGGCTGAGGAGGATCAAGGGAGGCAGGGGATGTGTGGCTGTGTAGCGGTGCTGCAGAGAAGGAGCTGCTTTTGGTACAGCAAAGTCCATCCAAAGAAACGGAGCAGAAATGGGGTTTCTTTTGAGAAATACCCATTAAACTGGAATAAAACGGTGGTTTTGAGGAAATGGACACTTAGTGTCATTGAGACAATCTGTCTTCCAATAAAATGTCTGGGGTTTTTGCCTTTCAAAAAGAAGGAGCAAAGTCAAACCTAACTCCTGAAACTTTCTAGGACCAGAAAGAGAGTTCCCAGAAGACAATCCCAGCCTCAAAGAAGCAAAAGCCGCTTTATAAAAATTACTCCTCCGTTTTTCAGTGCAGCTGGCTGGCTTTTCCAACTGTGGCCTTTCAATCATACCTAGGTACTTGACAGATGGAGATATATTATTATAGCTATAAATATTTATTAAAACAACATAAAATACTGAAATAATATCATGATATATACTATTAAAACATTGAATATGTAGTATGTATTTTTATATTTTTTTGTATATGTGTATATCAAAATCTTTGGCTGACCTGTCAGAACTGTAGGAACCATGAGCTGGTGTGGGTTTGAAGTCTCGAGAGGTGTTTTGCAGACACTCTGCTCTTGAGAGGACTTTTGTTAAATGGTTGTCTGTCAATCTTCTCCTCGTGCTCTGACTTTGTCCCCGGGGGATGCACAAGGATGGATGGACATTCAGGAGGCATTAAGTCTCATGGGACAGCGTGGATCTAGATCTTGACATGTTTGAAGCTCTGCAGGTTGGTGTTTATGACAAGATGAGCAGACGAGGTTAAAAGGAGGGGACAGAAGAGGTGGGTCCATTTGCAAAACCTGAATACAAGCCCGTGTTTAATCCTGGCCTGTCTCTCAAAGAAGGGCTTTCTGGGGGAGTGAGGGGGAAATGGATGGAGAGGTTTGTGACCGTGGCAGTTGGGGTGATGGTGAAGCTCCACAGCAGCCCCATGTGAAGGTGCAGAAGTGGAGCTGTCTCCCTGTGACTGGGGATGCACAGGGAGGTGGGAACAGATGAGAGGTGTTGCTACAAGCGTGAGGAGCACCACGAGGAGGGACAACCATCTTACACTGACACTGTGCTGGAAGGTGGAACACAAAGACCTCCTGGTGGCAGCCTTTCCTGCCTTTCTTCCTGCTGTCCTTCTTTTCCAGATAAGGCTGCTCTTCCTGAACCTGCCTAGAAATCCCAACTGCAGCAGATCCTCATTAAATACTTGATGGACATGAAGAGCTTAAGAGCTCTGTTTCCTTGTACGTAATAAAGGAAAGAGATCTTCCTTCTTACTGCTGTGTTATTGAGGTTAGTCCAAGTCACGGGTGCCGGGGAGGTGAAGTGTGGGGGTGATGAGCACGTGTGGGGCTTGGTACTGCCCCAGCTACCCCGAGAGCGTTACCTGCGCTGGCTGATCTTCAGCTGCCTGGGGCTGAGCTGCTGTCAAGGTGCTGTCACAGCCAGCCTGTTCACAAGGGTGCTTCCATTTGTTCGAAATCTCAGGGTAGACACGGGCTGCTCTTGTTTAATGATCTCTTTGTCTCCAAAAGCAGCACGAGGGGAATGAGCAGCCATGGTGCAGGTGAACAGAAAGGAAAAAAACCATAAATCTGCGTTCTCTGGCTTTGCCAGAACGTAGCTTGGGTGGGCTTGGTGAGACAGCTGCGATCGGCCACTCGTTGCTTTGGAGATTCTTTGAAACTCTTGGTTGCTGCTTTGGGTTTTTAACTTTTGCTCTCGTTTTTAAATGGGTGAATAAATGGTTGTAAGTTCACAAAAATATTGAGATGAGGAGGTGGTGTAAGGCCTGGCAGCCAAATCTACAGGAGGGGGGAATGCTCTCGGAGCCCTTGGAGACGGGGAGAGAAGTTTCCTTCTGTACTGGCAGTTCCCACGATGCTCTTTGATCAAGAGTACGTGTGCGTGGTTGTCCCTGCCTTCGAGACTGCTCCAAGCAGGAAAAATCCATATTTATATAGTCCTGCTGCAGGAGAAGGTTTGTCTTCAGTGCAGAGCAAGCTGTTGGGAGGCTTTACCAGTTGCTGTCCATGCTGTGGTGGGGTGGCTGGGCAGCCAGCGAGGTCAGCTCCATCAGCTCTGACCGTGGGGACTGATGCTCTGTCTGCCCAGAGGCTTTCCCGTTATGGTTTGCAACCTCTGCGACTAAGGATGGGTTAAAATTTGTCCTAAAGCGTTACCAAAACTGGGGTCTAACACTTGCATTACCCTGAATTTCGCTCGGCTCGCTCTGGCTCTTCTCTTCGCGGTGTCCCTGTGCTGGCAGGAGGTGTTGGCTGGAGTAGCTCGGGTGGTAAAGCTTCCCAAACAAAGGCTCTTTCTTGCAGCCGAAGATAGTGAAATAGTAACCTTGTAAGAGTCTTCCCGGGTGTTGGCAGTGCTGCAGCTCTTCCTCCCTTCCGCAGGACGTCACTGTGCGATTCCACGTGCCGTTGAAGCTCCCCGCAGTCCGTGTTCCAATCAGACCGTTTTTTTCATCCTGGGAGGGTTTCAGACAGAGGTCCGACTGTCTTGCAGAGGTCTCTCTTGCGCCCCACAAGTGGAACATGTTATTTCTGCAAACAGCGAACTGGCTGGGAAACTTCTCTTGAAATACTTGATTAGAAAAAGTTTCCACTTGTTCTAATTTATGACGTGCTCTTTATGGAAAATGTACCTTCCCTGCCTCCTCCAGACACTCGGGATTTAAAGGCAGTAGCATTCACGGGGAGATTTCCGAGAGCAAGGCAAGATAACGGCTGCAACCTGGGATTCATTTGGGTCAGTTCAGGGAAGTTTTGACTGGCGAGTGGTATCCACAGCGCAGCTTTTCTACTTCAGAGTTACGCAGTTACTGCAGAAAGGTGCAAACTTGAAAAATGGCCAGTCTGTAGATAACGGGCATGCTGTACCTGCCTGGGTGCAAACGGCACCATTTAGGCTTCCAACAAAAGCACCTGCTGGTTTGGAAACCATAAAAATGTGCCGCAGGGCTCTCGCTGGGTCCACGTTTGGTACGACGCTGTCACAGCCTGCCGTCTTCCTGCGCTCTTTCCTCAGTGATGAGTGATCTGCTTGAGTCGAGGCCTTGATGGGCAGGGTTTGTTCTCAGGGGTTTGAAGGAGTTCTGCACGGCACAAAGAAATTAAAGCGTACTAACAATGAAGACATGGATGGTGTGAAGGCTGGTGCTGACTGTGATGCTTCGTAGCCTGGGTAGTGACACCGGCCTCCGATGAAAGATGAGGGCTGAGGAGTAGCGGTTGCAAAAGTAATTTCCTGATATATTTTGGAGGGGAAAAAAAAGTGGGAAAGAAATCGAACATCATTTGTTACTGGGGGTAGGGTGGTGTTTATTTTCATAGCTATCTCCTGTACCACAGCACCTCAGGTAATGAGTTGTGCTCGCCCTTCGATACCGTGCAAGGGAGAGCACTGCCTGTTTCGCAGGACGAGGGTCGGGACGATGTGCTGCCCAAATCCAGAAGCCGGGAGACCAGACTGGAAAGCAGATCACACCCGCTCTCCCGAACAGCCCGGAAAGCAATCTGACTGTGAGGGATTTCTGAGGCACAATCCTGCCTTAGGAGCTACCTGGTTTTGCCTTCCCCGTAAGTGGTTCTCTTGTGCTGCTGTGAAAAATGTCTGCTGCTTAAGCATCAAGTTTTTTCATCAAACGGGAAACATGAGCATCCTCCCTGATGGAACTGGCCTAATAAACCAGTGCCTCATTCAAGAACAACACCTACTGCAAAGTGAGAGATTTGGTGACAAACGACCCCTTTAAATGGGTTTTCTTCTGGGTTTAATCAGGCTGATCTGACGGTTGCGTGTAAAAACCATGAATTCAGTAGGTTGTGCCTGGAAGAAAGGCAAGGTGGGGTGTAAGAGGTGACAGCTCTTCTGTCACAGGTTCCCAGAGGTAAAACGGCCTCTTCAGGAAGATGGACAGTGAAGTTCAGAGGGACAGGTGGTGACACACTTTTGCACGAGTGCTGAAACAACCTGTTTCTTCTCTGCAGCTTGTCTGGATTAATCGAGGAGTGTGCCAAAAAGATGTAGGTCAGAGCAAGGTTGGCTGGCTGGAGATGGGATCTGCTGAGGAAACTACTGGTAGATAATTACAAAAATGACTGTTCGGGGGCTGTGCACAGTGTCTTTTCCCAGGAAGTCAGAGGAACTTTGTCAGTTGGCTTGTGATTTTTGTATTTGAGGATGTGACCAGCACATTGATTACTGCCCAGGCTTGAGAATCAGTCGCAGTGGCTGTGGATGCCTTGGGTTAAAAGCTCTGAAGCCACGGTGCCACCAGCGTGTCATTAGTCCTGTGTCACGGGATCTCTCTGCAGACCTGGCACCAGATTCTTTGATATCGGTGACAACAAATGTGACAGGATCTCTTGCCTCGTTGCACAGGACAGCTGTGACACGGCCTTGGATTCCTGGTGGGATGCTTCTCCAGAGGGGTGAATGGCTTCTTTACAGCAGGACTTTGGATCAGACATCTGTGAAAGGGGTCCCCGAGGGGGCAAGACCCAGTGCTCAGGAGCTCGGGTTGCATTCCCGGGGTGTAAAACGATGCTCGCTGTCCCTGGGTTCTCTGCTCGGTGCAGGGCTGGGAACTTGAGTTGGGGGGGCTGAGCCCTGCACTGACCATGTCCAGGGTGGCTGCTGTGTGCAACGTGTTACTCGTGGATTAATTCAGGCTCCCGCTCGTTGCTTGTTCGTGGTTTGCAAGTCAAAAAGCCTCTTAATGTTTTATTTGTTTCTTCTCACTACTAAATTATACAGAGACAATTAAACATCGCTTTACTTCAGCCATTTTAGAGATATTTTCCAACAGTTTGTAACTCTTTCCTAGGTCTCCAAGCAATGCATTTGTCTCCTGCCAGGAGACCTGACACATCTCTTCAAGAGCTCTGTGCTGTTCAGAGAAGCCCTCGGAGCCTTTTCTTGTACGTCCCTTGTGGTGGCTGTGGCTCCCAAACGGGCTGGGCATCCCATGCTTAAAATTGTTCTTGGATATTTTTATTGCTCATAAGCCACAGGCGTAATATAAATATTAATAACAGTGGATCAGTGGCACTCCCACTTCCCTCGCTTGTACCTCCCATATCAAAACGGGAACGGGAGTTTGCTGCTCCTGCACCTTCCGCGTCGCCGGAGCAGGTGACCGAGCAGCTCTGCTGCCTGCACCCCCCTGGGGCCACCTCTCCGCAGGTCCTGGTGTGACCCTTCTCTCCTGCTGCCCCAGATGGCTAACGCATCCTCGCCAAACCTTTGACTGGGTTGCGGCGAGGGGAGTCCCTCGGGGAAGATGTGCCTGCTCTCGTTGCCGTTCAGACGCTCTCAAGGCCCTTGCTCAGTGCAAGTGATGCACACTTGGCCTTCTCTTTGTCCTGCACCACTGGTATGCACAGAAAAGCTGCTTCTCCTCTGCTCTCCTTTGGCTTTTCATAGAGTTTCTCTTTTCTCCACTTTCTATGTCTGGTCCCCTCTGCTCCCTACTGTTTTCTGCTTCCCTTCAGACTCACATTTTACCATCTGTCCTGCTCAACTCTTTCTCTTCTGAAGAGGTGGAAACAGTGGACTGGACTAAATGCCCCCCCCAGTCCCATCTCTTCCCCTAGAAGCCAGGCATTTGCAGGAAAACACACAGAGCTTCAAACCACAACGTCATTCAGTGAAATCTTTCCTCTTTCACAGTCCCTCTCTGGGAACTGGTGCCACCAGATAAAGTTCATTCCTCAGCTCGAGCTTGTTGCTCCCAGCTCAGCAGCTGATAAGAGCCAGGACGCTGACTCTGCTTCCATTAAAATAGCACAGGCAAGTGCCGGGCAGACAGGTCTCTGCTGCTGGTCTCTAATTTACCCCTTGCACAATGGTATCAGGCTGTGCTGCTGATATTTTAACTTCCTCTCCCTTCCAGGTAGAGCATCCTGGTACCAGACTCAGGTGCTGGGAGATATGAGCTGGGGAGAAAAGGCAGAAGGGCGTCTGTTCATTTTTATGATTTGTGTGTTTTGGGGTTTTTTTAGACTCATCAACAAAAGAAGCTTTTGGAAGTTGTTTTAAGCTGTATAAGGACAAGCTCCTGCAGGGCAGGAGAAGGATCGGGTATGACAGGATCCGCTTCTGTAGGAAATCGAGGAGGCGTTGTCCTTTGGAAGCATCCCCTTGGGCTGGAAGGGGATCTGAAGGTGTTCTCCATCCTGGCTTAGGAACCTGAGTGAAGTGGATTGGCTTGGAGCTTCATGGACCAGGGAGGAGCTGTGGTCTTCTGCTGGCAGAGAAGTTCTGTGCTTGGCAGAACTGGCAGTTGAGGTGCAGGGGGTGATGTGAGGCAGGAGCGGTGATGTGGGGAGCACGTTGTGGCAGAGGTTCAGGCTGTGGCCGCTGGCCAGAGGTTCATGATGGGTTTGGGAGCGCTGTGATGAGGAATCCTGCCTCGAGAGGCTGGGCCTGGGGAGGTGTGGCTGTTTGCAGGGGCATGGGGAAAGGCTGTGGAGGAAGATGGATGTCCTCCTGGTCAACCACCTCCCAAGTTCACCTTTCAGTCCTATTTCTCTGCCTTTTCCAGCAAATATTACTCAACCTTCCCACCATCTAAATTCCCCTTTTCCTTTTCTTCCCATCTTTTTTTTTTCTTTTCACAGCTCTTGATTGTGTCTCTTCTCTATATGCATCTCACTCCTCTTTCACTCCCGTTTCTCACTTTCCCCCCCTCTCATGGCTCTGCATTCTCCCATCCCCCTTCTCCACTTCCAGAATGCGTCCGGTCTGGCAGCCATCCACCATCTCTGGAAAGCTAATGGGGTACAACAGAAAGCCCCATCGTTGCTGTTGAGCATGCTGGCAGCTGGCCAAACGTGCTTCTGTATCTGGTCTGCTAGAAAGCTGGGAGACATCTGACAATTTTTATCTACGGCCGTATCGTTTGTGCTGCTTTCTTCAGGCTCAGGAGCCACCGTTCCCTCTCCTCTTTGGGCTCTGCTCCTCAGCAACACGGGCGGAATAATGGCTGCCTGGCAATTGTGGCTCCCTGCAATTGTGGTTCCTCCTGCCCAAACTATTTGGCAAAAAAAAACCCCAAAAGATATGAATGTTAAATTATGGCTTCCAAGTGGCTAAAATCCCAGTTGCTGGCACCTGGACTCGTAAAGGCCCCTGGTTTCGGTGCTGGTGGATGGGATCGTGTTGGGTCTGCTGTGGCTGTCAGAACTTCTCCATCTGTAAATTTCATTTTATCTTACTCAGTAAGTCTTTCTCGTGCCTCTTCTCTTGCACCTGAACCTGGAGGCCATGGAGCGGTCGCTTGGAGGCCGTTTGCACGGGGCTTGTTGCCTTTCTCCCAAAGAAAGTAATGTCTCTGTGCTTCTGGCCAACCTGGGGGTTTTAAATCGGGGCTTCTGGTGGTGGTGGTCGGGGTGGGGGAGCGAGCTTGGATGGGGCTGTGAGGATCTGCCACCCACTGAAGCCGGCCGCTGTTCGCCCGCTGAAGGAGAGGACTGATGCTCCTGCTGTGGCTGTAGCAGAAGGGCTGTCCCACCAGATGGTACTGTTGGGCTTTCCGTCGTGCTGCAGGCGCCTGGGCTTTGGGGACGGCTTCCAGGGAAGGATTTATAGGGTGGGATTAACCTGGGTCATCTCTGCGGATGTTTTTGGTTTTGTTTTATTTGAACATAAGATTTTTTTTATATGAAGGAATCTCAGCCCGTGAGTATCTTGCAAATTCTCGACTGCTCCCCAGAGATGCAGAATTCGGCATCTGAGGTGTGGGATGGGCTGTTGAAACTGTTTCTCTGGGGTCTGCTGCTGCTGTTCTCTGTACACCTGCATCCTTTCCAGCCAGGGCTGGGTTTTTTTGTTTAGCAACCAAGCAAAGCTGAGATTGCACTGCAGGGTCAGAGCAGCTCCTCAGACCCAGCCCTCACGTCAGCTTTGTGGCAGGGCAGTGGAGGAGAAGGCCGGTCCAAAAGAGGTTCCTTTCAGCAATGCCTCTTCTGTTTGCAAAGCTGTTTTCTCTAGTGCAGGGAGATGCTGATTTCCAGGCATCTTGCTACATGACTTAGGTGGGAGCTTCTTGTTTGGGCCCCTTTTTAAAGTCAAAATTTGATCCTGGCTTTTCATCAGTTCCACCCCGTGCTTCCTTCTGCTGTGCTCGCCTCCTTCTTTGCCAGTGTCCCAGTTGTTAGCAGTGAGTGTTTCTTCCATGAGAGTACCAGATGCTACTGATCTGGAAGGTGCCTGTTGGGTGTCTGAGCCTCCTGCTCAGGGGCACGTCCAGGGCTTGTAAACCAGTGAAACCAACCAGCCCCAAAGCAATGCAGGAGCCTGCTTGGCCCCCCCTCACCACAGAAGAGCCCCCGGCCCAGGCTGGTGGTTCCTCCTCCTTGCAGCAGGTGCTCCAGGAGGCTCCTGGCCTCTGCAAGCACCATCACTTATGCTGACAGGCTGTTATTTTTCTGCTAGGACTCTCTGATTTTAGACTGTAAATCACTGGCTAGATAACTTGCCAGAGCCCCATCCTGGCTGTCGTGCTATCCAAGGGATTGTCTGAAGAGTGGTTGCACTTGACCTCTGCTTCCTGGCTGTCCCTGCTTGCAGGAAGAGCACATCCCGGATCCGTCTCCTGAGCTGCTGTCTCCACACCTGGTTTCTCTGCTGCCTTTTCTGCATGGATTGTGCATCTTTGTCTCTCCTTCTCCTTGCAGCCTTTAGCAGCTTCCAAAATCCTGCTGCCAGCCCACGGCAAAAGGAGATTTTTCTCTTCCTCTCTTATTCCTCCAGAAGGAGTGAAGGGACCCGCTCTGTGCTGGGTTCTGCTGGTTCTCTTTCTGGGAACAGAGTTAAGAATTTGCACCACGCTCACATGGAGCTTTGGAGTTGTGTGAAATGAAGGCCAGGAATGGCCCCTGGTCCTCTGGAATCGTTTTTTACCTGCGTATGAGCTTTGCTGTCTGGGTGAAGGATTTTTTTTTTCTAAATCTGTTTGGGTCAGGAATTTGTTTGACCACTACAGAGGTGCAAAGGTTGGATAGTTTCATAAATGTCTCTCCTTTGTTCCTCTCTTTATTGCCTTCTTATCCAATCTCTTCTCTAATATTCTCCAATTTTCTGTAACTTTCCCTCCTGTGCCCTCTTTGCTTACCCTGGAATTCCTCTTCTCTTCCAGACGGACACACAGGCCTGTCCTACCCAGCAGCGCATTTCGAATGACCTGCTGCCGCTCCCCTGCGTGGCTGTGTTTTTTCTCTGCTCATGGGCCATCAGTGATTGCTTTAGAGAAAGGCATCCTCTGCTCTGATGGTTCCCCAGAGATGAATTTATTGGCAAGATACCATAACAGCTTTTTTTTTTTCCCCCATCCTGCAGCTGAAATGATACATGCTTACAGTGACTATTATTTCTGACGCTCGCTGTGTTATTAGTAAGATTGAGATTTGTGTCTTAATCAGCCAGTTGATGCTGGCCAGCATTAATGGCACTGCTGTTCTGGTAGCAGGGCAGGATTGAGATCAATTTGGCAGAGATTTCTGCAAAGGCCGCTATATAAAGCCTATGTTCTGTCAGGGTTCTCTTGTAACCCTGCAAACAATTAAGTAGCTTTCATGCAATTAGAGTTTTCCTGCCTCCTGATTCCCTGTCTTCTTGGCCTCACGATGTTTGTCGCATGTTAATGTGGTTTTATCGTGTTGTGCTCAATGGATCCCTTTTGTCTGCAAACCGTTCCTGGCAGGAACGTGCTGATGGACCAAAGTCCTGTTGGGGATGCCTGTTACAGCATCTTCTGCACAAGCATCACCTCCTTGATGAAAGAAGGGCACGGCTGAGAGCAGAGAAATCCTTCCCAACGGACCTGCAGGGAGGTGATGATTCAGACCCGCTGCGGGCCGGGGTGTCTCGGTGTGTGCTAGGCTTCGGTCGTGCTCTCGCTGCGGACGCAGCACTGCAGGGACCTTAAGGTGTTGTTTCCTTTCTCCTCTAAGGTTGTTATAGAGCCTCCAGTTCCCACAAGCTCTCCTGAAGGATCTCTAACCCAGGCGTTGTGCCACGATGTTTGAAGGCTATCACATCCTGTCTCCCTCGCGAGTTAGTGATGAGTTTATTCTTTGTCCTCACTTATAAATTTGTATAGTGGATAGTTCTGAAGTGGCACGTTACAAAGAGTCGGTGCATGACGGGCGAGGTTGCGCTGGTCTCCCTTTTCCTGGGGACAGCTTGCGTGAGCCCAGGCCACACAGTCCGTCAGGGATGCAGAGGCCTTTTGTAACGCTGCATGAACCTGTGCGGGGCGCGTGTCCTTGTGTGGAAGCGTGAGCTGATATCCTGCTGCAGTCAGATCTGGGGTGGAATCCCACACGGACTCACAGGTCATCCCAGTTCTCATGGCCCGGGCATACCTGAGACCTGGCCCTACTCCCTCTCTCTGGACTAGGACATGCCGGAGAAGTGCCTGCTAGAAACTAGCCGGGCAGTGATGGAGCAGTTATCCAAATAAAAGCACTGTGCACATTAATAGCACCCCAGCAGTAAAAAACAAGTAGAATTAAATGGGCCATGTTTCTAAGAAACGTCTTGTTTCAGTCTGCTAGAAACCATGAACTTAATCTCCTCCCTCACACGTCATAACGTCAACAGCTTGATGCGCAACAAATCTTCTGCCACATCAATGGAACAAATGTAGATTAAAGCTCTGATTGCACTCGGCTCACTCGGAGCTCTGATTTCCACGTTGCTGCTCAGAAGCTCTTCCAGCTCCCAGGTGGCTCTGCTGGCACCTGGTGGGATCGGGCTATGCTTCACAAATCCATCATGCTCTTTACTTTTAAGTTTTCCAAAGCAGTTGGTTTTGAGGAAGGGGGGGACGGATTTAATCTTCTTTGTAGTCTAATGAATGTTGTTTGTAGGTGGAGCTTACCCTGTGCTGAGCTGCCTGCTCTGTCCTGCTCAGTGGAGCCATTATAGGTGGAGTCCAGTGGAAACCTCTGTAGCCATCCTGCCAGGCGTGTCTCTAAACAAGGGATTTGGCTTTTCCAGGGGCTTCTAGTAGTGGATACCATCTTGCTGTTGGTGCTTTTTGAGCCAGTGACTGGTATTAAATGCAGCCTGATGAAAGCAAGACAGTAGAAAATACCACTTGAAGCTTTCATGTGGTTTCCAGTGGTCAGACATTTGCTGAGAACCAAGAGGAAGCCATGAGAAGTACGCAAAGGAAACAAAAGGTTTTGTGCAAGCTACAAGTGAGGTTGATGAGAGCAAAACGTGCTGCTGGGCTCCTATGGCTGTTCTTCAGCAACACCTCGAGGTGCTAAAGAGGCTCATGTCGCCTGGTTTTACTTTTGCAGAGATCTGGCATCTGCTTCACTTTGTGTGAAACAGCCCAAAGGAGAAGAGACTGCTCAGGGAAAAGGACGCTGGCAAGTGTGGTTCTGTGCTCTAGGGAAGAGCTGGAGCAAAGGTGGGCTGGCCCCGGCTCTGCTCGCTCTGGAAGTGTGGCTGCCGCTTCTCTGTGTGTCCCGCTCCCAAGCGACAAGCTCTTTGAGGAGCGAGGAAGCTTCTCCTCCCAGCATTCCTGCTGCTCGCTTGGCCTTGTCTGGGTCAGCAGCGCAGCTTTCTGATTCTGGCGGTTTTATATCTCAGTAAACTTGCTGCAGAATCTGTCTTTACAAGATCTCTCATGCTTAATCTTGAAAGGAAATAATGCCCCTCAGAAGGTGCTGTCACAGGCTTCAAACGTGTGGAATGTACTTCAGATAAAAGCAGGACCGTGATGGTCTGTGGGGTACAATCTGAAGTGTAGCAGCTTTGGGCATGTGAAGATGCTTCTGACATTTGCAGACAACGGAGCCAGCAGAAGGTGGGAATGTCAAGATGTGCATTGGTTCTCGTGGGGCCCAGAGAGCTGCTGCTGAAACTTTAAGTTTTAGTGAAAACAAAATGAGCAAAACTGGCAGAAAGATCTAAGGGGTGAGGCAGCAGCTGTACAGAACGTTGGAAGTGCTGGTCCTGCTCGGCAGCCTACCCACCGGTCGCGGGCAGGGGAGCTGGCGATGTGTGAGTGTCCTCCCTTCTAGGTGATGGTACAACAGGAATCACGGAATCGCAGAATGTGAGGGGTTGGAAGGGACCTCTGGAGATCAAGTCCAACCCCCCTGCCAGGCAGGACCAGAGAATCTAGGGCAGGTCACACAGGAACGCATCCAGACGGGTCTGGAAAGTCTCCAGAGAAGGAGACTCCACAACCTCTCTGGGGAGCCCGTTCCAGTGCTCTGGAACCCTCACAGTCAAGAAGTTCCTCCTCATGTTGAGGTGGAACTTCCTGTGCTCTAGCTTGCGTCCATTGCCCCTTGTCCTATCGCAGGGCACAAGTGAGAAGAGGTTGCCCCTTTCTTCTGGATACCCAGCCCTCATCTATTGATCCACATTCATTAGATCCCCTCTCAGTCTTCTCTTCTCCAGACTAAACAGCCCCAGGGCTCTCAACCTTTCCTCATCAAGTAGGTGTTCCAGTCCCCTCATCATCCTCGTAGCCTCTGCTGGACTCTCTCCAGTAGATCTCTGTCCCTCCTGAACTGGGGAGCCAGAACTGAACGCAGGACTCCAGGTGAGGTCTCACCAGGGCAGAGCAGAGGGGCAGGAGGACCTCCCTCCATCTGCTGGACACACTCTTCTTCATGCAGGAGCCTGAGCAAAATCCTGGCACAGAGCAGAGCACTGGGCGGGTGAGTGTGGCTGCCCAGACCGTGTCTACGGATGCTAATGACTGATCTTCACGACTGGGCGTTGGAGCATCTTCAGGAGGAAGCTGAACCGAAGCACTTCCCCATAGTGAATGCAGAAACTCGGTCCAGCAGGGGCCTGGCTTTACATCAGACGTGTCTGAGAATCGTGGATTTTGGTCTAGTGTTTGCTGTGAACTACAGAAGGCTACAAGTTGTTTGTGTTATTGCTGTCCACATCCCCGAAGGGATGAAAGTCTCCCTTTTTCTTTTGCTTTTTTTTTTTTTTTTGGGCAGAGAGCTTCCTTACCACTTCTTAAAGGCACAGCGACAATTTCTACAGAAATAATTCAGGTAGTGGAGAAGATGTGAAGGTTAAACTGACGAGAACCTCCATAAATTGTTGAGCTTGTCCTTAGTGAGAATCTCCATGAATTAATTTTATCTGTTCAGCAGGTTGTGAATGGTTGGTTTTCATCCCTGGTCCCTTCAGAGCTGCTGAGCTCTTAGAGGGTCGTTTGAAGAACATTATCTCACGTTTTGCATAGAAAGTCTCAGGCTTATCGTTACTTCAACAGCAATGGCAGTGTCAGGCTGTGGAAGCTGTTGGGGAGATATGGAGGTGCCACCACATGGAGCACTTGCCCGTTAACATCGACTGGCCTTCTGTGCAGCGGGGGCCATGGTTCTGTGGCAGGATAATCTCATCAGAGCAGGTATTTACCTCCCAGTGTTTTATGAGCTGCTGGGACTGGTTCTATAATTAACATGTGATTTGTTTATACCCTGTAGATCCTTATTTGAAAGCATGGGACGATGCCTGGTTCCTACCAAAAGGGTTTTAGTCTTAAAAACACTTTTAGCCTTTGGTCTGTGGGAGGTGAGGGAGCAGGATCTGGTTCCAGCCGAAGTGCCAGCAGGTCTCCAGAGCCTGTGCCGGGCAGGCACTGAAACGGGGCGAGAGCAGGAACAGTCTGTGGCTCTGACGGGTCCCTGACAGCCCTTACAGTAGATTCCCACTTACATACAGATTTTAGAAAGAAAATAAAAGATAATTATCTGTTTATTTGTAATTGTCTTGCCCCCAAAGTGTTTGTTATCTTGACCTCTAGCTTTTGATCTCCTAAGATGTTGTAAGATCTGGTGCACCTGAGCAACCCAGTCTGGGTTCAGCCACATTAAATTGTAGAGTTATAGCAAATAAAAATTAATTTCAGCCTGGCCAAAATACAATGAAAATCAGTGAGAAAACACTGCAATTCTTGTTACCCCATGTTGTGGTTTTTGACCAGCCAATCTTCATGTTTACAACAACTGCAACTCTTAACGAATGTACCCTGAAGTAACTCCTGAGCCCCAGCGTGCGGGCGGGGCAGGTTTTGTGGAGCTCCCATCCCCAGCAGACCATTCCCAAGAGGGTGCAGGTCGCAGGACACCGGCACTGTTGGGCAGGAGCCTCAGCAGCCCTGCCCCATCTTGGCTGGGTTTTCAGGTGCCGGGGTGTGCCAGCTTCCTGGAATGTTCTGAAAGCAGAGACCTTCCTTGAGACAGGTTTAAAACCACAGAGGATGAAAACCAAGCTTGTTGAGAACTGGCTGAGCAGGTTGCTCACAAACAGTGCAGGCAAGTCGCTGCCTCTTCTGAGCGTGAAATCTGTTGGGGTCAGGTACAGGACTGCTGGAAGGAGCAGGGGTGTGAGAGCAAGAAGCGGACTTGTGAGCTTTATTATTTTTATCAATGGCTAAAATGTCTCCTTTACAGTCCTCTCTGGCCTTGTGATCCTGCTCTCTGGTCCCTGGGGCACTGCAGGCTTTGAGGGTGGTTGTCTGCCAGAGCTGCATCCCATGGCACCGGCTCCGGAGCAGGATGGAGCCGCAGGCTCTGGGGGATGAGACTCAGTGCAGCAGGAGGAGAGACCTGGCCACGTGGATTCGTACAGGGAAGCAGCTGGCGTGAAGTGCAGGTACACCATTTGCACAGGCTCATAATCCTTCCTCTGAACACTTGGTCCTTAAAACACCCGTAGTTTATTATTTTTTATGGCCTACAATACTGAGCAGCAACCTGTCAGCGGCTCTGGTTAGGGGGAAGCGGAGCACTGAACAGTGTCCTGCTAACGCTGCGAGATGAGGAGGTGTTGTGGTCATGGTGGCCAGAGACCCTTGGCCAGAGAGCCGGCTGAGTGGCCGGTGTCCCTCCATGGCAGCACCCGAATTGCCGAGGATGCGCTCGCGTTCATGCACATCATTTGGTAATTATACTGAGTAGGCCGTAGGGGACAGTTAGGAGAGCTTAGACATGTGGCAGCTTCCACTCCGTCATCACCGTAAGCGCCAGCAAGGCTGGGATTGCACCTTGGAAAGGCTTCGTGCGTGGTGATGGGAAGCGGCTCCCGCAGCAGAGCAGAGGAGCATCTTTTGGAGGGTGTCACGCTGGGACTGAGTCATCTGCAGGAAAGGAAAGGACAGGATGCCTGCAAATGCTTTTAACAAGTAACTGTTGCTTTTTTTTCTGATCTAAGCCTGAGCTTTACTGCACATACACTAATACAAAGGTAAACACCAGTGGTGGAGCAGCGCTTTGTACTGTGCGGTGAGCCTTGGTTTTAGGAATTCATAATTATCCCTTCTCTAGAAAGAGATCGTTGTTTGTGAGATGAGTAGAGCACAAGTGTGGTGAGGAGCGAAGTGTGGTGAGGAGCGGCTGAGGGACCTGGGGGTGTTGAGCCTGGAGCAAAGGAGGCTCAGGGGAGACCTTCTGGCTCTGCACAACTCCCTGACAGGAGGTTGGAGCCAGGTGGGGTCGGGCTCTTCTCCCAAGGAACAAGTGACAGGACAAGAGGAAAGGGCCTCAGGTTGCACCAGGGGAGGTTGAGGTTGGCCGTGAGGAAGAATTTCTTGGTGGGAAGGGCTGTGAAGGGCTGTGCCAGGCTGGGCAGGGCAGTGGTGGAGTCCCCATCCCTGGAGGGGTTTCCGAGCCGTGGAGATGTGGTGCTGAGGGCCAGGGGTTAGTGGTGCCCTGGCAGTGCTGGGGTAATGGTTGGACTCCATGAGCTTAAAGGTCTCTTCCAACCAAAATGATTCTGTCATTCTATGACTGGGAGCTTAGGAACCAAGCGGAGCCTTGACCGCACTCTTGACGTTGCTGCCACCAGCCCCTGTGAGCCTGCCAGAGTCCAGCCCATGTCCAGGGCGTCCTGGCTCCTGCTCCACTCCTGTGCTGGGAACTGGCTGTGCCTGATGGGATGCATCACTCTTCCGAATGGGGAAACAGGACAACAGAGACCAAACTTGGGAAGCCCCGTGTTACCCCCGAAGAACTGCCTGCTGAACCCTTCCAAACAGTTTTGGCAGAGGCCAAGGAGATAATTCCGTGTGGAATGTGTTTGTACAGGAGCTGTGTGGAGCTCGTGTGTGAGCAGGGGGGAGGCTGCGGGAGCTCTGGTGCGGGTGGCTGCTTTGTTTGCTGTCACAGAGCGTGGTATTTCTGATTTGTTTTTTGTCTGTAAACTGCTAAATATTGACGTTCCTGTTACCTAAATCTAAATTTATGTATAAATAAGGAATCTTCTGCAGAGGTGGCCTGTGTCTCAAGGCATCTGCAGTTTGAAGCTCACTGGGGGAGCTGTGCTGATCGGGAGCTGAGCCTGCCTTTTTCGACTAGACTGGGAGGGTTTTTTTTTAAAAAACAAATCTCTCTTGTTTTGACACCTAATTAAGTTAATTCAGGTGGTTTAATATAGTTCAGCAGCAGCTCAAAATCACGGTCTTCCATCTGATCTGATCTATTGATTCTCCTGGTGTTTCATCCATAAATCTCGTTCTGTTCCTGCACAGCTGTAATTGCATTGGAGAAAGGGAGAATCGTGCTCGAGCCACCCAGAGCGCGTAATTACTCCACTGAAATTCCTCTGGAGGTGAGTGCGAGCTGAGCATCCTTTGTGAGACAGGTTCCACAACAGGTTTTTTAGGAGCAGCTGGTGAAGGCCCCACGGGAGTGGGGGGAAAACCCATCAGGAGGCCATGCAAGGACGAAGCCTTGCTAGCAGAAACCCCTTCCTGCTAGATGGCATGGGTGGGATCTCTGTAACTCTGCTTCTGCCTCCTGAGGTCACCTTCTGTTTTTCAGATCAGCCTTCTTCAGGACCCCCTTGGGAGCTCTTGTTCTGGAAATCAGCTGTAAGTCCCCAGGGGTGCTTTCTTCCCTGAACTCTCAGGTAAAATCCAAACCTCACAAGCCCGGAGGAGTTCTGTGGGATTGGTGAGGGGTTTTTTTGTTTTGTTTTCCCCTTTTGGAGCAGTTCAGGGATCTGCTCTTTGTGGGAGCGATCGTGTATTCTACCTGTGTGAGGTTTGAAAAGGCGAGCTGGGTGTTGGGAGTCTTGCACACACACAACCACCAGCCTGGTTCTGAGACTGCACTGTTTATGTGCTGGAAAGGTGGGGGTGGGGGTGTGTATATGTGTGTGTGTATGTATATGTATGTATATATATATATATATAAAGAAGATGTGGTTGTCTGGGGGACTGAACAGTAAAAATCCAAAGCCCTGATGCTTGTTTCTGCAAACTCCTGGCTTAGGTTTGTTTATCTCCAGATGCACGCACCAAATCCATCTGTTCCTTCATGCTGTAATAACATAATTTGACTAGGAATTGAGTAAAGGCAGCTTGTTGTCACTGGAGTAACATTCCTGCGTTGTAAATGCACATCAGCTTCTGCCGATACAAACCAAATCTCTTAAAGGTCTGCACAGAACCTTTCTGGTTCTCCCCTTTGCCCACATCCTGGTTCTAGTCAGACCTTAACAGGGAGAGTGGCCAGGCCAAGGGTGTGGAGAACTCTGTGTTTTAATTCGGCATATGTCAAAAGTTGGGAAAATCCCAACGCTCGGGATCCTAGGACTGCACAGATGCTTCCTGTGCAGGTAACCCCCTGGGATGGGGGTGAGCCCACTCCACCCCACCTTCTGTGGTGTCTCAGTCTGTTGTGGTTCTTCTCAACACCATGTTTTCTAAAATACCACGTCTGGCAGAAGCTGTGCAGAACCGAATACCTCTGAGGAGGCACCTCCTGTCCCTAGATGGTAGTCAGCCCAATACACTTGCTGCCAGCAGGATTTATGGACAGTCCTCGGAACCGTGTCCTGAGCATCGTGGCCAGCACGGGGCTCAGAGGACGCTTCTCCCCGCGGCCTCCTGTGCCCGTCCCTCTTGTCTGTGCCTCTCTGCTTGGCGTGTTTGCTCCACCTGAACTCTGCCACCTGTGCAAGAACGTGGGGTTCAACAGGACTGCGCCCGGCAATACTGGGACGGTGCTTTGGGAACGCCGATTCCCGGGGTTTCTCTGGGACGTGGGGCGGATGGAGCCGCTGTGACTCTGGAGCAGCCGCGTGGGTACGTCTGCGGGTGGCAGGTCCAGGCTGTGCTCTGGGCAGCCCTGTGCCTGGGACCAGCTCGATTCACCACGGGTTCCTTGTGTTTACGTGGGGTTTGAAAGGCTTCTTAAATTGTATGAAGTTGAAACAATGGAAAATGGATTTTTAAACTTTTTTTCCTGCCCACCTAAGCAAGCCTTCAGTGATTAATGCTGTGAAGTAAGAACAACAGCAACAAATTCAGTTTTTATAATGTGCTGTGGATTCTGTGAAAAATGCGTGCCTCATAAGAGGAATTTTTACTCTTCCTCCTGCTCTTTCAAAAAATATCTTATCTCTGTAAGATCCCCTTGTCTCCATAGCTGCATTTTGACGCTAATGGGATTCATAGCTTCATAATTCCTTGTCTCTCTTCTTGCATTGGTACAAGGCTAAACTCTATTGTGCAGAAATATGCTCTACTAGAGGAGAAACTTAACAGAAGAGAGGATTCACTCTTTGGTTGTGAAATTAGCTGAGCTTTTTTTATCTGTTGTTCTCCTGGAGATGGATTGTGTGCCGTAGCTACTGGACGAAAAAGGAAATGTTGAGGTACAGGAGGAGCTGCTGCTTGTGTCTCTGACACTGAGCAGTAAAGAGGAATGCCAGCGTGAGCTGAAGATATTTTAATTAATATATCTATTTATTCTAAAACTCTGATTATTTTAATGGTGGGAAAAATCCCCGCGTCTGCTTTTGTGTTACAGCCCCGTGTTAAAAATACCTTCTGCTGGAAGTGCTGCTTTTCAAACCAGTGTCATACTTGGGTATGTGCTCCAAGGGGTGGTTTGGGACAGGGACTATTGCTCCCGCTGTCTTTCGGTGGCTCTGCATCAATGGTTGTGCTTTGCCAGCACCTTCCTTGTGATCGTTTTCCCCGTAACAGGAATTTGTTCCTCTCCAGGGAGGGAGCGAGCGGCTGCACTTTGCCTGCAGAGCACAAGAAGCAGGGTGTGCGGAGCGCGGCGGGAGCAGCAGGTGCCGTGGGGTGGAAGAAGGGCTTCCTCCCTCCCCTCCACACAGCAGAGCTGTGCAGATACCCCCGAGAACTGCCTGTGTCCGGCCTTGCCTTGGCGTGGGACACCAAACAAACGTGTGTCAGAACGCGAGGGCAGGCTGCTGGGAAGCCCACCCGGGCAGCGGGTGGTATTGCAGGGCTAGTGGTGGCCACACTCCTCTCTTCCTTTCCTGTGGATAGGAAACAGCTGCTAAGCCTCCCTGCATCCCTCAAAATGTAGCTGAGATTGACTTTCTGTGGACACAAGGTAGATCCTTCCAAGAGGCTGGTCTGCAGCTTTCCCATGGAACAGGAGCTCAGTGATGTGGAGCTGGTGCCTGCAGGTCTGATCCCCACATGCCCGGAGAGCCCTCGCACGGGTGGGCTCAGGGTGCAGGAGCAGGCAAAGGGCTGGCAGCAAGAGCCTGGGCTGTGTCCCCAGCAGTCCACTCTGGGGAGACCCCCCTGCAGTGCTGGGGCAGCTCTGGAGTCCTCAGCACAGTAGAGACATGGACCTGGTGGAGCGGGGCCAGAGGAGGCCCCAGCAATGATGGGAGGTGGAACCCCTCTGCTGGGAGGCCAGGCTGGGAGAGTTGGGCTTGTTCAGCCTGGAGAAGAGAAGGCTCTGGGGAGACCTTCTTGGGGCCTTGCAGGACTTCAAGGGGGCTACAGGAAAGCTGGGGAGCCTGTTGTAGAGATGGGACAAGGGGTAATGGTTTCAAACTGGAAGAGAGGAGATTTAGGTTAGATATTAGGAAGAAATTATTCACTCTGAGGGCGGTGAGATGCTGGCACAGGTTGCCCAGGGAGGATGTGGATGCCCCATCCCTGGAAGGTTCAAGGTCAGGTTGGATGGGGCTTTATACAGCCTGGTCTAGTGGGAGGTGTCTCTGCCCATGGCAGGGGCTTGGAACTAGATCATCTTTAAGATCTCTTCCAGCCCAAACTGTTCTATGATTCCACCAGTGTCCTTGCTGCTTCCAAGCATCGTGGATGAAATTTCTGTAGATAACATCCATCCTTCTCAAAACTGTGAGAGGCTACCATGCCATTTGCCATTTCACAGCATGAGCAAGGGGCTCTCCTGCTCTCCAGGAGCAATCAAGGATGGCTTCATGGCTTGCTCGGTGGGAAGCTCAGCCTGGTCAGTCCCTGCCCTGCTCTCGTGCAGCTCCTGAGCCTGCGCACGGTGCTGGTCCGAGCTGGTGTTCCTGCCCAGCCTTCCAGGAGCTTATCCCTGGTCTGCTGGGCCGGTGTAAAACCGCGGGTTTTCTTTGAATGAGAGATTCCAGAGGCTCTGTTCCGAGCTCCAGCCAAGCGCGCTGCTGCTCAGCAATGGAGGCACGCTGTGAGTCGGGGTGTTCCTCCTGCTCGTGAAGCCATCCAGAAATCGCAGATAGGGATTATATGACTTGAACGCTGCGCTATTTATGATGTGTGTTCAGTCACCTAAATCACGTTGGCAGTGTTTGAGCTTTGCCTGGATAATTGATTCAAATGTAAATTGAAGGAATAAATCCTTCACAGCTAAAATATCACCTCTTTTTATCTTGATTCTTTTTCTGCTTTTCGTTGGATGGTGTAGAAAATAGGTAGCTATAATCTCATAAATAGATATTTGCCTACCTTTGTAGGAAGCCAGGTAAAATGAGGTTTGCACGGTCTGTTTTGTAACGCTTTTACTGTTTGGCTTATTGGATTACTAACCTGTTTATAACTTGGCTTCTGTACTTCTGGTCAATAATCTGCTTGTGGAAATGTTTGTGCCACTCTTCAGTGGTGAGACCAGGTGGTTATTTATTTATTTCAGTGCATATTAGTCAAGGGCAAAGTATCAGAGAAATCTTTTTTTTTTTTAAAGTAGCCATGAGGCGAAATAATCGTGGTGAACATGTGGCCCCCAGCATCAAAGGGTTCTTTGGTTTGGGAATCTGCACAGAGGGACTCAAACTGGCATCAGGACAAGCCTTTGTGAGCATTTTAAGCTATTTTTTTTTTCCTTAAGACTTCTCTGATGTTTCATAAGAGCCATAAGCCAAGGAAAGAATGCCGTTTGAGCTTTCTGCCCGGCCTGGTGATGTTTAATCAGCAGTTCCACAGATGGTAGCTCTTGGAGCCGGTGTCTCTTTGGTGTTGTGCGGCAGGCCCCTTGCTCCCGTGTCCCTGGCAGTTCAGGGACAGTGCTTCTGCTCCCGGAGCAAACGTTCAGCCCGTGCCTGGGACCCAGGCTAGAAATATCTAGGTGTTTTTCACGTCTTGGGGCAGGAATCCCAGCACTGCGTCCTCTGGGCACTTGCTGCCTTGTCAGGATTTTGCTCTGCACTTGCCAGCTTTTCCCTTTGCTCTGGCATTCAGGTAATTAAAGTACCCTGAAGGGATCATCTCTGTCCATGCGGGACTGTCTCCTGCTTTCGGGCCCTTCCGAGGGAGGTGCCAGCACTTTGCAGCACATCTGGAAACATGCCTTTGCTTCCCCGCGAGGTTTTGGTGTTGGAGCCTCAAGGAGTAGGAGCTCTCCAAAGTGCCATATCCTTGGAACGTGTGACCGGTCACTGCCGTGCTTCCCTGTGTCCTCAGTGTCTGTGCAAACGTCCAGACCTCTTTTGAATCTAATTAACTTCTTGGCTTCGGAGATGTCCTTTGGCAGAATATCCTGTATTTGAATTGCCGATGTGAAAACACGTCTCCTCCTGCCAGGTCTCCAAAAGCCTGGAATGCCACGGCTCTGCTGGCTGGAGGGGATTTCTTTGTCTTTATTTCACTTCTGTCTCTGCTTATCTCACTGCGGTGCCGGGGGGTGGCTGTTCTGGAGAAACTGGTGCGGCAGTCCAGCGTACTGGGAGTGCGATGGGATCGTACCGCAGCGTGACTGCCGTGCTGGACCGCTCCCAAAGCCATCGCAAGGTCAATCTTTCCTTACGCCCACCCACCCTGTGTCCCCTCGGCTGCTTGCTGGATGGAGAGGGACCAAAGTACTCCTGCGTTTGTGTAACGAGAGGCTTGTTTGTGCCCCGTGTCCTTGCTGCCAGCTGCTGAGCATCAATATTTATAGATTTTGTTACACAGCTTCTTGCATGTGTGGTGGTGTTTATAGGGGAAAGAATTGCAGATAAAATGGCTCGTGCCCAAGCTTGCCACTCTCCGGAATCAGAATTTCTCTCTCCCAATCTCTACTGGGCTGTTATGAATAGGAGATTTTTGTGGCTGGCTTCAGAGCCTGACTTTGGCTATGTAGAAAACATCCATTCAATAAATCATATGGGGAGCAGCTGCCGCTCTCCGCTGAGCCAAGGCACATCAGATAAAATATTGCTCATTTATTTGGTTTGGTAGAAATAAAGTTGCTGTAGTGGAACATCATTACAGGCTGTGCTTAATTCACCTCAGGGCTGTTTCTAATAGCAGCACACAATTCTCCAGTGACAGTCTGAGTGAATGAGATGGGTGTTTTGATGTCAAGCTGAATGTAAGGAAGGTTTTAGGAATCAAAGCTTTGAAAGAGAAATAACTACTGTTTGTGCTCTGATACTGGAAGAGGTCCCTGTTTTATTATTAACACTATAGCTATTGAAAGTCCCGACACTTGTTCCTTGGGGATTTGAAGCAATTCAAGCCATGAAATACTGTTTCTGCTCAGCTTTTTACGAGTCACTGCGCACTGGTAAAGCCGAAGGTGGCCTTGATAGCTGGTGGAGGCACCCGGGGCTGGCATTAGCTCAATATTTGTTTGATTTTTTTTTTTTTAGCTGTGTGGCACCCGGGAAATCTGCTTCTGCCCGGCTCTTGGCTTACAGCAGATGCCGCCTTTGTCCAAGCAGAATGGCTTATGGAAAGCTGTCCAAAGCATTTCAATTTAGACCCGCTGCTTTGCACAAATGTCATCAGCATAATATTCAGCAACGGGGCTGCGGCATCTGTAGGCATGTTGCTTGCTGAGCTGAAAAGATGCTGGAGGCTGTTACTTCCAAAAAATAATAATTTAAGAAGTGAAGGGGTAGGGAGACTGTGTTGCAATGAAGAGCTGGGTGCACATTTCCTTAGGCCAGGAACAGGGCATCTAACCAGGATCCTGCTTTTCTCCTGAGAAAATTTAAATTTTAAGTGTCTTATCTCTTCTTTGCTTGGTGAAAACAAGTGAGGGAATCACGTGGGCCTGAAGCCGTTACGTATTGCAGGCAAGGCCGACGAGGGCCGTGGTTTTCTTTTGTGTGGTGCATCTTTAGCTCGATCCCTGGTGTGAGGCTGTGGCTAGTGTCGGGTCTGGGTGCGGGGAGCCGCGCACCCCGTTCTGCCCCACCAGCATTTCCTTGCCCTTCCTCGTCTTAATTACCCTCTGTAAATCAGAGGTAACCAGCAGAACACATCCAGTCGCTCCAGCTTCCATGCGGAATTGCACTCCGGCTGACAGAGCAGATCCCTCTGCGGCAGCGGTGCTGCCGGTGCTGCTGGAGGGAGCCGAGGCAGCGCCGAGACCCCCCCGTCCTGGGACTTGCCTCTGAACCCCTTCCCTGCCCGTTCCAAAGGGTGTGGTGGTCGCAGGCACACAGAGAAATTGGTGTGAGTGACAAGGTGCTCCCGGGAAGAGAAGAACAGGAGAAAATGATTCACCAGGCGCTGGTGTTATCAGCCCGGAGAGCACGGCCGTGGCTCCCGTGCAGCAATATTGCCGCTGCCTGCGGTCGTATCAAACACAGTCCCTCTCCTGACAGCCCCGATAGCCCCTGCGTGGCAATAACTCCTGCAGAAAATGGAGAAAGAGCTGTGTGCCGAATGGCACGGACCAGGGGGCAGAGCTCTCTCACTAACTGCTGGAGACGACCTTGATTCTCCGTGTGAGGGCTGCGAAGTGTCACGATTCAGTGAGAACACTTATTCTGAGCTGCACGGCACAAACTCAGAGAATCTCAAGGCCTCATTTTCATCTGGGTAATTTTACAGGGCAAATAGGCAAGGCGATTTTTTTAAAAATTCAGATTCTCTGCTCCAAGCAAACCTCCGGAGTGCTCCTCTCCTGCATGTAAAAGTTTCTCAAAACACCAGTGATAAAGCTGTTCAGCTCAGCTCTATTTCCGTGCCATCGGTGACTCTGTTGAGCAGCAGCTCCCTGCAGACGGCTGGTGCTTTGATGCTCGCTGGTGTGTGGCACATTAAAAATCCTTAACTTGGTTTCTAAAGTCTCACTAAAAACCCTGCCGGGACTTTGATGTCGAGAAGATTCCACTCAAAGTGCCCGAACTCTCTGAAGCTCGCCCGGCCTTATCTCGGAGGCAGACGGGCGAGTGGTTGCCTCGGGCAATAAAATATCAGCGGCAGAAAAAATGTGTGGTGATTATTTATGGTCTGAGCAGTGGCAGGCAGGAGAGGCTGCTGGAAGTTACCAGAGCCTGGCGAGGCTTCGAGAAATCTGGTTCTTCATTTGGGAGACAATAGCAGCGGCCGTGTGCCGTGGCTTGGCCGTTTCCTCCTCTGGTGACCCCACTGAAACGGCTCCGCAGAGCCCTCGGTGACTTCCCGCACCAGCTCCAGTTGTGAGCATCTGTGCCCCCAGATGTTTCTGAGGGTCTCTCTTGCTAAATGGCAGGATGCTAAAAGCAACTGTGGAGCCTTATTTAGGTTTTAATTAGGGGGCAGGGAGGTTTTGAACCATGGTGCCTTTTCTCTGCTGTGGAGCAGCAGAAAGGTACCGTGCTTTCCTGTGGGGCTGCTGGCTGGCTCGCTGGTGTGGGGGTACCACTGGTGGGGTGGGGGTACTGCTGGCTGGTGTGGGTACCATACTGCAATGTATATGTGAGGAGCTCTAGCTGTGGAGCTCGTTAGTGGATGTTGTTAATGGATCAATCTGTGCTGTTCAGACAAGAACAAAGTCTTGTTTTTACTGTGTGAGTGACTGAAATTGGCCTTGAACCAAGTTTTCGGGTTTTTTTCCCCTTAACTTCACTCTGGGCTGTGAAACGCTGGCCCTGGCGTGATGTGCTCCGCTGCGCGATTATTTGTTTTCTGGGCTGATAATTCTCTGCCATGTGTCAGATACGTATCAAACTGCTTTTCAGAGTTAAAAGGAAATTAAATGATCTCTCTCTCTTTTTTTTGTCCCCACGGCATTTTTGTGCTCAGGAATCATTCTGACCCCCCCAGCAGGTGCCTCACGAGAGCGTTATCCTGCGTGTCTTCAAAATCATCTCCTGTGTAAAGTCCCCACCATTTGCCATTGGGTTCCAGCCCTAACGGGGCAAACCCCAGCACCTCGGCCATGCCTTAAGTGGCACCAGGCTCCGGCAGGACCCTTCTCAACTTGGGTTTAGGGGGTCTGGGGGTTACGGTTGTTCCTGTGTTGGTACAAGGTCTGGGCAGTGCAGGACCTGGTCCTGGCTTAGCTCCAGGCTCCCAGCGCTGCCCCTGCATCACGGGGTGAGGATACGCGGCCGTTCCTCACCCCTGTCCATTTGCTTCCCTCTCTAGGAGCTGAGGTCTTTGTCAAGCTTTGCGTCAGGTTTGCTCCTCAGTTTGGAAGCCGGGGAGCCAAGGGAAGATGCTTGTGAGATCCAGGAGATCTCTGGTGTACAGGAGCTGGGCAGGGCATGGGTACTCAAAATCACCCATGCCAGTGGTAGGCGTGATCTGGGAGGCCGGGGGTCAGAGGCAGGACAGCTGCCCGCCCTGCCAGCATGACCGTCTTCTTCACCCTCGCCAGCCTGCGCAGGGTTTTATCTCCTCTAACGCCTCTTTGTCTCTTCCTTCCAGTGTTGTGCTGGTGTTCTGAGCCTTCTGCCCTGAGACAAGATCCACGTAGCAACCCACGCTGGACTGACATGGAAGGGAGGTAGCATGTGGGCGAGCTAGACCTCAGTCCTGCTCGTCAGGGTGATTAACTCGTTAGCAAGGTTTGTTTAACATGAACTTGCTCTCTTCTCTCAGCTGTTTTCTTTAGAGCAGTTGGTATCTTCCTAAAAATAAGCATGCATTTACATACTGCTGACTCCAAACCCCCAACGTCTTGTAGGGGCTGTAATTTATCCCTGGAGGAACGTCTGGACAAAGCACGGCGTTCATTCTGCCACCTGTGCTGCTGCTGTGTCCAAAGAGACCGTGTCAAGGCGCCGGTAAAAGCTGAGAAGAAGACAGAAAGCCTAAAATCTTTACTTACAGAAGATGTATGTGTGTAATATAAGGCTGCTGCTAATTCTTCCCAGGGATTAATAGAGACCATCAAGGACAGTTTCACTCAATATTGCTTTTCTTCTTGTGAAGTGAAGCTTCCCCAAACCTGAGGCAAGACAGAAACATGGCTTTGAGTCTGTGTTGCTCTCCTTCAGTCAAACGGGAATAGCTGTCTTTATTTAAAAAGTCTCTGTTGGCACCACGGTGCTGACACTTTCCAAGACAATGAAATGGACAGAAATCCATTTTCCTGGCGGGAAGGAAGGCAAAAAATAAATTGGAAGAATGAAGAGTGAGGAGGAATTGAGGCGTTCACAGCACTCGCAGCGCAAGTGATTGGAAGTGATGGGGAGAAGGCAGGGAAGGGATTCATTTGTTTAAAATATAGGACTGGATTTGACTTTACGGTGCATGTGGCATTGCTGAGAAGTCCACGCTGCCGTGTCTGTGCTGGGGTGGGGGCCAGGCAGCACATGCAGGGATGCTGCTCAGACTGGCTGCCTGCAGACACACGGGGGTTCTTTGGGCCCTGCACCCCAAACATGGGGCACTGAGTGTGTGTGTGCCCCTTGGCTGGGGGCTCCTGACAGCCCCGGGGAAGGTTACAGCTTCTCCTGCTGACCTGACCAGGCCTTTGAACATCAGGTTATTTGTGGCAAGTGCTTGGGCTTGCCTTGTGTGGGATCAGGTGAAAAAGGATGCACTGGGGAAACTGGGAATGTGACAGACCTCAAAAAGTTATGGAAGCACAGAGACATTTTGGTTGGAAGAGACCTTCAAGACCATTGAGTCCAAGCGTTCCCCCAGCACTGCCAGGGCACCACTAACCCCTGGCCCTCAGCACCACATCTCCACGGCTCGGAAACCCCTCCAGGGATGGGGACTCCACCACTGCCCTGCCCAGCCTGGCACAGCCCTTCACAGCCCTTGCCAGCAAGAAATTCTTCCTCATGGCCAACCTCAACCTCCCCTGACACAACTTGAGGCCCTTTCCTCTTGTCCTGTCACTTGTTCCATGGGGGAACAGACTGACCCCTGAGTCAAGGTGCAAGATGTCCACCCAGAAGGAAGCTCAGGGTGGCACTTTGACTTTAATTCATTCTCTCAGGCTGATGAGAGACACACAAAAAATCTCGAATAGCTCAGTGAAACCAGCACCTGCCCAAAGCAGCTGGAGAAGGCTTTGCAGAGCTTCCTGGACTTCCCTGCCTGGCGTGGCTTGGTCCCCCTGTGAACTCCGTGGCTCTCAGCATTGTGCTGTGAGCTCAGATGTCTTGGTAAGGCCTGAAGACACGTCTGTAAAAGCACTTCCATTTTCATTCTGCAGCTCATGATGTTGCACCCGGCTGATGAAGTTAGTCCCTTTTCTGCAGCTGATGACATCGTGCCCACCCTACTTCAGTTCACATCTCGGAAGCAGAAAGTTTCCTGCCTATAAAATTCCAGGAGACGATGAATTTTTGTTGTCTCACGGCAGCGATTTTACTCTGCCTTGCTGTTTACGCTCGGCGTTGTGCATGCATCCAGAAATCGATGCTGCCGTTCTCTCTGCCTTTGATGGGCAGCTCCTTAGAGCTGCTGCCCGCCAGCCCCGCGTTGTCCTCCCTGGTTTTCCTGCCCGTGCTCTCTGCGCGGCCCTTCCCCAGGATTGTGTTTCTGTTTCTCGAGGTCCCTGGGTAGGAAACTGCACGGGTGAGCGATCAGACGCGAGAGCATCTGGGAAGGATGCTTTTGACGTCTGCCCACGCACAAGACGCCTCGAGCGCCTGAGCAGGAGTCCTGGGTCAGCGTGAGCCGGGGTCGGCCTGGCAGGGCTGGCTGCTGGGACAGTGAGTGGTATTAATTAAGCTGCTCTGCCCTTGGCGGCGGCTGGCGATGGAAGCTGCTAAACCAGCTGTGAATGTGGCCACGGGGATTGCGGGTTTCCGACAAGCCGGTCCCAAAAACTTGAGGAGGGTTTGATTCCTGCAGTTCTTACTGAAACCCTCCAGCTCCTTTCTAGGAGATCTTTAGTTCACGTTTTGACAAATCCTGTTGCTAGAAATTAGCTTTTTGAGCCTGGCTCGGGAGGATTCATCCCTCCCAAACCGAGCAGGAGCACAGGTAACTTTGCAAAGTTGGATGCTTCTCTAACGCAGCGTTCCTGGTTAGCGTTCTCCAGCCTGTCTCTGGGCTGGGGGGCTCAGAGGGTCCCTCCTTCCACCTCCCTGAGCAACTTCATAAACAGGAGCGGGGGGGAAAAAGGTCTCCCCGAGCAAGGCTGCTCACAGAGCGCAGCATCCAGTGACGCTTCTCTGTGCTTTGCTTTTCCAGTCTCTGGGCTGAATCGCCACCGACCCCCGTGCCGGCCGAGCGGTTGGACCCATGGCTGCTCAGACCCGGCGGCAGTGCCACCCGTGCCGTGTTCCCCAGGAAGGTCCCGAGTGGGGAACTCTTCGTAAAGCGGAACTTGGGCTGTTTGGAAACCAGGCTGGACGTTCCCAGCCCAGGTGTGGTCAGTGTTCTTGTGGCCTGCAAACCTCTGGTATGTCTCAAACCCCCCATTGGTGATAAAAAAGGTGCTGGTGTTCTTCAGCCTGGGGTGGAAAAATTATCTTTTCTTTTTGTTTTTTTTTTTTTGTTCTTCAACGTTGCTCAATGTTTCAGTTTGAGAAGTGCATTCTCCTAAGGTTTTCCTTAGGTTTCTTTGGCTCTGAACATCAGAGAGAATGTCAGTGAATTTAATCATAGTTCATAAATTATAATGTTGATTTTCTTCAGTATTACTCTTCTAAACTTCCTGCTTGCTGTTTAACCTGCCACGTTTGAGCTGCGAGCTCCGGGGCTGTTCAGAATGCCCGAGGCCACTCCGGAGCGTCTGTGGGTTTTTCCATAAACCCTTCCACTTCCCGGAGTTTGTGTGGTGATAATCCCTTCCCGCATTTCTTGCAACGCTTCATTTTAATATATATTCCCTTGTCACTGCGGAATGGAAATCAGCCTCCTGGTAAGTGATATCTAAATCTCTGCTGCGAGGGAGCGAATGAAATATAGGTGCGGGAGAGGGGGGCAAAGGATATGACTGACTAAGAAAAACTTGCACAGTGAGAAGAAATATCTAGGGCGGTGCAGGAGCTGTGGCTGGCACGGTCTGTGCCGGGTACGAGCTCCCTGCCTCTTGCCGTTGAGAGCCACGAGATCAGCCGATGGGGCCAGGCGATGGCTCGGGTCTTCATGGTACACGTGGTGGTAGGTCTGAAACCATTTGGAAATCTGCTTTTCTGTGTGCTCAGTACTTCTTTTGTTCATGCTCAGTAGGTGGCTCTTGCCAGCAGCAATATTCCTGTAGTATGTACGAGGCTGGAGCAGAGTCTCCTGAACGCTTCACTGTGGACATTTGCGATGATCATAGAATCATAGAATGTGTTGGATTGGAAGGGACCTCTGAAGGTCATCTAGTCCAACCCCTCTGCACTAAGCAGGGACATCTCTCACTAAACCATGTTGCTCAGAGCCCCATCAAGCCTGACCATGAATGTCTCCAGGGATGGGGCCTCCACCACCTCCCCAGGGAACTTATTCCAGTGGTCAACCACCCTCATAGTAAAGAACTTTCTCCTAATGTCCAACCTAAATCTACCCTTTTCTAGCTTAAAACCATTACCCCTCGTCCTATTGCTACAAACCCTTGCGAACAGATCTCCCTCACCTTCCTATAGGCCTCTTTCGGCTATTGGAAGGTCGCTATAAGGTCCTCCTGGAGCCTTCTCTTCTCCAGACTGAACAGCCCCAGCTCTCTCAGCCTGTTCTCATAGGAGAGGTGCTCCAGCCCTCTGGTCATTTTCATGGCCCTCCTCTGGACACGCTCCAGCAGGTGCACGTTCTTCTTGTGCTGGGGTCCAGAGCTGGACGTGGTGCTCCAGGTGAGGTCTCACCAGGGCAGAGCAGAGCGTCAGAATCACCTCCCTCAGTCTGCTGGCCACACTTCTTCTGATGCAGCCCAGGATGTGATTGGCCTTGGTGCATTGGTGGCTCATGTCACTCGGCCTTATGTGCTTGGATGAGGCTCTTGGAAAGGGAACAAAAAAGGAGAGACAGGGACAGGTTGTCTCGGGCAGTAAAAGCCCTTTGGGGCAAGCAGCAGAGTCAGCAATGAAACCAGGGAGTGTGAACTGCCCTGAGACACCCGGGGAGGCAGCGGGGAGAGCAGGGCTAGAGCTGGTGCTTGGATGTGGGCGCTGATGTGCTGGCCAGGGACTGGCTGCGGGAAGGACCCCACTGGCACTTGGCACCCCAGGAGGGGCCAGGGCTGGGCTGCACCTTGCTCCGTGTCTTTTCCCCACCGACCAAGCACCGTGGTCACGATCTCAGCAGGCAGCTGGGCTGCATCTCCCGTGGGAGATGGTTTTTGGCTTTGCTCTGCTGCTCCAGCCTTCTCGGAGGAGCTGACTTCATTCCCTGGTGTGGGACTAGGCTGACGTCAGATTGAACGTGTGTTGAACAGGAGCCCGTGCAGAGTTTCTGTGACAGGGTTACTTTGCCGAGTCTGAGTCTCAGAAGCATGTTCTGAAGGACCTTTCTGCTCAGTGAGAGCACATTGATGTTACTACAAGAAAACACCTTTTGTGGTGTTGAAGAGTATCCTAAGCCTGTTTTTGCTGCCTTCTGTATTCTCATGGGAAAGCCAGCCCAAAACTTGCCATGGTGGTAGCAGCTTTCTTGTACCTTCAACCTGAACGTATTTGCTGGTGTTTGCTTCCGTGCCAATGCTGTCCCTGAGCCCGAGCAGCTCTCCTCTGCCCTCCTCTCTCCCCAGTATTTCCTCTTCTCCTGTGTTTGTGAAGACCGATTGTATCTCTGCTCCTCTTTGTTCCTCTCTGGTTCCCACTCATCTCGGCAGCCCTTGGCTGCCCCGTTTCCCTCTGAGTCCGTCCCTGCTGAACATGGGTGACCAGACCTGAACAAAGTCCCCGATAAGATCTTCCTGGGGCCCTGCACAATGGAAAGTTCCACAAAGCCCGGCCAAGGCGTCCGCTGAGGGATGAGATTTTCATCCCTGCGGGATGAGATTTTCCTTTGAAATGCTCGTCCAGCCGGCGTGAGCCCTGCTTGTTCCAAACGATATTTACTGTTGGCTTTATACATTTCAGTCCTAATTCCTATTTTACAGTCAATTCATGACTCTCTTTACAGCCCACAGAAGTCAATTTGAAGCTTGGTCTTAACAAAGCCAACATTTATCAGGTTGCTGCAAGCTCTCCTCTGCTTTTTGTCAAGAAAATATTTTGCCAGTGCTGCATTTGAAACAGGAATGAGCATTAACGTCCCACAGCTCCTCAGGGACTGGGAAAAGCAGCTTGTTTCCTACTGTAGGCCTCCTTGGCTCGTGCCCTCGTGCGCCGTGTGCTGCCTTCCCGTACGGCCCCATCAGCCTCCTGTCAGGTTTAGATGCTCCAGTAATTCTCCTGATTTCCTAAAAAGTTGATTTCCCCAAAGCACGGGGATCCCCACTGGGGCCACCACTCCAGCACATCCTTTTTAACCAGGCTTAGGGGGGGAGAAGCGGCATCTGAGTGATCCAGGCCACAAAGGGAAATGGCGACCAGCCAAGGGAGCAATGACGTTACCTCGTATAAATCAAGAGAGGTGGCAACCGGGCGCGCTCGCGAGGAGCAGAGGGATGCCCGCTCGCGGGACGCGGTGGGTGTGAGGAGAGGGTGTGTCTGGATGGCTGCAGGTTTTATATAAGGGCAACTTCTTCCATCCCAGTTGAAGGAAAAAAAAAAAGGGAGGGCGACGTGGAGTCTCGGCAACTTCCAGAAGAGCCTGAGCGGAGCCCAGAGCCCTTCCCAGCCGGCTGCAGGTAATAACATCACCTGTATCGAAGCTTTGGCTGGGGGAGGGCGTGTGGTGGGGGGGAGACATGCGTGGGGATGTGCGTGGCAGCGGTGCCATCGCTCTGGAAGGACACGCTCGGCGAGCCTCGTGCTTGGCTGCTTCGGTTTGGGGCTTTGCCGTGCACCAGGCTCCTGATCATGTGTCTGGCATTTCGTATTTAAATTTGTGTTAATAATTATTGTTTATAGCTTTATAGTTAGCTAATTGCTATCAGTTGAGCTTTAGTTTATTGCTTCTGAAAGTTGGAAAGAACAAGAATAATCCTCAGATGCTTCCCTTGGCAAAGATCCTTCCAAAACACGTGTGACTTCATCTAAGGGGAACAGAAATAGTGGCTGTTCAAACCTCCATTCGGGGGAAAAGCAGGTTGGGTCTCTCTTGTGTGAACATGCAGAATACTTGGGTGTCCTGGTTTGGCCAGGACAGGGATAATTTTAGTGGAGCAGGTTATTCTACACCATGCTGACCTCATGCCCTGGGGCCAGTTCCGGGTGGGGGGGCAGTTCGCGGGCAATTCGCTGCCTCGCTATTCTCTGTTATCAATCTTTTTTTGTATTGTTCCTTTATCACTGTTACTGCTGGGTTTCTTTAACTGCAAAAAAACCTGCTTTTTATATGTTGTTTTCTTATATAAATATGTATATATTAAACCTTCCTTATCTCAACTCAAAAAGGCACTTTTAAACCTTTTTTTTCTTTGTCCGCGACCCACGGCAGAGGGAGGGGACGGGGAGCCACGTGGCTCGGCCACCCTCTTACTAAACCAACACATTGGGGTAATCACAAAGAACAAGAAATGGGCTTTTACTGACCCCCACACGATGTCTGACTGTGTGTGTGGACATGAACATGGTCCTGCTGCCCCAGGCTCGAGCAGAGTCTCACCTGAGCTCCATAAAAAGTAAAGGAGGAATTTCTCACTTGACCCCTTTCCTCCTAAAGACGCTGGGATCCCTTCCTCAAGGCCTTTCCTCCGCTTTCACTCTGTTTCCCTTGCCAGCAGAGGAGTTTTCTGGAGATGATGATGTTGAAGCTTTTTGGAATCATCTTTTTCTGTGGCCTCCTCTCGCCCTCTCAAGAAGTCTTGTCCGGTCTGTCCTGCGCTGTCAGTCCAGGGGCGATGCAGAACGGTAACTACAAACAGGAGTTGTTTGGTTTGAAAGCTACATGGGACCATGATGTAGAGTAGAACCTCCGGAGTGTCTCCATCTTTATTTTAGAGTTCCTGAGGGCCACAGGCTTTGCTCAGGGCTTCTGAGAGCCATCGCTGGATTCAGGGGCCAGGGAGATCTCTCTGCTCCTGAACGGGGACGTGTCTCAGCACCGAGCAGCCCCACAGAACTTCAGGGCTAGATCTGGATTGTTTCCTCTTTTTGTCTTAGTTTCTCATTTCCATATCGGAGCAGCTGATATTTGGCAAACAACTGCTGTGAGGTTTAGCAGCCGTGTTAATATTTGCAATGCTCCAGCAAATAGCAGAGAGTTGTTTCAAGTTGCTTCTATTAAAAGAGCAACCAACCAAACAAGCAAAACCTGTTTATAAGGGGGTGACAAGTTGTGAGTTGAAGCACAGCTGCTGAGTGGGGTCCCTGTCCATTCTGGGGTGGACAACCACCCTGTAGCCTCCAAGGTGGAGATGTGGGATGCTCTCCACTGCTGGTCCTCCTGGTCAGTCCACTGAGGACAGCTTTGGTTTAGTGCACGTTGTAAAATACCATCCTCTGATGATCTGACTGCGTTGAGACAGCTGATGGGAGTGGTGGGGCTTCGTTGTGTGACACCTTTGCCAGGACAGATCTGCCTGGGTGCAGAGTGGTCACTGCTGCAAGCACCGGTCCTCACACAGAGCCATTTTCCAGTTCTCTCAGAGGCCATCCTTCGGAACGGGCTTCTCCAGCAGCACCTGCAAGGCCTTGTGCTCCCAAACATCATGAGCGAAGGGGGTCTGCTGAACTCTCCCACCAGCATCACTGGGTAAGCGCAGAGTGAGGGCTTCTCCAAGGGCAGCTTCACTGCCGGTTCTGAAGCAGCAGAAGCTGTGCTGCCGCTGGCATGGCTGGCCCAAGTAGTTGTCCTTGGTTTGTTTTGACCTGATAAAAGCTTTCTGTGTGATATCAGGGTGGCTGGCGAAGTGAACCGCGGGTTAGGGATGCAGATGCTCCGACACCACTGTTGATGTCTCAGATGTTTGACAGCACAGGGGGAGAGGACCACAGAGACTAAAAGTTGACTGCTCCGTAAAGTCATCTTCCACCCCAGTCTGATCCTTGGTTGCCGCCTTTCAGGTTTCAGCTGCAGTCTGTCTCTCATGCTGGAGCTGGTATCGCTTGTTTGTAACACTCGTGTCTGCAGCTGGAGGTGGCCGTGGGGACATGGGTGCTGTAGGTTCCTTGGTGGGCACAGCTGCTCAGCTGTTAGAAGATGCTTTTAACTCATGCCGGCCTTTGCTGTTGTTTGCAGCCTGCACCTCGTCAAGTGCCGGCTCCCCAAGCTGTCGGTGGCTCTGCTGTCGGGAATCGGGGTCCAGATCACCATCGCCGCAAAGCTGGAGCTCAGCGGCAACTGGTGAGTCTGGTGGTTTGTGGTGGCTGGTCAGGGAAACTCCTGCCCCCAGGCCTCCTCTTGTGCAACGTTTGGCACCTTCTGTGGATTTCTGCGTGTTTCTTACCTGCGATAAAGTCACAGAACAGGCACCAAAAGACGGGTTGTGGCATTTGTGATGTGTTGCAGGAGACGGAGGAGCCCATTGTTGCTGCTGGCTTTGCTGAAGCTCTCTGGTTAGAGGCAGAGAGATGAAACATGTCCAACCCATTTGCTTTTTCCAGCTTGGTTGGCCTTCTTTCACAACTGATTGACATCTTGGTGGACGTGAGCATTACTGCAAACATTAAATGCACTAACTTTGAATCGGGCACAGTCCAGGTCATCACCGAAGACTGCCTCTGTGTTCTCGGTGCCGTAAAGATCGAGCTCCTTTCTGGGTAAGCGCCTGTGGGTTTGTTTTCCATCACGTGCCATCCTCTCCTCTTTACCAGTGGCCTGGCCAGCCTGCCAGCACGCAGACAGTGCTGGGCTGATACAGAGCCAGATCTCGGGGAAGTTGTTTCTTTCCCATTGCCAAAGTTTCAGGGGAACTGGCCAAAAATGTGGTGGTTGGAAGATGAGGGTTCATTTGCCCTCTTTGCCCATGGAAATGTTAAGAGCTGAAGTGTGAGGTTTGGTGCCTTTTTCCAGGGCGCTTTCTTTAGACTTAGCTGGTGAATCAATGTCCAAACGGTTGGAATACTAGGGGGGGGAGCGTTCTGGGGGAGCAGCGCCGTTGCTTGCCCTGGTTTTCTCTCTGCCTTTGGCTGCTGTCACAGAAAGCTGCTGGGCATGTGGACATTTGCTGTGACCGCTGCGGGCACGTGTAATTCCAGGCACATGTCCCATTCCTTTCTCGTCCTTATTAAAGCCTTGGCAGAAAGAATTTGCTGACTTCATGTATTGATGAGCACAACAGCAAATTGATCATGGGAAATATCTTCTTTTATTGCTTTTGAATTACTCACTTTTCACGTTCATTGAATTTCTCCTAATTAATTTTTGCATTATACATTATATTTCAATCAGCACAGCAGCTGCTTTTGAAAGAGACTGTGTAAGCGAACAGAGCGCAGCTTGCCGGCTCCAGGGCTGTGCGTTAGTGGGATTGAGGGGATGGTGTGCGGGAGGTGAGGTCCCTGCAGATGGGGGGAGCGTGGATGAGCGCGATTGACTTTGTGGCCGCTCCTCAGATGCGTCTGTAGGCAGAACCTGGGCATAAATGATGAGCTGCGTTATGAATTCCTGCTGTCTGTGGCTCGCCAAGTGTGCTGCTGCACGTTCCAACTCAATAGCCCGGAAATATATTGATTATCAGAAGCAAACGGCTCCGCGCTGCCTGCGGGGATCACGAGTCCCAGTGATCTATTTAGCAGCTGTGTTGAAATGTTGCGCAGCAGATTTCTCCTCCTGTTATTCCATGTGTAAATTGTTTGTTTTCCGTAACTAGTGTGGAGATAGTTCGTAACAACTCCCCCTTAGCCACAGCACTGATTTGAATACCAGAGGGAGAGAACCAAGCCTGGGCTGCGCTGCAAGCGGCTGGCTCCTGCCGTGCGGTGATGTCTGCGCACCCCAAGCGCAGAAACCTTCGCTCCTCAGAACACGGCCTGGCTCTCGCCATGCCGAGGGGAGCAGCTCTGTGCCCTCCCTGCCGCCCGCACAGCCCCAGCTCTTGGCCACGGCAGAGCCCCCGAAGCGGTGGATGGCTGGGGACTGGTGGTGCATCAAACGGAGGCTGGAGCTCCTTCGGTCTCCTCTCCCGGAGCTGTGTTTGTAGTGATTGGGATTTTTTTCTCTTTCCTTCCCAGCTTGCTGTCCATATCGGTAAATGAGGTAGTGCTTAACCAGCTGACAGCGACTCTGCCTGCTTTGGTAAGCCTGAGGATTGCTCTCCTCTCGTAGCCAAAACCCAGGGTTACCAGGAACGGCACGTGCCGAGCTCACAGCAAACCGTGCGGTCTCTCTGTGGTGCTTCGCCACGTCTCTGGCGTGCCCTGCCCGCAGGGATGCCCATGGCCAGCCTGGCCCCCGGCGTTTCTGCGACGGGGCCTTGCCTGAAGTATCCCCAGATCACAGCAGTCCCCTTGTACCGCAGCTCCAGGGATGCTCCGCTGCCCCAAGCCCTTCACGGCATCCCGGCTGCTGCCTGCTGCTCCGCAGCACTTTTTCCCTGGGGATTTGGATCAAAAGGAGTGGGTCTGACCCGGCCGCAGGCTGATGGCTCCCTGCACAGCTCCTGGGGCTGAGCGGCCGCATTTCTGCTTTGTGTTGCAGCTGTGTCCAGTACTTGATATTGTGCTCAACCTTGTGAACATCCAGCTCCTGGGCACTCTCAACGGTGCGTTTCTGGAGGAGGAGGAGGAGGTGCTGCTTCCCCGTGTTCCCTGCTCCCTTTCCCATGTCTTGTCCATAAGTGCACCAGGGAGGAGCTCCCAAGTGACCTGCCCCTTGGCCCTCCTTACACCATTGTTATACCTCACCTTTGGATTTAACTTATTCTCTTTGCTCTTTTTGGGCTTTATTCTAAAGGCAGATCCCGCAAAGCTGAATTTGGGGATGATCTGGCTGTTTTGAGCAGCAGCAAGCATCCCAAAGGAATGTGCGCTCGGGACCTGGGTGTGGGTGTGAGGGGGTTGTGTTGCTGCTTGTTTCCTGGTGCTCTAATGAGCTTTTTCTCTCCATGCAGCGGTGGTCCCGGTGGGTACGGCAGGAACGATCCACTACCAGCTGGCCAGCCTCCCGTTTACCTCCGGCTCGTTCCTGGGGATGGATTTAGATGTAAGTTAACGCTGGGTGACAGGACGCTGAGAGTATGGGGGGGGCACGGGGCCTTCAGCCTGTTCACCTCATCCCGTGGGAGCCCTTCTCTCCTTCCAGGACAACCACACGGAGGAGCTGGGCTCAGGGCTTGCTCTGGAAATCTAGCTCAATATTCAGTTGCAAATCACCGCGGGCTGACTGCGTGTACTTTTGTTTGCAAACTCCTCTGCTCTGGAGGGAGGGACGGCAGAGCTGGGGCCTGGGCTGGCAGCACCTTCCCCCGTGTTTGCTCTCGGGGTGAAATCTCCAGCGGGAAATGAAGCAGCGAGTTGTGATTTGGACAAAGTGTGTTATTAGCTGAGAAGGTCTCATCACACTCTGGGCTTTATCAGCTCCTTTAATCTATTATAAGTAGAGGGAATTGCTCCAAGGCCAATGCTTTCCCGGCTGCTGGTGAGGAGAGGGCTGCTTCAGCTGGCACAGACCCGCGCCCTGTCTCGAGGACCTGGGCAGCCCTGGGCCCTGAAGGATGTCTAAGGTCCCTGTCACCTCTCTTTGCAGGGTGTGGTGAAGCAGGTGGAAGGCAGCATCATCCCCCACGACTCTTCCCCCTCTGTGTTGCCTCCGCTGCTGGACAAGCTTCTGGTCTTGGGACTGCGCCAGAGCTTTCTCAATGCAATCCTGTTCCTTCTGCTCCAGATACCACCACAGACCTTCACCTGCACACCAGAAGTCGTGAGTGCAGCTGCATCTGCATGTCATGCCAGGGGAGGTGACAAGGGACATGCACGAGCTGGAGCAGAGCTCAGTGTGGGGCCCGGGCTGTGCCTGGCCTTTGGGGCACACAGCTGGTCGGGGTCCTGCAGATGCTCCAGCCCCAGCATCGGCTCCTTACTGCTCTTTTCAGAAAGCTGCAATAGCACATGCAACCATCAGCTGTCCCTGATTCTCTAGGGGTCTTTCCTCTTGAAACCAGTTGTGTACTGGGTATGCCATGGGCTCCTGGAGGTCTGTCATCCATTTCAAGGAGTCTGCAAAATGTCATTGTAGAATCACAGGCTGGTTTGGGTGGGAAGGGACCTTTAAAGGTCATTTAGTCCAACGCCCTGCAGGGAGCAGGGACATCTGCAACTAGAGCAGGTTGCTCAGAGCCCCGGCCAACCTCACCTGCAATGGTGCCAGGGATGGGGCAGTGACCACCTCTCTGGGCAGCCTGCGCCAGGCTCTCACCACCCTCGGTGTCAAAAATGTCTTCCTTCTCTCTGGTCTAAATCTCCCTTTTCAGTTTAAAACCATCCCCCCTTGTCCTGTCAAAACAATGACAAAAGCAGCTCTGAGTGAGCAACGTGATCCTCCAGGCGTAGACGTTTTCTGTATCTCTGATCTGTGCTTCTCTGGGAAATGTTAGGAGTCTCCACAGTGAGAAATGGTGAAAGGCTCTGGTTACACCTCCTGCTGCTAGTTGCTCTTACCTTAAGGACTGGCGAGGAATTGCCCGAGCAGCAGAGAAGTTGGAGGGCTTGAGGTGCTGCTGTAACTCACTGGGGACACTGAATGAACCAGGGCTCGGGGACTGGCCCCAGCAGCACGAACAAGCTGGCTGGGAACAGGGGCACAAGAAGGAGAGGGTGGCCCTGGCAGGATGGATGCTGCTGAAACCGGCTGGAGTGTTCACTGGGGCTGCTTGTGCTTTTGCTCCAACAGTTCCCCAGTGCCAGCCACTTCCATGAAGCCATCATGACCCTTGTTCCTGCTGGGGTGAGTAACTTGTGCTGGCGCGAGGGGAGGCCCTACAGCGCTACGGGGCTGTGAGAGTCCACCAGAGCACTGCCAGCCCCTGCCTGACCGGTGAGTGGGGTGCTGGTAGCCACCTCCATGGATCCCTGATTCCCACAGTGCTCGACCTGCCACGGGACCAGTCCTCTGAGCCTCAAGCTGACGTTATCTGGGAACCCGCTCATCCTTTTGGAAGAAAACAAAGCCACCGTCGACCTTTCAGTCCTGCTTCAGGTGTTCGTTAAGCCTTTGGATGGACCCGTCCTCAACCTCCTGCTGCTGAGGGCTGTAAGTGTGGATGTAAAGTCCTCAAACCGAAGTGAGCAGCCAGCTGAGTGACCAGCAGCTGGGATGGGGATGTCTCCACGGGCTGATCCTCTCCCCGTGTGCTTGCAGGACCTTGGTCTAAACGTCCAGGTGTCGATCGTTGGAGGCCGGCTGGTGCTGGGCTTGTCCCTGGGCAGGTGGGTGTGGGGGGCTCGAAGCAAAGCCCCCGCCTTGCTCCCCTGAGACAGCGTACGGGGAAGCTCCAGCTTTCCTAGAGCTCCGGGCATGCTTCAGTTTTCTGGGAAGCAGCATTGGGAAGAGAGCGGGAGAAAGGAAGGGCTGCGATTCCTCAGGGGTGCTCCGGGCGCGTGTCCCTCGGTGCCACCACACTGCTGGCCGAGGGCAGAAGGGACAGGAGGGTGGCGTGGCCGGGCAGTGCTGGCCTCTGACAGGCTGGTGATGGTCTCCACGTTGCACTGTTCACTGGCTTGAAACCTTTATCACCTTTATCGATGTCTGTACACCAGGAACTTAGTTCCCTGAGCCGGGGAGTTCCATGCCTGGCTGGCAGCACGAGCGCTCGCTGACACAGGAACCACGACAGCAGCGGGAAAGTTTTAGGAGAGCAGAGGAAAAGTCTTGTGTCAGTTTTATAACAGAAGTGGGGTAACCTGAGTGATGGCAAGACTGTCGGCTTGGCTTTGATCCTGGGCAGCGGTTCAAAATGTCCGATATTGGGCATGAGTGATAAAGGAGTAAAGTGGTGCCGTTAGTGCCAGGCAGGGTATGATTGAGGATGGGAAAGCGTTCCTTATGGTGTGAGGTTTGAGGGTTTCAAGCCGTTTAGCCTGTCAAAGAGCTGGATTTAGAAGCAACATCGGCATGGCTTGTATGCAGCGATAGAGACCAGAAATGCATCAGAGGGCTTTTAATTCAATAGACAAAGATATAACAAGATTCCACAGAAGTAGAAAAGAGAAATTCGATGTGGAAATAAAGCATGGGCTTTAGCTCTGGAGGTAGTTGTGGGGTTGCAGGGAGAGATTAGGAGAGGCAGCAAATTCTCCAGAGCTCATGATCTTTAGATCCAGACTGGATGCTTGCTTGGGACGCTCGGCTCCCAGCGCACCAGGAGCTGGCCCCTCTCCGAGGTGAATCGCTCCCTGGGCAGGGAGGGACAGGAGGCCAGGAGCTCCTGCATGCCCGTGCCACTGCTGCTTCCTTTACAAGCCAACAAAAAATTCAGTTAAGCTTTTATTTTCCTATTCTCTTTTCTCTCTTGCAAGTGTGGCCAGGGTCTCGTGCCGGGGATCTGCGAGCTCTGTCTGACGTGCTGTTTGCTTTCCTTTCCTGCAGCGCTGCCTTCTCCTTGGAGTCTTCTGATGTTGGCATCAGTGACGTAAGTCTCTCATACCAGTCTGGGCTTTGCTGGGTGGGCAGAGCAGCCGGGCGCTGTGGGACGCTGCGATGTGTCCTGGCTCTGATGAATTACATCTGCCCGTGGTCTTGGTTGTTGGCTGCTCTACTTTGTTGATTGCAACAATTCTTCTTTTGCTACTTTTTTTTCCCCTGCCTTTTCTAATGATGCAAATGTAAAGCCTGAAGTCTGTTTATTTGCCCTGCTTGGGCAAAGCTTCGGCACAGCTCCAGCAGGAGCTTTGCCTGGGGGAAGGTTTCCCAAAGGAAGCACCAAGCACAAATCGAGGAAGAAAAGTAGATTTGCTTTATAACAAAGTCCTTCTTTTCTTTTCCTTTGCTGTGTCAGTGGGAAGGGACCTCTTGTCCCGAGGGCTGGCTGCCTTCCAGCCGCGGCACTGGGCTGGGCTTACGGCTGCCCTGGGCTGGCAGCTCACACGCTTGTCCCTTCTCTGCTTCAGATCTCAAACCTGAAGCCACACTTCAGCGATCTGCTGGTGGAAACGTTACTGCCCATTATCAACGGTAAGGTGACCGGGAGGGCTGTGACCCTGGAGTGCTTTGAGGGGAGGAGAGGGGTACGTGGGTGTGATGGAGAGCTGGAGCGATTGAAGGTCTGCAGACCCCTTTTTGAGGCTGTAGTTAAAAGTTCCAACCTTGTCCTTACACCACCCACCCCAGCTTCAGTCCTAAGGGCCCAGGTGCTGAGTCTGTGCCCCCTGAGCAGCCCGGCTCCCCTCGCCCTGCCCAGACATGGTGGGAAGCGAGCCGGGCTCACCCCCTGGGCAGTGCGTGAGGACCTGTCTGTCCCCACAGGTGCTCTGCGCGTCGGGATCCCGCTGCCCAAACTGCTGGGCATTCCCCTCCTGGGGGTGGAAATTCAGATACTAGCGGTAAGTGTCTGGAAGGCTCTTTCCTTCTGCCAGGCGCTGGCGCAGGTCTGGGGCTGCTTCCAGCAGCTGGCTCCTGTAACAACACCCTGCCAGTGGTGCTGGCGTGGGCAAGAGCTGCGGATTTTCTCCCTGAACGGCCAGGAAGGGTTGCTCTGTCTGACCTCCTTCAGGAAATGCTGCTCGAGTACTTCATGCCCATGAGTGTTACCGAACCAGGTGCACAACGAGCAATGTTCAGCCCTCCCAGCAGGTCCCAGCTCCCCTCCCAGCTGCTTTTCCTGCCTGGAGAACTCTGAGCAGCTCTGCTGTGGGGCCAGGGCTCTGGCAAGCCCTCCCGAGTGGCACCTTCCAAAGTGTCTTGAATTGCACCAAATCCCAGCCCCGTGCATCCTGGAGATGTCCCAGAGGAGCTGGGATGTTCTCCAACATTTCCCCAAGGGGCTGTGCCCTCCTCCCTTACAAAGTGGGTGCAAGGATTTTTGCAGGAGGGTTTTGTGGTCAGTGCATGTTGCTGAGAAGCTGCTGGGAACCGGCAGCCCTCGGTGTCGGGAGGTGACGTGGATGTGTCGGTCCTTGCACTCCTCAGGGCCTGCTGGTGATCTTTGTGTGAGCTGGGCAGTACGAGGCGCAGAGAGGCAGAAAGACCAGCGAGGATGGAGCGTCAGACTGGCATTATCTACTTCTCCTTTCTAAACCTGATTCATGATTCTTGATAACTTTTAAGACACTTTGAAGTTAATAGGCTGGTGTGAGCGCCAAGATACTTGCGCCAGCCAAAGTGCAATGGGCAGCTCTGTGTACCAATATTTATTGGGAGAAATCAGCGTGATTTGAGGTCTCAGTTTATAGCAGTTGGGTGACGCTGCAGTGGGATCATTAACTTATTCCGAGGGAAAATGGTTCCTGATATAATAAAAAAAATCGCATGTGGCCTTCTAAGGAAATGTCCCCAGCCACGTTTGGAAGGGTGAGAAGTGCCGAGCGGGAGCTCAGGGTACGTTTGTTGTGTAACTCTTTTAATAAACACTCTACTTTTTTAGTGCTTGCAATGAGATGCTGGTTTCTGATGCTTCTCAGGGAGTGTCTGTCCTGCCTTGGGATCTGGTTCCTTTGTGACAACTGACATTTTGGTTTTTGGCTTGAAAACTTCCTCCACTCAAACTTCTGGATTAAAATAACCACCTGGATTTTCAGTGGCTACTCCTGGCCAGGGAACCTTCTGACCAAATGCTAATCTGCAAGCAGAGAGCAGAATGGAATTAATTTCCAGAGGTCATGAAGCATTTCCTAATAGAATCTGAAAGGAAAACTTCATTACTGGCTAACTGAGGAGCTGGATGAGGCTGCAGCACACTCAGCAGACCCAGTCAACGTCTACTTAGGCTGTTATGAGTCAGCTGGTCTCTGCAGGTCAGAAAGAAAAGGATTCGGGCATTTTGATTTCAGAAAAACAAGTGATTCTAGGTAAAAAAAAATAAATCTGAGGTCTTAAATGGCCTTTCCAACACCAGTTTTTCCCAGCTCTGAGTGTTATCACCAGGGTGGTGTTTACTGCTGGTGGCCCCAGAGCTGATGACAGTCTGTCACCATGTCGTGCCCAGCAGGTGAGGGACAGAGGCAATGTCCTGTTGGGCATTCCTGCCCAAAGGGAGGAACGGTTCAGTATCTGCCCAGCTCAAGCCCTGGGTTGTTGCATTAATTTCCAGCGTCCCAGGGAGACATTGCCAAGGAATCGCTGAACATAGCACAGGATGGATGCACTGGACCCGTCGGCAGTCCTGGTCCACGCAAACCATGCTGAGCTCTCCTGCACTCTGCCGAACGGCAGACCTGGTGTCAGGTGCTGTCACCGCCTGGGCTGGCACGTCTCGTGTCACAGCAGAGGGTCTGGGGGGGTTGAACTACATGGTAATGCTGAAGCTTGGTGTTGTGGTGGGTCTAAATGACTCCTTTGGGCCCCAGCCCCGTGTAGGCTGATGGTGCTGGTGGGACTGTGCTCTCCAAAGTCCGTTCAGCTGCTGTGACACAGGCCTTGCCCTGTCCCCAGGCAGAAATGATGTTCCTGTGTAGTGACAGGGCTCCCTGCCCAAGCAGGGTGTTGTGGGCAGCCCTGGCAACAGCTCAACCACATGAGTGAGGAGTTTCTGTGAACAGGAGGGAACACCGTGGGCCGTTGGGCTGTGCTCAGGAGCAGGGAGCTTCAGACCCTGCTGCTCATGCTCTCTGACACCTGTGCCCACAGTGCTGGCAGAGCCGGGTTTCGGGGGGCTGCGTGACCCTGTTACCCATGGGCAGGATGAGCAGCCCCCTGACCTCTGCTGGCAGCTGCTTTGTGCCACCTCGGGGTCACCGGGCTGAGCAGACTTGGCTTCTCCATCCATCCTCCTCGCCTGCAGGTTGGCATCACAGGCCTTGTTTGTGCAAGGGTTTGTTCTGGTTCCTGAGGAAACACCTTCTGCACGGTATGTAAAGTTCAGCACCTTTTTGCACACTCCTTTGGCCAGCACTTTATGTGCATTCGGCTTTGCTGGGGGGTTGATCCTGCTGGTACGCTGCAGAGTGATCTGTCATCGGTAGTGCCGGGTTGACAGTTGGATTTGATGATCTTAGAGGTCTTTTCCAACCTTAATGATTCAATGATTCTATGATCTTTTGCTGTCCCAGGGTCGGTTTGACTGGAGAAGGAGCAGACAGCAGGAGGTGTGGAACTGGAGGGCGCAGTGTCGTGCAGGGCAAGGGCTGCATGAACCTGGGAGTGCAGAAAAGTGGGGAAAGCTTCTTGTCCATCTGGAAATGACTTTTCCTCCAGGGCCTGGCCTCTGTCATGCTGGTTATCACACAGGGTTGAGTGGGAAGGAGCAGAGGAACCTTTCCAAAAGGAAAGGGCAGCGTCTCCTTGGTGTGACTTGTTACTTCTGCAATCATAAATCTCGTGCTATGAAATGCTGGAATGAGTCCAGAGCAGGAAACTGCAAATCAGAGTTCATAAGAACGGGGACGATCCTGTCCATGGTGGAAAAATCACTAAACAGTTGTTTTCCAGCATGTTGGGGTGCTGGAAAACCTTCTTATGGGTGAGCAGCGGGAGCAGGATGTGATGGGCTGGCTGCTCTGCCCAGGCTGTGCAGGGACTTGGGGCTCTCCAGGCATGTCCTGGTAAAGCTCCATCCCTCCCTGCGCTGCTCCGCGGGGCTGACGAAGGGGCTTGTCTCTGTTTCTCCAGCGTTTGAACCATCCGACTGTCACGTCCTGCTCCACCCCAGGAAAGTGGTGCATTTTGATTATGCCAAAGATGTTAGTACAAACACTTTTTTCAGCCTTTCGTTCTCCAGGTGAACCCAACGTGCCTGCTGGGGACAGCACCGGCCATCTGTGGGTGCAGCGGTGCTGGGGGGCTCAGTAAGCTGGGTGAGAGGAGGGAGCAGCAGAAGACCCCTGTTCTCTAGCAGGAACCAGCTCTGCCCCGAGCCTGGCCCCAGGTAGGACGCGTGGGGCTGGGAGTCGGGGTGGGCAGCGGGAGACGCAGAGCTGTGCGCTACAGCCTAAAGGCAGAATACCCGTCGGCAAATAAATACACTTTTTTACTACTGTAGCTTATTCCTTTTGGGAAACTGCTTTCAGATATATTAGCTGAAGAATGATGGTTGCAGCTCTGCCAGGAAACTTTTATTAGGAGCAGTTCCCGCTATTGCCAACTTTGGGCATTAAAATCATTAGTCAGGTCCCCAAGCCGGGCATATAAACCTTCAGGGTTTTTTACTCCTGATAATAAATCAACCCAGCTTGTTTTGTTTGCTTTCCTATTTCTGAGTCTCTGAAATATGAGGTTTTTGAAGGGCTCCTCAGCAGCTCCACCGGCTAGAAGCGATGTGAGCAGCTGTTGCCAGTGGAAGTGAACGTGTTCGTAATTGCTGCGGTTCCACGGGCATCACCACTGCAGAGTGTGCGCGGGGACTGCGACGCACCCGCCCTGCCCCGGCCAGCTGCCCCCAGCACCCAGCAACAGAGCAACGGGGGGGCTTTGGAGCTCCGTTATTAGCCCACCCCTCCCTCTTGGATGCTCAAGGCTATAGTTGTGGCTTTTTCCCCACCTTGAGTTTCCGGAACACCCTCTGGAGCACAGAGGCACCTTGGGTCGGTAGGAAAGCCCTTTCCATGCCCACACATGGTGCCCGGGTCAGGGGGGCACCATCGGTCCCTGTGCAGCCACTTTTCATCCGGCATTTTCTCTGATGAGCTTTGTCAGAAGTATCGTTTTGAAAATATACCTGCCTTCAAGGCTAAAATTAGAAACCATTGTGCAGCCACTCCCCCCCCCCCCCCCCCCCACTTCTTTCTGACCCAGGGAAAACCATCAGCTGTAATGTTCCCATAGTAACAGGAGAAAGGGAGGAAAAGCAGATGAAAGATCTCCTGTTGGCAGGGGCCACGTCGTCCTGCAGCCGAGAGGTGTGGGATTGCTCTGCATCCTCATCCCTTAGCAGGATTTTCATGCTCCCTTGACTAGATGTAAGGTCTGGTGCTGGTACCCGTTCTTAGCAAGACAAAATTCATCTGTCTTTAGGTACGAATTGTTGAGGGGAAAAAAATAGTCCCACCAGAAAATGCAGTATGGAAGAGAAATGTTTAATTAGAGCATGGAACATCGTTACAACCCATCATCTTTGTGCTACAAAAGTACCCGGAGTGGGGCTGGAAGAGAAAGCCGTAGTTGTCCTAAATTGTAAAGTGTTTTAGGAAGGCAAGAAAGAAGATTCTCAACATCCCAAGAAGTGACAAAACACAAAGTGTGATTTCAGAGCCAACAGAACGCCGTTGCCGCTGTTTTACTCCGGCCACCAGCCTTCAGCCCGTGGTGGGCTATGCTCCGATCGCCGCCTGTATCTCCAGGTTGCAGGGGACCAGGACGTAGTCCTGAGCAGGGGAGGAACGAGGGCTGAGCACAGTGCCTGGCAGCCCGGCAGCGGGGCTGGAGGGGAACTGTGCCTGTTCACTGGGGTCTGGGGGTAACAGGGCGAGGGCAGCAGGCTCCCATTTGTCCTGGAGCAAGGTGAGCATCGCTCCTGGCGTCCCTTCAAACCATGCGTAGCAAGGAGTGGTTTAAACATCTTTCTTACCTTGTGAATCACAACACTGACGTTGGAGTAGGTGAAGCCAGAGATGTGGGGCACGGCTACGCCTTCGCTCAGAATCGCTAGGAAAAAAAAAAGAAGGAAAGTTTCCGGCTGGGTCCTGCCTTGGTCCTCACCATCCCCCCCATGGGGCAGCACCTTCCAGAACTCACCGTTCACCTGAGCTGGGACTTCCTCACGGATCGTGGGCAAAAGCAGCTCCTCCAGCAAGGCAGCCTGGCAAAGGGAAAGTCGTGGTCAGCTCACGGTGTGACTCTAGTGCAGGGGAGAGGGGCAGGGACCAGCGAGAGAGGGTCCTGATGCTCATTGCTCCCTCTCTCATCCCCCATGGACTCGTCTCTCCCTTCTGCAGGGTGCAGTGAGCATCCAAAGTGACCATGTCCCTGCCGCTAGCCGCTGCCCAGGACGCTGTAGGGCTGGCTAAGGTGGCTGGTGCCCTTGGGGTGCGCAAGCTGTTTGAGGATGGTGCTGTCATGTTCCTCACGTCACAGCAGAACATGCAAGGAGGGGACGTGGCTGTGGCTGGTCATTTGGGGGGTGCATGGCTGGGGGCACCTACCGGGATGGGACCCACGTCAGAGGCAGCCAGGCTGAGCTCGATATCCCTGGAAAACAAAGAGCAGGACAGGAGCTGCTGTGGTGAGCAGTGACTTTCACATTTCGCCAGACACCAGGCCTGAGTCGGGGCCAGGCGCCCGTGGTGCCTGGGCACATTGGAGCAAGCAGCTGGAGCCTTAATTCCCACCCCTGGGCACAGCAGCAAGGGCTTGAGGACGTTTTGGCCCCCAGACTGGACAGCTTCAGTGGGCCCCGCTGAAGCGGGGGCGCGAGCTGGGGTGCGGGATGCTGCCGGGCTGGGTCTGGAGCGATGGGCGGCCATAGGCACTGCTGGGGCTGGGCATGCCGGACTCCCCCCAGCTGCAGGCTGTGTTTGGGGGGGTTGAGCGTGTGCTTTTGCTGGCGGTGGTGCGGCAGGAACAGGCAGAGATGGATGGTGTTGGCATGTGAGGGTTGCCTGTGCACCCTTGTGCTGAGTGTGGCGGGTGGGTGTGATTCCCCCTGTCTCCAACCACCCGTTTCCCTCGGGATCAAGCTGCCTCTGCAGTGCCCAAACCATTAAAGCTAAGAAACTCCCCAGACCGCTCTGCCTCTCCTTTCCCTGCTCTGACTGGGACGCATCCCCTTTGAAGACTTGGGGCATAGCTGGGCTCATTACTGTATTGCTGCTGCAGAGATCTTCATCCTTGTGTCGGCGACACCGAGGAGGAGTCCTGCGGAGATGTCCTGCATGGGGGAAGAGAGGCCAGGATCAGAGCAAGCGAACACTCCAGCTTTCAACAGTGGGATGTGATGAACCCCTCCCTGTGACACACTCCTCATGCCATGGAGGCAAATGCTGCTTGGGGCCACGGGGCAGGTAAAGGCTAAATCAGCCCCCTGCAACGGCTGCCATTGGGCTGGATCTTGGAGCCAAGGGCTTTGCCCGTGTGCAGCTCGGGCACGCTCCTTGTGCTTGCAGAACATCCTTGGCACACTCACCGCGTTCATGCTCAGGATACTCTGGAAAACCGGCGATCCTGCCCCGACGTGGATGGTGAGGAAGAGCTTCAGGACTGCCTTGCCTTCCTCCAGCACCACCCAAGGTGAGCTCCTGACCACAGTTTGCAGTATCACTGGGAAGTCCTCCTGGAAGAGTGAGCCCATCTGCCAAGGGAGGGGGGGGTTATTTCTGGGCACAGTGGGCAGGCAGCCGAGGGGCTCTGCCCAAACTGGGGCCATGACTCTTGGAGTGACAGCAACGAACCTGGGTGATCTTCTGTGCCATGGTGACGGTGGTCAGCTGGCTCTGAAAGGCAATGGACAGCTCGTGAGCTGACTGATGGCTGCTTGGGGGGGGGCTGCTCTGGGGCTCATCTCCAGCACGACCACACGGACCCTGCAGTGAGCCTTGTGCCTGGGGGGATACGTGCTGGAGCCTCCCGGCTCAAACCATGAGCAGCACTCTGCTCCTGGGGGCAGATTCTCCGTGCATCATCAGAGCAGCAATGTTTTCGGGATCCCTGGGGTGAAGGGCTGTGGGTCTCGTGAGCACTCAGAGCTGCGCTCTCATTTCTGTCCCCCCAGTGCATATTTTCTACTTGTTTTTCGCTTGGCTGCTCCGCTCACCGGGATGCTCATGTTGAAGGCTCCAGCTATCTCCAGGGCGCAGAAGAGGCTGGTGTAGAAGTGCTCAGAGAAAGCCAGGGCGAGGTGGGAAGAGCTGGAGCTTGCCGACTCGGGCATGCTGAACGGCATGGGGCTGGCTGGGAGCGGGACCCCCACCCCTGCCACCTGGAAAGTTGTCTGCAGGGACACGGGCAAGGAGAAAGGGAGTTTGAAGTGTCCTGGGGCTCGTAGCACTGAGCTCTCCCAAAGCCCGGAGCTGGGCTGGGAGCACTGGGAAGCGAGGACTTACTTGCAAGGATATGGTGATTCCCTGCTCGGAGACCACGGGCGCAGCCAGGGGCAGGTACTGGACCTGGCAGCTCGGTGTGATGGGGAACTGAGCTGCAAAACGAGCAGAGGGACGTTCAGAGAGAGCAGGGCAGTGGTGACACGGGCTGGGGCTGGGCATCGCTTGGGTTTCCCGAGTAAAGAGACAGGGAAGGAGAGATGGGTGGTGGGAGCAGGTCCCCGGGGAGATGATGGCAGCAGAGCTGCTGCTGCTGGGCTTCTGCTGCAGGGTGGGAGCCCATCCCACCTCGTGACCTGCTCCAAAATGAGCCCCAAAGCCCTTAGTCTGTAAGACATTGAAAGCCAAATGCTCACTTGTCAGAGATATCAGCAGTTCATTTGGAGAAAGCAGCAATTTGGAAACTTCCAGGCAAATCTACGGAATAAAGAACAAAAAGAGAGGTGGTAGATGAGCCTGAGGGTCTGCTGGCATCAGGCATCCCCTGGACGGCTCTGATGGGGTGTCCCCATTGTCTGGCCGTGCGGCAGCCAGGAGATGGAGTGTGGCAGCGTTTGGTGACCACGGAGCTGCTGCTCCTCACCCTGGCTGCAAGGAGACCTGGCAAAGCACCAGGATGACTTCAAGTTCTCTAATTCTTATGGAACTGTTCAACTTCATCTTCTACTGCCTCATGCCTTTATGAACTTCATCTTACCTTATCAACGTTTATCTTCTTGACCATTTCTGAACTAGAAGACTTGCTGGATAAAAACAACAGAATGGAAGATGTTAGGCAAGAACCAGCTCAGCCAAAGGTAGGTGAGCATCTTTTATCTGACCCAAAAGGCATCCCAAAGGACAGTATGACCCTTATTTTCTGTCATCTATTAAGCTATGATTCAATTCAGAATCTTAAACCACTGAAGAGCTGCTGTTGGACTTGCATTAAAAATGTTGCTGGTACACGACTTAAAAAGATCTGCTCCCTTATGAGAGAGCAAAACTCTCTTAAAATGGGGGAAAGAGCCCTGCAAGCAGAGCAACATTCTGCCTGTGGAGGTAAAGTTGTTGTGTCAGCTTTTGTAAGAGTTTAGGGCAGCGAGCAGATCTGAGTCATGTCACCTTCCTGCCCAGAAGTGCTTGTGTCTCAGATTCTTCTTCTCTCCCATTACCCAGGCCCCATAAGAAGGAAAACTACAGGATTGACCTCTGCTTCTCCTTGCTGCTCTGCTTCTCCTTGCTGCTCTGCTTCTCCTTGCTGCTCTGCACCTCCTTGCTGCTCCGCGTCTGCTCACTGCTCCGTGTCTCCTCGCTGCTCCATGTCTCCTCGATGGTGGGTTTGCAGGCAGAGGTCACCAGCTCCAGGTTCCCTTCAGGGTTCATCTCCACGTGGAGGTCCGCCACAACGGACAGTCTCATCGCCTTGGTGGTGGAGCTGTGCCAGGGGAGCAGAGGCAGAGGCTGGAGCGCGGGGACCGCTCCTGATCCTGCTCGCCCCAGCCCTCCCTGCTCCCCCAGGTGCTGCACATCTCTCCCAGATGCAGGTGCTGGATGTGACCCCATCGCTCCGGCTGAGAGCTCCAGCCCCACGGCCCCGGCACTCACGAGGTGGGGGTGACACCAAGGTCCACATCAATGCTCAGTCTCAGCCCGGCGTCGGGGATGAGCAACAGGGACAGGTCAGTGACTTTGACGGAGTTAATTTCGTTCCTGCTGGAGCAGAAATGAAGGTGTCAGGAGACCCACACAGCCCGATGTGCAAGCCCTGGCTGCTCTCCCCACAGGTAAACCCCACAAGATCTGCACGGACACGGCAGTGTCCCGAGGGTGCCTCCGGGCCCCAAAGGAGAAGCCTTTGGCTCTAGCAAACAGCCGCGTTGGTCTCCAGGAGGACTTTTGTTCTCACTGTGACAATATTCAAGGGGCTCCAGCTAAACACCAGCGTGAACCAGCAGTGTGGTGGCAAAGACTGGGCAAGGCAGAGCCGCGGACTCACCTGCTGGACTTTGAAGAGCTGAGAATCAGGTCTGGGCCTGTCAAGCCCATTAGTTCCTGCCTGAGGATGATCTCCGCATGTGGCTTTGAAATTTCAGCAACTGTGGAATAGGGAAGATATTTTATGAAGCCCTCTGGAGCTTCTGGTCTGAGCGACAGGCTGATGTCCATCCCAGTGACATGCTTCCACCCCTTACTACCACCCCGCCTCTTTACTAGCCCTAGGAAGGGGATGATGGAAGTGAGCTGGTCAATGGTGTGAGTTTCTGATGACAGTTTGGTGTTTCATCACCAGGCTGCAGATGCTGCCACCTCCCCTCCCTGCTGCCGATGCTGAGATGTGGAGTCCACACTTACAGTATCTCAGTCCGGCTGGGGTGAGGATGCCCCCGCAGTTGGGTGACCTGGTGGAGTGAGCATGGACCAGGAGACTCAGGAGGATGCTCAGGGTGCTGAGCTTCGCCGCAGCGCCTGGAGGAGGAGAGCACCCGCAGCAGCTCAGTCAGAGCAGGGTGGCCCTGGCTGGAGCCACGGACCCACTCCTGGGTGGGTTTGTGGTCCCCAGCTTGCCAGCCTTTGTGCAATGCCAACACGCAGCTCTCCAGTGGTGCCCGGGGGTTTAGAAGCATGAGCAGAAGGCTCAGCCTGGCAACCCCCCTGTGAGCTGGAGCTGTAGCGGGTCCAGCAGCGACGTCGTGCTGAAGAGCCTATCGTGGTGCCAACCCACACCCAGGAGCTAAAATTAATTGAGGATCGGATGGAAGTTACGGAGGAGGCTACAACCAAATAAAAAGGTGATGGTGTTATCTGCCTCTCTGAGAAATGCCTGGGGGTTGTTATAGCATTTGTAATGCTCTGCCAGTATTAAGAAAGTGAGTAAATCAGGAAGTTTAACCCGCAGAAAACATACACGTTTATATCAGCCTTTGCAGAGTGCGTATTTCTGATGAGAGCTGACCTTGCAGAGACACACCAAAGTGAGCACAAGCAGCACTTATATCAAGCTATTCAGTTTGCAAATGCATCTTTACCTTTCCAGGGCAGGCTTCCCATCCTTCCAGTGCAGCCCGTGTCTTGCTGTGGCCACCCCGAGGAACCCTGTGGGTTTATATACCCTCACGGCCAAGGCTGACTGGGCAGAAATTGGCAAAGAGGGCTGGAAGCCAGGACACTGGGTGGACACTTTTTGTTTTCTATACCATTTTTATTGTGATTACAATATTATATGCCATGATTACATTGACCGTTGACCGAACGAGGTGAAATATTGGAGCGCAGGTGCTGGGGCAGCTTGCCTTCATTGTGGTGTGGCTGAGGAGCACAAAGAAAGGTCTTGGGGCAGAGAGTGCCAAGAAGTCAAACATTGTTAGAAAACGAGCATTGGTCTCTTTGCTCTCAGCCATGCTCTCCTCCACAGGGACAGCCACCACCATGACCACACCAGCAAGAAGCTGCTGTGGTTTGTGTCACTCTCCCAGCTGGGCAGCTCAGTCCAGGAGGGACAAGACATGCACATGTTGTGCTGAAGAAGATCTTGGCAATTCATCAAGGATGGCCTCCATTTCCATCAGGCCTGGGTGAGTCTGTTGAAGGCAACAGGAGTGTTTCTGTTGGGTTCTCTGGGTTTTAGACCAGACAGAAGGTCAATTTTTTTTGAGGTATCTCCTCTAACCTCTGGACTGGCTCATGTGCAATAATTCCTTCTTCTCTTTAGCCCATTCCCAATCCAAAGCTACTGGCAAGATTACAACTGGTAGAAAAAAAAGGTGTGTGATGTTACCCTCTTTGGTAATGTCCCTACAAACAGTGAAAGAGTTCACAGAAGGGAGTCAAGAGTCCCTCTCCTTCTTGTACTTGGGGTCCATCATGTTCTCCTGGCTTCCCTTTGGTCTGGAGGACAGTGTGGACTACCTGCGCATGCCATGTAAGCTCATCCTCCATGTCCCACCCAGCTCTCCTTTGTGCTCCATGTTCTGACTTCCCCCTCCCCCCCACTGACATTTGTGATCTCAGCTTTGAGGCATGACCGGTCTTCCAGAGAGGGTTGAATTGCCCATTTTGGTCTGAATCCCTTGGCAATGGGATAAAGTGTTCAGCACTTGTTGAAACACCTGCAGCCTGGGGAGGCAACCATTGTCCTTTGTGCATCGGTGAAGTGAGTTATTGGGTGCTGGTTCCAGGTGCATCTTGACATGTTCAAAGCTTCTGGCTCTCAGCAGAGTTTCTTTCCTTCTCAGCCTGACAGAGAAATGCCAAGAGAAGCAGAGCTTCAGCCATGTTGTGCATTTCCATTGAAGGCATCCAGATAGCAGTGTCAAGAGAAAACAGGAAGATCTATGTCCAGCAGCCTACCGAGGGAGAGCAGGATTTACACCTCTACGCTGAGGTATGCAGCCTGTTTAGAGGCAAAAAATGTGTTCAGAAAAGTAAATCTACTAAGAAGGTTGTAACCTGAAGATGAGTCCCCTGGGACCACGGGAGGCATTTTGGGGCATCTGACATCAGTAGGGACATGGACACAACCTAGAAAAGTCTCTGTAACATAAGTCTTTGCTGCGTTTCAGAGCAGCAGTTGGAAATTTGCCCGTGCTACACCTTGCTCCAGCACAGGTGACATCAGCAGCTCTTCCCAAAGCAGCACCAGAAAGAGTTCTTCACTGTGAGGGTGGTGAGGCACTGGCACAGGTTACCCAGGGAAGTTGTGGATGCTTCATCACTGAAAGGGTTCAAGACCAGGTTGGATGGTCAACCTTTGAGTAACCTGGTCTAGTGGGAGGTGTCCCTGCCCATGGCAGGGGGTTTGAAACTAGATGATCTTTAAGGTCTCTTCCAACCTAAACCATTTTATAATTCTATGATTTACCTGTGGAGTGTTATTGTCATTTTCAGCAGTGTAAGAGTCTGGGGATAAGCTGCTGGGATGAGATGGCACCATGGGGCTTAGAGGTGGATTTTCTCCTCCTGAAGAGCTGTTCTCAACCTGATGATCCCTGTGGAGGCTTAATTAGATGTCAACTTACAGCATAATGACTGATCAAGTTGCTAGCACAAAAGTGTCTTTCTGGCTTGATGCGTTCCTTATCGGGACTTATCTGTAAATCTTACACTCCTGTTAGATAAGATGTAAATCTCCTTGTCTGGGCTTAGCAGAGAGCCGTGAGTACATCACTGGGAGGGAGGTGATGACAGATTAAACCTCATGCCATGTTTTATGCAGAAATGAAGAGAAGGAATAAATTACTTGGTGCTGCAGGATCCCACTGGGGTGAACTCCCACAGCTGGGTCCTGCTGGGTGGGGTACCCAGGAGGGGATGAGTGAGGACACCATGGTGGCCACTAGCCCCAGCTCAGGCAGGGCTGGTGAAGTCCTCCCCCAGAGTTTGCACAAGCTCCAAGAACCTTTGGGGAGTGAGAGCTGCTCACCCCGAGAGTCACAGTTACACGGGTGTCTCCAGAAGCAGATTTTGCCATTACAGGTCTTGGGTTTCTCCTCTCCCTGACTTCTATCTGTGCCATGTAATTAAACAGATCAGGTTTTTCTTTTGGACTTGATGTGCGAGTGTTGGCTCTTCCTGGGGCTTGTGCAAGAGCATTGGCTTCAACCTCCTGGTACCGAGGCTTGAGGGCTTAGCTGGACTTTCAAATTTATTAGTGAAATTATTTGTATTGGCGGATGCCAGAAACCCTCAGGGATTAGCTGCCACCACAGTAATTACCCAGGCCTTTAATTCTGTTTTTTGTCTTTCTTGGTCAGGGTTTATATACAGGCTGCTTCTTGCTTCTCTCCAGAAGATCAGTGCAAAGCTTGGACTGCCTCTGGGGACTCACCAGGCAAGGTGGTGGCAGGGCCCTTTCCTGCAGGAGACCCTTTGTGGTGAGGTGCAGCAGCTCATGTCATTTCCCTCTGGTGTCAGCAAGAAGTGGGAGCCCAAGTTGGAGCAGAGTGGTGGAGCTGTGTTGATAGTCCATGAAAGGCTCATCGCACCATGGCCAACAGCCATGAGCTCTCCTGCTGCTCCTACAGCCAGGGCTCGAGGTGGCCCTGAGGTCCAGCAGGCCATGTGCTCCACCAGGTAGCTCCAGCCCTTTCTCCACGGCAGGTTTTAGGCATCATGAGCAGCTCTGGTGCTTGCGCAAGAGGAAGGCTTGGGGCCCTGCCTGGGTACCAGCCATGGGATGGGTGGTGCGGGATGTAGACACGTCCTGATGGGGTGCGCTGGGGTGTTCACAAACACCTGGATTCTGGGGAGTGACCCTTGTGTTCAGGCTGTGTTTTGGCTAGCAGGGCTCTGCTGGGCTGGCATGGAGCCCTGCTCATGTGTCTCTAGTGTGAGGACAGTGTTTAGCGCCCGATGTGCAGTTTGGGAACCGTCTCCAGCTCATTGTCTCTCTCTGTCTGTTGAAGCCACCACACTCCTGTAAGTCCCTGGAGCTCTGTGAGCAGCCGGATCAGATCAGAAGATGTCAAGGGTTTGGTGTGTTTTGTTCCTGGGTGGCTGGCTGGCCTGGTCAGGGGGAGCTGCTGGCCCTGGAGCTGTCATCAGGATTGACCTTGGAACAATTGGCCATGGTAAGTACTCAGCCATGTTAGTGTCCGTGTGTGGGCATGGGGCTGTCTGTCGGTGCAGACAAGTGGGCAGCAGTGCAGCAGCTTCACCACACTGAGGAAGCTGTCTTTGGCTGCATCCCTGAGCCACCGAGTGCCACCAGCTCCAGGAACAGCCTGTGATCCACAGCAGGATCTGTGTCCCTGAGGCAGGATGAGGGGAAACAGGCATAAAACTGGAACACAGGAAGTTCCACCTCAACATGAAGAGAAACTTCCTTGCCATGAGGGTGCTGAAGCCCTGGCCCAGGCTGCCAGGATCTGGAGACGCAGCTGGATGTGTTCCTGTGTAACCTGCCCTTGGTGAACCTGCTTTGGTGGGGGGGTTGAACAGGATGATCTCCAGAGGTCCCTCCAACCCCCACTACTCTGTGATTCTGGGAGGTCTGGGCATCCTATGTGGGATGCTGCAGCCAGGACCCCATGGCCGTGACACCCCGAGGTGGGCATGTGGGTTGTCTCACCGGTGTGTGCTGCATTAAAGTGGAAACAGGAAAATGCCCCCATGTCTAAAATCACAGCAAGCACCTGCTAAGCTCCAGCCGTTACCCAGGGACCATTTGCTGGTAACCCGGATTTACAGCACATGGAGTGTCCTGATGGTGCCTGTGTGTGTTGGACCCCAAATATGCTACTAAAGATGTTTTTGAGGGTGCAGTGGAGGGTGTCAGGTCCCCTCACCCCCAACACAGGCTCCTCACGGGGGGGTTTGTGCTAAACTCTGTCTTGTGCAAATCTTACAGTGGTCTCTGCTGCTCTGACCAAGAGTGATGTTCTGCAGAAAATGGCAGAGGAAGCCGCAAAAAAAACGCCCAACGCCAAACCCATCAAAGGCATCTCGGGGTGAGTGATGATCGGCGGTGTTGCACCGCGAGCCTCAACCTGGGAATGAGAAAATAAAAGCAGGAGGTTGGGAAGTGTCAGCCCCGAGGCAGAAACGAATCACTCCCCGTTAACAAGTGTGATATTAAAGCCGGTGATTTTCTGCATGGTTGTGTCTACAAATACACGGAGAAACTATAACTTAAAGGCAACAAAGCGCGTCGGCTCCTGCTCTGGCACCAGCTGGGGACTGCGGCAGCGGCTCTGCGGCACCGGCTGGGCTTTGCCCGGCTTCTGGCAGTGATATCTTGAGGGAACCCCAGAATTTCTGGGGGTCAGAGCTGCTCTCCAACCCACAGGCTCGTGCCAGGTGAAAGCCAGGTGTTTTGAGTGCCAAAATGTGGGGCTTTTGTTTGTTTCTTCTTTTCCAAATTTTTTTTAGAAATTAAACTGTGCAATCTTTTGGTTAGGAAGAGAGTTGTTTCTAGATTTACAAGTGGCTTTAAATGGGAAGTTTAGACTGTAGAATCATGGAATGGTTTGGGTTGGAAGGGACCTCAAAGATCATCTCATTCCAACCCCCTGCCCTGGCAGGGACACCTCCCACTAGACCAGGTTGCTCAAGGCCCCACCCAACCTGGCCTTGAACACATCCAGGGATGGAGCATCCACAGCCCCGCAGAAGTGGAAGAATAAAGACAATGATGACGATGGCAATATTGGTGATTAGTGTCTTTGATGCAGGCAGCACGACCTGGCTGCTCTGCTGGCTTCTCTTCCCAGCTCTTTTCTTCTGTTTTCCGCAGGCTTGAAGTGAAAGATCTCCATCCCCTGGTGATCTCACTGATGCTCTCGCCGGGCTCAGGGCTCTTCATGGCCATCTTAGTCCAAATGAGCATCGCTGGGAAGAGGTGGGTGGGAGCTGGTGCCCACAGGGAAGAGCAGCCCGTGGGGCTGGGGTGGCTGCCCCACTTTCGGGGTCTGTCCCATGGTGACCGAGCTTTGCTCTGAGCAGCTTTATAGGAGGAACCACGGAACTGGCAGTGGCGGCGAACCTGATGGTGGGCAGCTGGCTGTGGCAGGACACCGCGGGCATCCCCAGGTTCAGCGCCGGGAGCTGCCGCATCGCTCCCGTCAGCGTCAAACCCAACCCCCCCAGCAGGTGAGCCCCAAAGGCAGCACTGGCCGTTTGCCGATGTGAATAACTCCTACAGTGTCAGCACTGCTGGATGCTTCAGGCCTCGGGACTGGGTTTCTACCGAGCACAAACACTTTTCACTGTTCACTTCTTCCACAAAGAAAAGCAAAATGTTTGATGGACAAATCCAGGCCAGCTCCACCTGTGTTATTCCATGCAACGTTTGCCTTTGGCATCAATCCTCATTTAAGTGCCATCCTCCTGGGATGTCGGGGCTTCTTTCAGGCATGGAAACCTTTAGCTTTGTTTAAAGCCAGAAGATGGCATTCTTGAGAAAAGGTTGTAAAGAGAGAAAACGTCTTTTATTAGACATTAGGCGTATTTTGGCCTCGTCCATTCCAGATAGGTTCCTTTAGCACCTGACTTTCTTGCCTTCGGCTCTTTGGTAAATCATTCTTGCTGTGTACATAACGCGTGTTGGCTGACGCCTTTCTCCGCCCAGCATGCTGCCCAAAGTCATGAGCAAGTTTCTGGACAGCACCCTTCAGAAAGTGCTGCCGGGTCTGGTAAGTCCCGTCCTCCTCCCACCCTTGTTTCCCAGAGGTTACTTCCTCCCCATCCTCCTCCTCACTGCACCGTAGCCGGCTCACAGTTGTGCCTCACCATGGAGCTAGCAGGCTGGGTGAAGGAGCATTTTGAGCAGCTCCTGGATTTATGCAGCCAACACCTGCAGCAAAGGGGCTGTCGCTGCCCGAAGCCTCCTCGTCCCAGCCAGGCCAGGGACGTGGTGCTGGGACAGAGCTGACCCCGATGCTGAGCACGCTTCTTCCTCGAACCTTCTCAGAGGGCAGGCTTGCAGCCTCTTAACGCGTGTCATAAAGTTGGTGTGGTTTAGCCAGATCTCTGGGGAGGGCCTGGCCCTGTTCTTCACTCAGCTTAAGGCAGGTTTGCTCCAGAGTAACCCTGTTCAACCAGGGGCAGAGGAAATGGAGGCAAGCCCTTGTTTGGGTAATTAATAGCAGAGGGCTCTGCAGCTTTGGGGTGGGAGCTGCACCAGTCTGGCAGCCACAAAGCTCTGCTCCCACCAGAAGCCTCCATGCAAAGTTTTCTCACACCTTTCTTCTCACCCTACAGCTGTGTCCAGCCGTGGATGCAGTGCTCAACCTTGTGAATGCAAAATTCTCCACCCTGGCTGGTAAGTTGGCATCCACCCACCAATCCATCCATCCATCCATCTACCTTTTTCCCTTCCCCTGGCAAGGGGAAAGCGCAGATCTATCACCAAAGATAGACAGTCTGCTGAGCCCTGACTAGGATCCATGGCACCTTCTGGTTAAGCGTCCTTCCTTGCATCCATGCAGCTGAGATCCCTCTGGGGACCTCTGGCACCCTCAAGTACGCTTTGCTGAACCCCCCACTGATGAGTGACACTTTCATAGAGCTGGATTTGAAGGTGAGTGCAGCTGCCTGGTGCTGGGCCTTGGACTGGTGATGTTTTGACATCAATTTGCTTGAAGGCATTGCCCTATTGTCCTTGTCAGCTTTGGGCAGCAGAGGCTTTGGGAGGGTGCAGACACGTGCTGGTTGCATTGCTTCCCCCAACCACCCCCTCAGCTCCTCGTTTTCTATGGAGTTTATTGCTCTGTTGTGTTGCTGAGGCTACAGAGCAAAGCACCCAGTACCTTGTACCTGGTCCAAATGGGAATCCTGGGAGTGGACCTGTGCTCTCTGACCTGGCTCTTCTCACTGGTCCTTTTAGACCATTTTCTGCCAAAAGGAGGGAAAGGAGGTTGACCTTCCCACGGACCAACTGTCTCTTGCTTCTCTGCCGCCAAAGAGGGATGCTGTGACCCAGCTCATCCTGTCTGCAGGCTTCTTGAGTGCTGAGCTCTCTATTCTGCAGGAGTCCTTCAGCCTGAACATCAGCAATAACATGGTGGGTGGTTTGGCCTTGAGATTGTCCTCAAGAGACCACTGAAGAAATCTTCACTCAAGTTCAGGCAGATCCATGCACTGTCTGTGCCTCTTCCCTTCCCCATGTTAAACTCCCCCCCACCTCAGTGTGTTTCTTAAGTCCCTGCCCTGTGACACTCTCAACAGGTTCTTGGGCTTCTCCCACTGGTGACCACCATGCTTGGAGCCCTCATCCCTGAGGTGGGTGGACTTTGCTTGATCCTACTGGTCTGTGGGTCATCTCAGGCTACTTAAAGCTACTCTCCATTCACAAAGACACACTGGGAACCTTTCCCCAGGGTCAAACTTTTTTTATTAGCAAAAATTTATTGATAAGATTATTTAAGAGACGTACTACTGAGCAGTATGGACCGGCTTAACTGGCTCTTGCTGACTTTGGTGAACATCAACAATGCTCAGCACCCACCAGGACTATCCCCAGAGCAGGGCACTGGGAAGGAAAGGGAACGTCACCCCTCTGCTTTGACTCTCCACAGTTGTCCGGGGTGCTGCCTCCATCCCAGCCAGTGGTGATTGAAATGCGAGAAGCAAAAGCACCGGTGACAACCATAGCCCCGGACAAAAGCTTTGTGCAGCTCTTCAGCACCGCCGAGTTTTGGGTTTCCCCTTCAGATGCTGCTCCTGAATCTCTTTTCATCTTGGATGTTGTGAGTTGCCATCGGCAGAGATGTGGGACAGCTAGCGGGGAGGGGAGGATGCCTGGGGGGGTTCCTGCGGGACTGGAGCGGTCCAGGGGGGACCAGGGTCCTGGTGAGGACTCCCTCTCCCTTTCCCCTTGCAGCACAGCAGCCTGGACGTGGAGTTTGCCATCGCAGAGGAAAGGCTGCGGCTCTCCCTCGCTCTGCGGAGGTAACGTGGCTGCTGGTCCCAGGGCTACCCCCAGCAGGGACAGTCCCTGGGAAGGCCACGAGCTGCACCTCACCCCTCCCTTCAGAGGAGCCTTTGCTGTCTCTGCATGATGCTTTTACAGCTTATACTAACAGCTATTTAAAAATAGATGAGGGTCAGTGTGACCTAATCCAGCTGACCTAAAATCTGTTTCGTTTTTTTGCTGTTTAAGTTTGAAGAGCTTGTTGGCGCAGGATGGAGAAAATGCCCTGGGTGGGAAGCAGCCCTTCCCTGGGGGGCACCATGGGTGCGAGGGGGGGTTTGCTGGAGGCTGAGATTGGGGTGGGGAGTTTGTTGTGGGGGACGGGTCCATCGGGGGCTGCAGGAGGTGAGAGACACCCTGTCCTTCCTCTCCCCGCAGTCTGCCACGTGTGGCCTTGGCTTCCTCCTCCCTGGGGACGTTTGAGGTGTGTTGTGTGGTCCGGCCGTGGTGGGGCTGGGGTTGCTGCTGAGAAGCTCCATGCTGGTGGTTTGTGTAACGCGGTACCAGGAATTCACTCCCCGGAGCCCCGTCCTGCTGCTCCATCATCAGTAGCAGATTTGTTAAAAGAAAACCAAAGGGAAAGCTGAGAATCGAAATGTTATTTCAAGGAGTAGCATCTCAAGGAATAACAAATCACAAGTCGACTGCCAGAGTCACTTGCCCACAGCACAGATGCTCTGGAAGGGGTCCCGGTTCCTAACGCACCACGTTCATTCCTGGGAGAGTTTTGGGCACACGTAACTCTTCCTGGAGCAGCAGCGGTGGGGTGGGACTGTGGGCTGGGCTGAGGTTGGGGGGCTGGATGGGCAACCTCCTCATCTCCCCCTGCTCCTGACGCTGAGACAGAGACACCTGGGAGGGCGAGTGCTGGCAATGTCTGTTCAGCAGCAGAGCTCTGGGCTGCGAAGAGGGTACCCAGAGAGCAGGGTCCTGCTGGGGCTGGAAACAGTCTCAACTGGGGAAGTTTTCACGGAAATTTAGAATTTTTCAAATGTTCCCCTCGGAGGGACCTTGGCAATTTGTCTGGGGTTGGAGAAGGCACTGGATGGATCGTTGGCGTGATCGTCAGACATAGCTGCGATGGGTGGTTGACCCCACGTCTCTGTTTCAGGAGCTTCCGCTGAAAGGCGTTTTGGCAGATATTATCCACGTGGCTTATGTGCCATCGATCAACAGTAAGCAGGGCTACGGCTTCATCTGCGAGCTCGCTGCCTGCTGGGGGGAATTTGTTCCTGTTGTTATCTCTTTTTTTGGCAATGGTGATGCCTGGCTGACCTTGATGCTTTCCCTGAGCTCAGGGCTGTGAGGGAGAGCCAGGAAAATCGCTGGCTGACGGTTCTGTGCCCACGGGGTTTGCAGCGGGAGCTGGAGGAGGGCAATGCCTTCAGTCATGGCTCCAGCATCGCCACTCCTTTAGAGAGCTGCCCACACAGAACAGACCCACTGCAAGGGATGGAGGCTTCTCCTCTGGAGCCTCTTTGAATGCTGTTCCTGTCCTCCAAATCAAAACCACTTCCATGAGCAACTGGGAGCGGTTTTCGTCAGCTCTTTGCCTTTCTGAAGTCTCCAAAAATCGACACGTCCCTCTTTACCGTACCTGATAACAGCTGAAGTGTCAGTAAAAAACCCCACCCTGGAACATCAGTTTATCTGCTTTACTCGTACAGAAATATGCCGGAAGCAGAGATTTTGTTCATGCTAAAATACACAAAGCCAGGATTTCCCCCCCTGTTAGTTTTCCTTCAGAAAGGAAACTCCCCCAAGCCCTTTGCTAGACCCTCGGTGGGCAGGGGAGCACCGGAGATGCCAGCAGTGCCCACCATGGCCAGGCCACCTCTGACAGCATCTCTGGCTCGTTGCAGGGGTGCTGCGCCGAGGGGTCCCTCTGCCCGACCTGCTGGGCATCACCTACCAGCGGGCCAACATCAGCGGGTTCCAGGTAGGCTCCAAGAGGCTGCTCACGTGGGGCTTTTGCTGTGCCATCCCTGGAGTCAGTGCTGTTAGTGTGTCACCTCTGAGTGTGGAAGCAGCGGCTAAATCCTGCCCGGGTGCTTTCTATCTTTAAACCTGCAGAACGCTCTAGTGCTGGATGTGCCCATTGCAGAGATCTGAGGTACGGCTGCAACGCGCCGCTGCTGCGAGGACCAGCAGGACCGGGTGGGAGAGGGAGCAGCAAGGGGTTCTTGGAGAGTTTCTTCCTCTTTCCTTGAGTTTTCAGTAGTTTGACTGCACAAGCTGAAATAAAAAGACCCTCCCCACCCCATGGCGGGTCCCCTGCAGCCTGGGCATGTGTGGGCAGAGCTCACATCTCATGCAGGAGGGGTTGTCAGGAGGGGACCGCTGCTCCTGGGGTGCATGGCTGAAAGGAGGGGAAGGTGTCTGCAGCTGAGTGTGGGGACTGGGACTGCTCGGCACGAGGCAGAGATGGGCGTTTAGATGGGCCTTTAGACACCTCCTCGTGTTTTTTCGTATTTCAGAAGTGCCCAGCACCACAGTTTCTGGGCTGCATTGCAGATATTGATCCTGAGGGCACAGTTCACTGATTGCAGGATAATTACCTGTCAATAAACAGCTTCGATCCTGATTTCATCGAGCCGATGCGACTTGAACATTTTTTCCCCGGTGACAGGTAGCTGGTGCAGGATTAAGGACATCTTTGAAAAGATGATTGTGTTTTTAAGAAATTACGCCCAAGAAAAATCTTGCTGTGAGGCCGGCTCTGAGAGCTCTGTTTGTTCTCTCGTGAGCACTGCCAGACCCAGCAGGAATTTGTTCTGCAGCGCTCATAAGGAATTGTCCTCGTCGGGAGCCCTGAGCAAAGCGGGAAGCAGCCGTAAAACCAGCTCCCCATGAGGGCCGGTGTTTGTGGTGCCTCTTCTCCTCATTTCACTGTGAACATTGACAATGCCAAGCACATTTTTAAAAAGAGATTTCCCTTATCGTTCTTGCGCTAGCTAATAAACAGTGGAGCAGTTTGAGTCTGAATTCCCTTAAGAAGAACAAAAAGTAAATCAAGATATCTGTATGCCACCCTCTGAGGAGAAATTGAGTCTGGGAAGCTCTGGGGGCACCTAGTTAGTTTATCAGGAAACCACCACGCTGTCGAGCTGCACTATCATGAAATCGGTATGTGATGCCCCAGGGCACTTGGTGGAGGTGTGCAGGTGCCAGTGTTGTCCCCTGGAGCTGTCCGTGGACCCCAGCAGCCCTTTTCCCCCCAGCAGTGGGAGGTGTACCTATCTCTCACAGTTAACCGGAAGGACTGACAGAGCAAACCAAGGCTGCCCGGGCTCAGGAGTCCCTGTGGAGATGGTTTCCTTGGGCAGAAGGGCCATGTCTGGATGATGCCGTCAAGGGGCGAGCAGAGCAGAAGTGACTTGTTTTTCAGCCAGGGCTGAAGCATTGCCCTTTGCCTGCGCTGGCGAGAGCCTGCTGCCTCTTGCCAATGCCAAGGTCTCAAATGCTTCTCAGGGGTATGTCCCTCTCGCTACCTGCCCTTATGTCTTGGTTTCCAAGGTGATCCGAGCATCAAAGCAGCGTCTGTTCACACCAACCCTATTGTTCTCCCTTTGACCACTTCGGTTCTGGTTTGCTCTGTTCCTGTCCTCACACAGTGGTTTGGCTTCATGTTCCTGGGGCTTTGAAAGCTGCTTTAGCAAGACCTGGACATCACAGTGTCATTCTCTTTATGGGAATCTGCTTCAGTTTATCCAAAATATTTAATTGTCAGAGACCTCTGTATTCAGGAGCAGGTGGTGAGAGGCCAAGTTACTGTCATGCCCAAAAGGTCACTGCTCAGAAGCTATTCCATGTGCTGCCAAAGTGCCCCTTTCCTGTGTGCTGACCTTTATCAGGTCTGTCTTTATGGTAATTCAGGTTTCGTGTGGTGATTGCCCAAAGTCTAGAGTGATTCAGCGGGGTTGATAACATGATACCATCCTGTTAACACTCTCTCCCACCTTATCAAATGTCAGGATCTAGCAGTGACAGCAAGGCTTTGTGCTCCAGGTGCCCTGTTGATCAGGTTGCAGGGACAGTGACTCCTCCCCGGGTACTTTGGCACCTCTGCCACCCCTTCCTTGACCTTGAGCTAAGTTATGTTCTAAAGCCAGAACTAGCCTGTGACAAAAGCTGGCTGGTCTGCTGGAAATACTGATTTCCAAGTTTGCAGAAAGTATTAACTTGGAGCAAGCATTTTTCTGGGCTATTATTCTTCAGGGGAGGGGCGCAGCCCACCCACCCCTGGCATGGAGCACAGCAGGGGACTGAATAGTTCAGCACTGTCCCCTTGGCCAATGCATCCTCCCCTCCCAGCACCATGGACACCCTTCGCTGTGCATGTTGGGAGGTGATCCAAACAAGGACCACGCTTGGTCCCCACAGAGGGTTTTCTTTTTCCTGCCCCAAATTGCTCGAGGCAGCAGCTCCATGTATCTGTGTGGTGCTGGTGATGGGGACCAGGATGGGGCAGAAGGGAAAAGCCAGCATGGTTGCAGGCGCATGTGACACATTGGCTTAGCAGAAATCTTTCTCTTTTTCTCCTGTCTCTATCAGCAAATTATCTGGCAGTAGATAAGCCATGATGGATGGTGGACCAGGTAGGGCATGTTTTTTCAGCATGGAGAAAACTTGGCCAGAAACCTGAGAAGGTGAGGGCCTGGACGGAGCTGACCCTGGGCGGTTGCATGGCTGTTCCTCTCCCGCAGCACCTCTGTTGCACGGGGTGGTGTGGCAGGGCGGTCAGCTCTCCTGATACGCCCGCTCTGGGATCAGCAGTCCCTCCAGGACTTCAAAGTGATCAAGCCAACAAGCTTTAGCCTGGGACCTCCCTGGCTTCATGGGCAATGGCATCACCCTCTCAACAGTATCTCCTTGGTGGATGTCATCCGTAACACCATGACACCCATATGATAATGCCTCACCATGGTGTCACTTGCCCTTCCCAATTCTAACTCTGCTTTTCCTCAGGTATCAGATGAATTCTGAGCCATGCAGGTCACTGGACCGGTGCTGGTGGCTTTGGCAAATGGTGGGTAAGGTCACAGTCTGTAGGTAAGTTGGGATGGGAACTCTGGGCATGTCCTCCTGGCCTGGGCAGTGGATAACTGGCTCTGTTACTATCTCCATAGCCTGTCTTTATATTGAGAAAGGTGCTTCCTGGTCCTTCATGTATCACCCACACCGTGTGGCACATCCCCACTGCGTGGGCTTAAGTGCTCAGTGCTGCAGTACCGAGAGCTGCAGAAGCCCTTAACAGCGAGGGGTGGCCAGTGTTTGACACATTTTTCAGTCAAAACTTCAATTTTATTTGAAAAAAAAAAGCAAGCATTTTATCAGGGCATGACTTCTCAGCCCTGTCCCCATCTTGACACGAGAGCAAGCGCGAGGGGATGATGCAGTAACCAGCGGTGTGTGGCCTGGCAGCTGGAGCTGGCCGAGCCTGGCCCCGCACCTACAGGTGGTTGCTCAATGATTTACCCAACGCCCAGCATCTCCAGGGAAATATTTGCAGTGGAAGTCACCAGAAAAACCTACATTCATTGTTTGCTTTGCTCCCCACCAGTTATTGTGGATGTCATCAATGACATCACTTGCTTCTTCCCTGCTGCAAAGATCTATATATGAGGATGCTTGGTGCAGGTCATCTTCAGAAGACAGGGACGTCGGCTGTTGAGAGCCTTACACTCCAGAGCTTGGCCAGGTAAGAGCAAACTTACTCCTCAAAGAGAGTGCTCTGAGCTTCTGCCTCTGCCAGCCCGAATGTTGCCCAAAGGAGAGCCCTTGACGTTCGTTTGGGAGCACTGGCTTTTTAACAAAAATAGGTGTTCTTACCTGAATTGCTCTCTGATGAGTAAAACGTGTGGTGGCTTTTAGGAGTTCTTGAAGAACAGATGTGCATGTTAATGGCGTTTGCAGTCCTTGAAAAAGAAAGGGTATTTTGTGGGTTTCATAAACAATTACTACTTAAATTTTCTTTGTATCACTCTATTATCTGAGACAGACTTTTAGCTGAGGTGCCTTAGACCTCTCACCCTTGTTTTGATCCTTTTTTCATCTGCTTTTTACTTTTAAATAAATTCGAAGCAGTGAAGTTCTTTATGGTTCTTTGAAAAAAAAAATAAAGCTGCTTCAAGTTGTAGGTTCACAGAAATATTTCAGTGACACTGAAACTTTAAAAATTGTTTTCTCCTTCTTACAATTCTAGCACAAGGAGCTTTTCTGCAGGGGGAAGCCTCAGATGTTGAGTGTTTGTGCAGAGATCATGACATTCAAAGAGGGAGATGCTCCTCTTCCTAGATATGTTGGTGCAGTTGTCCTCTGTAGGTGCCATTGCTTTTCTTTCTGTGACTGGAGATGCCAGAAACGTCGTGTTTTCCCAACATGTGGGACACAGGATCTTGTTTCTCAGAGACTTTCCCACCCTGAGCGGACATGCCCCAGATCCATCTCCAGCACTGCTCACCAGTGCTGAGGGATGAGATCTGAACAACCCAAGAGCCACTCACTTTTCACTTGGCTGCTGTGACCATTGGTCTTTGGGGCCACTGTTGTTGAAGTTCTGGTTCCTCCTGCAGGAAAATGCCCTCAGGAGCTTTTATATGCCCACCAGTGTGGCAAGGAGATGCCAGCAGCTTCCCCTCTGATTTCACCTTCCCTGACAGGCCTTCCTCCCTTCTCTTTCTTCCATCCTCCTCTCTCCTCCCTCCCCTGTGCCCATTGCCCCAGCATTGTGCTGATGGCAATCCCTTTCCACAGTTATCAGGACCAAAGATGGACGTGTTCTGGGCTGTTTTCCTTCTCTGCAGCCTCCTGGCCCCTTCAGAAGGACTTAGCATCATGCCCTTGGCTGACAAAGCAGATGGAGATGGTAAGTGTGTGGAAGAGACAGGGTTTATCTTTTTTTTGAGACCAATTCTGCTCTTCCTGTCTCTTGACCACGTTCAGAAACTCAGAAGCTGGTCCAGAGCAGTGCCAATGCTGGTAATTTGCACTTATAAAGTGCTTTGGAGATGGTACTTCACATACTTTACAGTGGCTGGTGCCACCACCCCACTTATACAAAGAGGGAAATAGAGGGGCAGGAACAGTCAGGCTGACACAGCAGTGCTGAGACCACACAGCTCACAGGGACCTCTCATCATTTTTTTTCAGATATTAAACATTCACTAGCCAAACGTGACCTCCTGGGGGGCAATCCACTCAGTGGTCTCCTTGGCAAAGATGGTGCTGTTGGCAGTCTCCTTGGCAAAGATGGTGCTGTTGGCAGTCTCCTTGGCAAAGATGGTGTCCTTGGTGGCCTCCTTGGTAAAGATGGTGCTGTTGGGAGTCTCCTTGGCAAAGATGGTGCTGTTGGCGGTCTCCTTGGCAAAGATGGTGCTGTTGGCAGTCTCCTTGGCAAAGATGGTGTCCTTGGTGGCCTCCTTGGCAAAGATGGTGCTGTTGGCAGTCTCCTTGGCAAAGATGGTGTCCTTGGTGGTCTCCTTGACCAAGATGGTGTTCTCGGTGGTCTCCTTGACAAAGATGGTGTCCTTGGTGGTCTCCTTGGCAAAGATGGTGTCCTCGATGCTCTCCTTGGGAAAGACGGTCTTGTTGATAGTCTCCTTGATGCTATCCTTGAAATTCTCATTGGCAAAGGTGGTCTCCTTGGAAAAGATGGTCTTGTTGGCAATCTTCTTGGTGGAAATGATGAAGATCTCACAGGGTGAGTGAGAGTGGGAGATGGGTGTCCCTGACATGTCTGGGTGGAGAGGACCTCAGGATGCAATCACTGCAGGGCCGAGGGAACAGGGTTCCTGCTGTACCAATGTGCTACCTCCTTACTGCCTTTTCCTTGTTTTAACCATCCAGGCCAAGAATTGTGAACAACACCCTCCCCAGAATAAGTCTGCGCTCCATGCCAGGCTTTGGGCACCAGGTGGGCTTCAACACCCAGCTGCTGGTTGAGAGCACCAGGTATGGTCTGTCTGTCAGGGACATGGGGGGGGTCACCGTCTCTTTGGAGAGTAGCTGGCCAGCAGATATCCTGAGCTGCATGTTGTGCTTCCCCTCCCCACAGTGTACCGGGCAAGGAGCTCTGTGTGCAGGTGGAAGTAGATGTGGACATGCTGGTCCAGGACAAGTGGGTGGCTCCCCAGAATGATAAGGACTGCGAGACTGTTGAGATGAACATCCGTGTGAGGTAGGCATCTATCTAAGCTTGGCATCCATGTGAGGTCAGCATCCATGTGAGCGAGGTGCTCATGGCCAGCATGTGGCCCATGGCAGTGGGAACTCTTGGTGCTGGTGGCCATTGAAGGCAGCGCTTTTGTGCCTGACGCCTCGGAGGCTGGACTACCCGGCTGCCAGCCTTGGAGGGAGCTGCTGCCCTTCCTGTTAAAATCTGGGCTAAAGAAAGGCGGTTTCTGGGTTGTGCTGGGGACCTAGAACCAGGCTGGATGCAGAGGGTTTGGTTTTGGTAAGACTTTGGTGCTGAATATGGCTCTGGACGGTGCAAGCAAGGCCTCCTATTTTTCTTGTGTGAAGTACTTTTATTTTCCAGGCTTTAATCAACATTGCTTTTTAATTCCCATTTTCCTGTCACCCAGACCCAATGTGCCACTTCTGGACCAGCCTTTAAAAGACCTCCTGCGTGATGTCCTGCGTGAGTTGGTGAGTCTGCAGAGATCTTGGTGTGAGCCACTGGCGGGGGCAGGGCGGGCAGGGGTGTGGATGAGGCTGTTTGCACAGCTGCAGCTCAGCCGGGGTGGCCGGTCAGCTTGTCCTCCACGCTGATGGACACTGGCAGCTCACCCATGCCAGGCTCCACCAGCAGATTAGTTTCTGAGACGTGCAGGTTTAGCAGTTGCAGTAAGCAAGTCTTGCCCAGGACATGAAACCCACCTTGGCTTACAGGAACAGGCTGCCCAGGGCAGTGGTGGAGTCCCCATCCCTGGAGGGGTTTCCGAGCCATGGAGATGTGGTGCTGAGGGACACGGGTTAGTGGTGCCCTCGAAGTGCTGGGGGAAAAGGTTGGACTTGAGGAGTTTAAAGGTCTTGTCTAACCAAAATGATTCCATGATTCTGTGATGCTGAGCACGGCAGCGACCGAGTGTCCCACCAAACCCTGGCCAGCAGCAGCTCCTGCCCCACGGCCCCCCAGCAGAGCCAGCTTTTGCTGATCCTGTTAATTCACCGTGCAGCCACTGCTGCTGCGGGTCCCGGAGCTCTGACCATCCTCTGCCTCCTCAGGGCTGCGACATCGTCAACACCAGGCTCAGGGTGGTGAGCTCGCTGCTCGGCTCCAGGACCCGTAAGTGCCGGCACCTTCTTCTCTGCTCCTGAGCGACCCCCTGCACTTAGGCTTGCTTGTTTTTTTTTATGTTGGGTAAATACAAACAGTTTAACGACTTCCTACAAACACAACTCTCATGGTAAATACAAATATTTCAACAACAGCTCAGCTCAAGCACAACATTCAGTTTCCCTCTCTGCAGGCAGCACCAGACCTTCCTCCTGCAGAAAGCTGCTCAGGAGCTCTTGCTTTTAGAAACAACCGTTTTGCTGCAAAACGGTGTTTTCTAGGGGCTTGTCCCACTGTGAGCAGGGGCTGCTGTTGGTTCCAGTATCTCTTGGGACCACGGGATTTGGGAGCAGCAGCCTCCCATGGCAGTTTCAAAGCTTTCCTCTGTGTCCCACAGCCACGCTCCCGCTGGGGGCTCTGGGAGATCTGCCGCCCTTTTCCATCATCAGCGGTGACTCCATCCAGCTGGATCTGAACGTAAGTGCCACTGCTTCCCCCAGCCCCAGACCCTCTGGCTTGGTGAGTTTGGGTTGTTCATCTGAACGCGGTGGCTGCTGGTCCAAGGCTCCTCTTAGCCCAACTGCCTTCAGGAAAGTGTTCTCTGGAAGGTACCAAAGAGCGTGGTCTGCCCACATCCGTGCTGATGCCACCCCTGAGTCGCTACTTTATTATTTACTTGTTAATCCTTGAGGGCAGCTTGAGCTGGATAGGCTTGTCACTGCTTAATTAAGCAGAATTACAGCACTCTCATTATTGTTAATCAGAAAAGCTCAATTTCATACTGGGGCAGTGGCCACCGTTCACAAGCAGGTTCCAGCTATAAGTGGGTTGTAGAAGTTTGTTATGTCATCGATAGGGACCAAATGATTGGCAATGTGTCTTTCTGCTTGGAGATGTGACCGTGCTTTGAAGGCAAAGCTGTAGCAGATGCAGCCCTGGCCTGTGCTCAAACAGTCTGAAGCAGCTATAGGTTTATTAACATCTTGATTAACCCTGCATGAGCCTCTCCATGAGGTCCATGGCCGGGCAGAGAGCAGCCCTCCAAGCCCCACCAGTGTTTCTCCCCTGCAGCTCCCCGTTGGTGACATGGAGGGCAGCGTGGTGGCCTCCACACAGGGACCATCGCTCACCGCCAACCTGCTGCTGGCCACTGGCCACCCACCACGGCTCAGCCTCTCCCAGCACGCCCTCAGCACCCTGCTGGAGCCACTCCAGGAGCGGGGAGCCTTCAACCTCAGCATCACCAACTCAATGGTGGGTCATGACATCCCTATTCAGGGCTGGGTCGGGGTCCTAGTCACTCCTGGGTGACCTATGGGTGCTTGATGCTGGGTGCCTGTAGTTGCTTTGGGGTCCAGCTGAGCCCAATGTGGGCTTTGCACAAACCCTCCTGGCCACCAACGCCACTGGTGCTGTTCCTACAGGTGCCCGACAGCCTCTCGCTGTCCACGGCCGCCCTTCTCCCGCTCATCCCCCAGGTCAGCCTTCATTTGTATTGATCTCCAACCCCACCACCTACCCCATCCACGCAAAGACCCCCCTTGCCCTGACCCCCCGCCCTGCCCCATGCAGCTCTCCAGGATCCTCCCTGGTTCTCTGCCGCTGGAGCTGCGCGTGTGGGTGGCCAAAGAGCCAGTGGTGGCCGTGAATGACAAAAAAGCCACCGCCACCCTCAAAGCCTCAGTTGACATCGTCAGTCCTGCCCTGCAGTCCTCCCAGAGGCCCCTCTTCTCCTTTGACACGGTGAGTGGGCTCCTGGGGGATGAGACCTGTGAAACAGGGGGAGGGTGAGTCTGGCTGTTCTCCAGGAACCCTCGGCTTGTCCTGCCAAGTAGTTCTTCTGCTTCTGAAGTTACCACATCTTCAGAACAGCACTGCCCAGGCCTTTAAGAACACTCGTAACCAAGTGTAGGTGAAATGTTTAAGGAATAACACAAAACAAGGACAGGAAGGGTGAATGCTGGGGACAGAGCTACTTGATGCCACCCATCAGAAACACATGATTTCTAGGCACGGACGGGTGGTTTTTCTCAGAATGATTTACAAAGACTTTGGGTTTTCTTTTCAGTCTTGGGAGCTATACAGGGAAATAACCTCGTTTCCTCTGTTGTTTCAATTTCAGGACATCGTTCTGAACATCATCCCCTCAGTCTCCGATGGCAAGCTGCAAACCTCCCTGGCTCTGGACAGGTAGAGACGAGCCCTGGGGAGGGGGGCTCTGCCTGGGGATGCTCCGGGAGCCCGACAAGATGGGGCAGCGATCAGGAGCATGATGTAGACGTGGTAGAGATGTGAAGGGCTGTCAGAGCTTTCCTGCCTCCTCCCAGTCCCAACCTCAGACCAAGGGCATGTCTGAAGTGATGGGGGAGTGGTAGAAAAGTTGCCCTTTTTTCAGAATTGTTGTATCTTTATGTGGGTGAGGGAAATTCCATACCAAGGAAGGGTCTGAGCAGCATTTGGGAAGGTGGAGGAGGGCTGCATTCTATGCACCTCAACTCTTCAGGGGCCTGTTGTGACATGACAAGGTGGAGAAGGTTTTAAACTGAAAAGGGAGATTTAGACCAGAGAGAAGGAAGACATTTTTGACACTGAGGGTGGTGAGAGCCTGGCCCAGGTTGCCCAAAGAGGTGGTCGCTGCCCCATCCCTGGAACCATTGCAGGTGAGGTTGGCCGGGGCTCTGAGCAACCTGCTCTAGTTGCAGATGTCCCTGCTCCCTGCAGGGGGGTTGGAACAGATGAGCTTTAACGGTCCCTTCCCACCGAAAACTTTCTATGACTCTGCCTTCTTTTTATCTTTTGTAGCATCAACATGACCCAGGCCCCCCTAGGACTCGAGCCTCTCAGTGTAAGTGCTCTCTGCTCTGGGTTGAGGCATGGCAGCGAGCAGTGTGGTGGCCAGAGGCTCTGTGTGGAGAAGGAGAACCAAAAATCCAGCTCTTCTTAAGGCCCTCATGTTTCTTCTCTTGGCAGAGGCCAATTGCTGTCTGCCCTGTCAATCCCCTGTCCCCTATAGCAGTGACACCCAGGTGTCTATATTCACTTGCTGGCAGCACACTGGGCATGCTGGGAAGCGGGGAGGAACAACCGAGAAGAAATTACCCAAAGAGCATGTCCTGTCCTCAGTCCTGGAAGCATTTCACTGACAGAAGCTTCCCAGCATTTGTGTCACAGCTCTGAGCATCCTGCGGTGACAGATGACCCTGACATTGCTGCTTTCACCCCAACAACCATTCCTCTCTTCTCCAGACACTGACATGTGTCCTCTTCCCCTCCAGGTCTCCCCACTTTTTGGATGGCTCAAGCAAGTCCTTGCGGCTGCATTCGTACCTGCCATTAACGGTATGCCCGGGTCTGGGGCCCCTCTTCTCTCACACTCAGCTGGGTCTGGGCTCTGCCCCTTCCCTCGCTGCCTCGATTTGGGGTTCCCTCCCATGAGGAGATGCTTTCACTTGCTTTTGCAGATGTCTTGCAGGTGGCAGTCCCTCTGCCCAACGTTCTCAACACCAGCCTCAGGAACGCCCAGGTTGAGATCACCGATGTAAGGATCACATCTCCCACTGCTCTGCCTTCCTGGGGGGCCGGGGGATGAGCCCCACACCACCTCGGTTAACCTATCTCCTCTGGGCTGCTCCCCATGTCCAGGAGGTCCCTCTGCCTGCATGGACCCCCAGGAGAACCTCAACTGGGATACAGGGAAAAGCTGGAAAAAGTCTGAGTGAGAAAACTGAACAGGTTTTGTGCTGCTTCTTCCAGGCAGACGACTTTCCCAACCAGACCGCTCTAAAAGGATCCTGCTCCGGAGGATCCCTGACCCTGCTCCCCGTCTGAGGCCAGCAATGCACCGTGAGCCCCAGCGCCCTGCTCATCTTTGCTGTCTCCATCTCCATTTTCCCTTGAATGCTGCCCTGCATTGTTGCTGTGGCCCGAGATGGACCAGTGACCATCTCTGGTCAGGAGGTCCTGGTGTAGCCTGGCATTCAGGTGGGGGAAAGCTGGTGGATGCTGTGCGGGTTTCTGCAGCCACTTTTAACACCTGCAGTTGGGAAGCATAGCTCTTTCGCAGGCATAAAGTTTACTCTCATATTGCTCTTTCAATAAAATCTTTCACTGCCTCAGCATTCTCTCTCTGAATATTTATTTGGCCTGGGTTTGTGGCTGCCAGCACCCATCTCCACGGGCTCTGTGCCACACGGCCCATGGACCGGCAGCGCAGCTCCAGGAGGGCGATGTGCCTGCAGTGAAGGAGCCAGTACCCTACAGAAAGTGTTTGGAAGCTCAGCCTGTGGCCCAAGGTGTGAAGCTGCAGCTCACACAGGAACTGGGCTTGGGGTAGGTGGGTGCCCTGCTGCTGCCCACCCCCTGCCTGGCTGGGTGCTGCTCGTGCCAGGGCAGAGGAGAAGCTCCTCATGCAACCGCGGTGCAGGTTTGGCAGAGCACTTGCTGACATGTCTCACTTATTTGGACTCCTCGTTGTCCTTGCTGGGGCTCATTTGCAGCATGTCCCACATGGAGATGCTTGTTGTGCAAGGCTTGGTGTGAGCCAGATCCAGATAAACCCAGCTCACACCTTGTGCTTGTTTAGGAGCACAATATCCCCTTGTTGTGTAAGATGCACCAGGTTGTTAACAAGACATTTTATCTCACAAAAGTATCAAATGTTGGGGACACCAGGACAAAAGTGCCCTTATGTTCTGGAGCTGAGATGGAGCAGGTCCCACCATGCAGGGTTTTTCTGAGGCTGCCAGGAAGCAGCTGGTGGCTGTGGGATGGGTGGGATGATCCTCAACCACTGCTCCTCAGGTGAAGCGCTAAAGGAGAAAAATCTCCTGGTGCTTTTCTGGAGCCTCCCCATGTGCTCACTGGAAAATAGAAAAATTACACAGACTGATAAGGTGGTTTCTGTGTGACAGCCCGAGGGCTTTGTCTGGAATAAGCTGATTTTCCAGCACAGCTTTTTGGGGGGCAGCAGCAGCCTCATGTGCTGCAGCCACAGAGTCTTGGGCTCCTTCTGCTTCACTTCATGTTGGGCTCTTGGGTAAGAGCTGCCTGATAACCGGGTGTCCAATAACCACTTGCTCAATGCATTTCCCTGGCTCACTAATCTTTATTTATATTGGAATAAATTAAAACCACAAATGCTGCTTTATGCACCCAATCCACAAGCCCAGCTTTTATGATTTAGGCATCTTTCCACTTTTTTCTGCATTAGCTTCACTATATAAGGACCCGCTGTTCCTACCTGGAAAAGCAGAGGTGTCTGTGGACCACTGTAAGGTCCTCTTGACCAAGAGCTGAGCACTGAAGACCAGAGGTGGGCTTTGGAATTCGCGATAAAGCCAGGTAAATTTGGTCAAAATAGTGGCATGGGGTGGTGTAATCTTAGGGGGACAGAGACAACACTTCACCTACAAGCCTTGCAATGTGAACAAGAAAAAGCACATGGGAATAGTACCAATAACGGTCGAAACGCAGGTAAGTCATTCTCGTTTATAATTAGTGACTCGCCTGACAACTTGGAAAAGACGATTGCTGTAGTAAAACGAAAACCCCTCTCTGAAGAAAAAACCTCCATTTGACACAAGGGATTTTTGGTTGCAATATCCTCTTGAGGCTGCTTTTGTCATTTCCGTTGTTGTGAGGCTAAAATGCGCCCTTTTCAAATGAAAGGCTCAGTCCAGTGCGATTGCTTGTATGAGGGCAGCACTGCTCGGCATGCCCGTCTGCAGGGTGGTGATGAGCCAGGTCTGCAGGTTATGAGCAACCACTGCTCACTGTAAGGTTCCTGTCATGTCGTGGTGACCAGGGCTGGGCAGGAGCAGGTTGCCCAGGGTGCCTGTCAATGGGAACAAGCAAACAGGTGCTGGGGTTGTGCAGAAGCTGGCGTGGAGCCGTCCCTGCAGATGTGCCCATGGGCACGCTCCTCTTCCCTTCACCAAGTGTGTCTGAACGTGGCTCCACTCATGAGCTGGTTTGCTCCTCCTAAAGCTCATGTCTTCTATTCATTGAAAAATTTTCTCTCAGCTCAACATGTTCAACTCTCCTTCATCTCCTGGGGCTTGCCCACCCAGCCTATTCCAATTGTTTTCTCATTGTCCGTTCCCCAGGTCCTGCCGGCACCCACAGCTCTCCCAGCTGAGCAGAGGACGCCATGCCACCAGCACTGGGCATCGCCCTCGTGTGTGTCCTGCTGACCCCGGTGCTGGGCCAGCCAAAAGATGCTGTCCTCAGGGTGAATAAAGGTGTTCTAAGCAATGGTGAGTCACTCTGTCTCCTCATAGTGGGACCCTGGGGAACACCCCCCAACGGTGGTCATTGGGGTTGACACAGTGGTACCAGCACAGCCCGATCAGCTGGGGAAGGGAGGGGAAGTGCCCATGGAAGGGGAAAGAGCACAAGGCTTGTGTGCAAACCTCCCTCCGGACTGAGCCCAGAGTTGGGTTTTTATGTAATTAAAAACTTACCTGGCCAGGCTCCTGAAACAGCATTTGCTGTTCTACCTGGTGTGACTGTGGACAAATTCCCCCAAGCTGCTCTATGCAGGTCTTGCCATGGTGCCTCCTGTCCCAAAGCCCTTTCCTGGTGCATCCTACATGGGAAGAACTGACAGAGGGCCTTAGGGACTGGGATCGGCAGTGATGGTCGTGGAGAGCACAAACCGCAGACTGATGGTGGATGATGTTTGCAGCTCTTTCAGGCTCGCTCAGGCAAGGCAATGTCCTCCAAGGTGCCCTGGGAGAGGTGCCGCTCAGGAGAGGACGTCCTGGCACAGATGGAAGTGGAGACCTGTTGGGTGGCCTTGGAGGAGGTCTCCTTGGTGGTGGTGGTGTGCTTGGTGGTTTGCTGGGTGGTGGTGGAGGGCTGCTGGGGGGGCTGACTGGTGGGCTGCTTGTTGGAGGGGGCGATGCTGGCGGTGGCTTGCTGGGTGGACAGGGTAATGAAGGTGTTTATGGTGGAAGACCCAGAAACCCTCTCAGAGGCTGGCCGGCAGCTGGTGGCAATGTCCCCAGGGATGACATCCCTGCAGGGGTTGCTGGAGTAGCCCTAGGACAAGGAGATCTGTTCAGTGATGGAGGTGTCCTCAGCACAGCAGGGATCCTTGGTGGCTCTGGCGGCCTTCTTGGCACAGGAGGTCTTCTGGGCAATGGAGCGCTGCTGGGAGGCGGTGGCCTGCTCGGTGTCCTTGGGGAAGGAGGCTTGCTCAGCACTGTCCAGGGGCTCACCGGGTAAGGACAGCACCGTCAGGTCTCCTTTCGGGGGGGGACCTCAATGCTGTTTGGGGGAGCAATGGTGATGCCTCAGTGGATGCTCAGACCTGTCTTGGAGTTGATGTTTTGGGATAAACCCTGCCTGGAAGTCCCCTGGGTTTGCATCACTGGCTGTGAAAGGGCCTCTTGAGCTACTCAGGGAAAGGAAGCAGCAGTTGAAAGGCTCTTGCCCATAGAGGGTGCACCAAACCATGCGTTGGCCCTGGGCAGCCAAGCCAGGGCTTGCTTGTTTGCCACTGTCCCTTCTTAACTCTTATTTGAAGCCCAGCACCAAGCAGAAGCACAAGCAGTAATAAGGCAACTAGAACAAAGCTCCTGATAAAACCAGAAAATAAGTAAAGCAGGACAATAACTGAGACGACCTGGTGTCTTTGGCCATTTCTAGTACAAATGGGCCCTGATTCGCCCAGCCCTTGAGCAGCAGCTTTGCGCGGGTGGCAGAGCCCGGGGTGTGGGGCTCTGAGCTGTCCCTTGTGGTGTCCCCCTCCTGTCCCTGCAGGCTGAGGATCATAGAGCTGACACTCCCCAGGGTGTCCATGAGGCTCTTGCCTGGCATCGGCTTCCACCTCAACCTCTACACCCGGGTGGCCCTCAATGCCAAGAGGTAGGTCGAGCTGGTGCTGGTGGCCGTGCCACCACAAGGGGTGTCCGGGGGGGTGGACACTGCTCCTGTTTGCTGGGAAGCAGCTGCTCCTCTGAAGGTCACTCCCTTTCTCTTGTGCAGCCTCCTGGGTTTGCTCGACATTGCAGTGGAGGTGAACATCACGTCAAAGGTCAGGCTGACCATGGACGGCACAGGCTACCCCAAACTGGTGACAGAAAGATGTGATACCCTCCTTGGTGGCATCAAAGTCAGACTCCTGAGAGGGTGAGTGATGGAGGTGTCCTCCTCGGGCATGGGCCCCCTCACCGTGGGCCGTTTTAATGGCACTGGGGCTTCTGAGGCATAAGCACACAGTATGGAAATCGTAGAGACCACTGGGGCTGAGGTTGCTCCGGCTCGTTTAAGGAGCCTACACACCAGTAGATAAAAGGCAGCAATAAATTTCCCACTGGCTATTTTGGGATGTAAATTACACTTATCTCAGGCAAAATCCGAGCGTGCATGATTGGCTGCACTGCTGCAATTGCCTTGCTCCGGGAGGTCTCTGCTCCATGCTGTTCATGGGGAATTGTTTAACAAGACCCATTTGCTTTGCAGCAGGTTTGTTTCATGGTGCTCCTTTATTTTTCCACAGCCTGCTCCCGATTGTGGATAATTTATTGGCAAGTGTCCTGAACAGGCTTCTTCCTAATGTGGTAAGTTGGAAAAAAAATTCTCCACTCCGGAAAGGAGCAGTGGGTCTGAAAAGCTACAGTGCAGCTCATGTCCTGGAGCAGGGCTGCTGTCCCAGGGTTGCTCCATCCAACTAATCCCCTCAATCCAAGGGGATTAGTGGGAGACATGTGCCATGTCTCCATCTGCCTGGGAGAAGCGTCTCCCTCCTTCCAAATGCAAGGTCAACAAGCCCAGTGCAGGTCTGCACAAGTGCCTGGGCGTTCCTAATGATGCCCTTGACCATGTCATGGGATAATTGAATGCCCTCCCAGAAGCCTCAAGTCTCTCAGCCATTCCACACGGGCTTCTGGGACCCAGTCCTAACCCTGCTTCTTCAACAAAGGGCAAGGTGCCCAGGGCTGGATCCAGAGCTGGTGCAGCCTCAGCAGCGCTGTGGGGTCACCAGAGGGAGCTACCACCCCATGTGCCCACTGCTCCAGCACCCAGAGCCCAGCTGGGCTGCGGGTCCTTGCCTGACTCTGGCCGTGGGTTCCTCACCATCCATTCCTGACTCTTGCAGCTCTGCCCGGTGGTCGATGTCGCCCTGGGACTTGTCAATGACCAGCTGGGTCTTGTGAACTGTAAGTATGTGGTGGGTCCCATGCCTTGCCCTGCCTTGGCCCTCATGTCACCTCCACTCTGGCTGCGTGGAGACTGTGACACTTTCCCCTCTGCTGTTGCATCCCCATGAGAAGAGCAAACCCCCTCTTCACCCAGTGGACCCCAGGTCTGCCCTGGGAGCAGGGACCCCTGGTGGGGTAATGGTTTTGAGCTGGAAGAGGGTAGATTTAGATTAGATGTAAGGGAGAAATCCTTCACTGTGAGGGTGGTGAGACACAGGAACAGGTTGCCTAGAGTCGTTGTGAATGTCCCATCCCTGGAAGGGTTCAATGTCAGGCTGGACAGACCTTGGAGCAATCTGGTCTAGTGGAAGACGTCCTGGGCCCTGACAGGTGGTTGGAACTAGCTGACCTTTAAGGTCTCTTCCAACCTAAACCATTCTGTGATTCTATGAAATGACATCTCTTGCAGCATTACTGCTTAGCACGGAGCACTTGGAGCTGGGGCCAAGTGGCGGCCCTGAGGCCATCTGCATCCAGCGTTCTTCTGGATTTAGAAGAGCTGCTGGGCAGAAGAGGGGGTATTTGCACCCAAGCCCAACAGGGAATCACTGACTCCTCTCCTCTCTCCCCAGCACTGGTGCCCCTGGGCTTGCTGGGCAGTATCCAGTACACTGTGTGCAGCCTTCCCCTAGTAACCGGCCAGTTCCTTGAGGTAGACTTGAACGTAAGTCCTGCATCTTCTCCTTCCATCTGTGTTCAAGGGTTGGGATATTTCACCTGCATCGGGGAAGGTCTCCTTGGATCACGTACACCTGAGAAGTGGGCTCCGAGGTCTCTGTGGAAAGCTCAGGGAGGTCCCAGCTCGGTGCCCTGCCCCTGCTGCTGCCACCGTCATGGGAGAGTACTGGGTTTGGGTTTCATGGACTTCTGGAGAAGGAAGTGTTACAAGTCCTGGCTCGATGTGGTCGTACATGCAGCACTTTCACACCGAGGGAACGTGAAGTTAACCGTAAAGTCAAATATTGCAAACATTTTGGCCTGTGTTCCCTTTCTCTGTAACTCCAGACTGTCGTCGGGCAAGTGGCGGGAGGCCTGGTAGACTACCCACTGGGAAAGCCAGAAGCTGTCCTCACACGACCACAGATCCCCATGCCACCCCTGCCACCCATGGCGGACACCAGCTCCTCCCAGCTAGGCCTCTCTGTGAACTTCCTCTGCTCGGTGCTGTCCGTTCTGCAGAAGGAGGCTCTCCTGGACCTGAACATCTCCACCGGCATGGTGAGCAGTGCCTAGCTCTGGGCATAGAAGGACTCAGGGCCACCAGCCAGGCAGGGTGCAGGCTGGTCCTGTGATGCTTTAGCACCTACATAACGTTTATCAGGGTGTTGGCTATCTCAGGCAAGGTAGTATCTCATGTGCTAAAAGCCTCATTTCTGGTGAAAGCAGGCCCTGCTGAAACTGCCCCCCCCAGCAACGTTTCTCTCTTTGTCGCAGTTTCCTGAGCTCCCCCCACTCACAACATCAACCCTTGGAGCCCTGGTTCCTGTGGTGAGTCCTGGTTCCCCCTTGCACTGCAAATAACCCAGTGAGAGAAGCAGCATCCAGGGCAGGGGAAGTCTCCTTGTCCCTTCCTCCTCAGAGGCACCATCCCAGATGTCCCATGGAGGTCTGACTTAGGTCCAAAACTGGAAACCACAGCAGTTCAGTTGGTCACCCCTATCCTCTGCATCTCTCTTGGGTCACAGATGAGCCTTGCAGCTGCCCCATCAGCCTGGATGTGGGGCTGTCTGTGCTCCTCCAGCCAGGTCAGATGTTCCTGCAGGGGCTGAGCTCACAGTTGGCTTGACTTCACTTTGGCCAGCTGAGATATAGACTTGTTGGGCTGGAGCAATCCAGGATCAGATCTGTCCCCGGAGCAGCAAGGTGCAGACGTTGCCGGCAATGGCAGCTGCTCTGGGGTTCCTGGTTACAGCACCATTGGTGCTCCTGACAGCAGAAACTTTCCATGTTGGGATGTTGACAGGTTCTCAAGGCATATCCTGAGTCACGGAACTTGCTGCTGAAAATTGCAGTCCCTGAAGCACCGGTGGTGACCTTAAAGAAAAAGAAAGGTGTGATCCGGCTCATGGCTACAGCAGAGGTGATGGTGATCTACCCAAAAGCTGTCCAGAAGTCTCTCTGCCTCCTAAATATTGTATGTATGAAGGGACAACCCATGCAAAAATTCCTCCTACTGTTTCACCATCCCCACACAGTGGGTAGATGGGACCTGCAGCCAATGTGACACAGCAGGGCAAGGGCTGGAGAAGCCACTCCTGCCTTGCCCTCTCTGTCTGACCACAGGATGCCTCCTTGCTGGCCCGGTTTTCAGTTGAGGACAACAAACTGAAGATCAGCGTCAACTTGGAGAAGTAGGACATGTGTCAGCTGGGGGGTGGACAGGGGTGGCCACGGACATGGGACCTCCTGGGCTGTGTGATGATGAGGAAATTGATGGGACTGGGTCATCAGAGGAACTGCCTGGGCTTTACTGACCTCTACTTCCTCCTGCAGGACTGATCTCTCCTTGGTGTCTTCTCCATTTGGTGGTTTTGATGTACGAACACGAGTGGTCCCAGCAACACGTCAAATTGTTGCAGAAAGCAAAGTGCTGATAGATACTGGCTCGGGAGGAATAGGGACCAATTATGGTGTAACGGTTGTGTGGTTGAACAGCACCTTTCTTCCACCTCTGAAAATGGATTTTTTTTTCATGGATGATCCATGAGCAATTTTTAGGGAAAATTCTTCCTGAGAGGGAGAGATCTGGGCTCCTTGGTGAACTGCAGGACATCCTGCACATGTCCATGATGTCCCTTCAGGGTGCTCATCCTGGTGCCTCATAGGGGATGATGGCAAAAGTCGGGAGGGATCCTGGGCTCCCCTGTCGCAGGGTACCTGCAGATAGAGCACGTTTGGCTTCCAGAGGTGGTTACTGGAGGCAGCTTTAACACCAGCAGGAAGGAGGATGTGGAGTGGCATTATCTGGGGACTAAAAATTAGCCACCGAATGTTTAAAGTCCAATTTCTGTGAAATGGGGGTTTGCATCAAATGGGTGTGGAGCTGGAACACCAAGGGCTCAGGCTGGGTTTAGCTGCTGTGAGTGGAGCATCCCCATATGCCCATGGACAGGATGAGGCCAGGCTGACCATGGGACCAGGACCAGTGGCAGCACTAAGTGGCCCCTCTCCCTGTTGCAGGTCTCACTCCTGGAGAGGCTTGTTGGCCAGATATTCGACGTTGCCTTCCTGCCTGCGATGAACAGTAAGGAAGCTCCCATCCCTTGTCCACGTGCTCCTATGTGTGGGACTGTTGTCTATAGGGCGGGTTTGTGTAGGTCTGACTTACCTGACCATATAGATTAGAAGCCAGTGGGACCCACCAGCACTGACAGGGGAGCAGGTGAACCCCAGCATCACAAAACAGGCCCTGCAGCCACCTGCTCTTTTGCTCACATGGGCAGGAGCAAAGGACAATATATGTTGCATAAGTGCTGAGTCCCATGACACAAAGACTTTCTGGAGAGCCTTGCCCTGGTGGAGGGAGGGGTTTGCTCCCAGGGAGGATGGAGTTGGGGACCAAGCCCCAGGCAGAAGCTCGGCAGCTACCTTCCCCCGCATCGCGCTGAGCTGGGCTGGTTTGTGACCCACAGGTGTGCTGGGAGCGGGGGTTCCCCTCCCCAGGCTGCTGAACATCGACTTCACCAATGCGGACATCGCTGTCATCGAAGTAAGTGCTTCAGCTGCTCCCCGACAGCACCTTAGCTCCGCTCCGGAGCAAAGGCAGCGTCTGCCGCTGGTACGGAGAATGCTCAGAGGGAAGGTAACCCCTTTGCTTCACCAGGACCTGATTGTGCTGTCGGCGTGAGCTGGGGACACCAGGCTGGGAAGGGACCCCCTGGATTTCCCCATCCATCCCTGGAGGACAGGAGCCCAGCCTGCCCAAAGGATCCATGCCAAATTTCTCTTCATACCTAACAGAGCACCTTGGTCTTTCCCTCCAAATGTAGCATCCCAGCTGCATTTGTTGGGACCGAAGGGAACCCGGGTGGTTTTTGCCTCTGAATGTTGTGTTGGACTCTTCTGTGGATGCTCAGAAGGATGCAGGTGTATTTTGCATTCTCATGCTCAATAAAGTCCAGCCCTCTCTGCAGCCACGGTGGGTGCTGAAGCTGGTGGGGGTGGCTGGATTGGGTGGACGCCGGAGGCTCAGGACAGAGCCTGCTGTGCTGGGGACTGCGGCCGTGCTGGGTGGGAGGGCTGGAGCCCCTGCCCGGGTACCCAGCCCTGGCTGTGCCCACCCGACACCCGGCTCAGGGGGGCAGAGGGCTCGAGGGGGGGGCAGTTTGTCTGCCAGCAATGCTGCATTAGACGCAGAGGTGTCGGCCTCTTCTCAGGGCCTGGACCCAAAGCCGTGGGGTCTCTTGTTCATCCTGAGGACCCCTCACACCATCACCTGCCCCGGGCTTTGCTGGCTCTGTCCCGGCAGTGCTCAAGGACTCGGGGGTAACTCACCCCCCAGTGCCGGAGAGCTCTGCCCGACCCGAAGGTTTATTTAAGCACAGGCTCTTCCCGTGGTGCCGCTGCCTGCGGAAGCAATGAAAACTTTGCTGATTTAAGGCTCCACAGCTGCCTGTTGCTCCTGGGGTGGGAGGGAAGAGCTGGGACAGCCGTAATATTGCTGCCTTGAGACTGCCCTGCCCCTGTGCTGTCCACCTGGAACCTCAAACACAGGTTTTTCTGTCATCATTCATGTTCCTTTTCCCTTCCCCTCTGTATTTATTTCCCCATTTGTTGTCTCTCAAGCCTCCTGTAAGCTTCCAAGGTCTTTGTTGGAGGCAGAAGCCATCTCCTGTGCACCTCTGGGTGACGGGTGGTTTTCAGGGCAAAGCTGGCATGCCGTCAATCCATGCACACTTTGCCATAACTTTCCGTTTTTAATCAGCCCTGTGCTGCTTCTGTACGTAATTAGCTCATGGAGAGTGAATTGCTCACCTCTGCCTGTCCTCAGACTCTCGTGCTCTGCTGAATGTGATGGAGCAGAGCTGCCCCAAACCACCCTGGGGACCCTCTGCTCAGCCAGAGATCCAGGAGTATCCTCAGCCCCCCCATGGCATCCCCCTTATCCCGGCTGCTCTGAAGTTGGCTCATGGTACCTGCGATGCTCAGGGGATGCTCTGGGGTCTGTGTGTCCCATGGAAGTTCAGAGATGCAGAGAGAAGAGGGTGGAGAATGAGGGACCACAGAATTCCCCTTCTGCCTTTGCAGCAAGGGCTGTCCTGGGCTGGGCACCACTTGCAGGGCTGCCCAGTACCATCCGCACTGCAGCCATGGCCACGCTGTGTGGCACACACGTCCTGGTGACCACCACGCCATGTGGCACACACGTCCTGGTGACAGCCCTCGTGGTGGGCTCTGGCACTTGCTGTGGGGCTGGGGGTGTGGGAGGCTTTGCAGTGGGGGGCTGTTGAGTGCCAACACCCTCCTGCTCCTCTCTGAGCTGCTTTGGGAGAGTGAAGCAAGAGACCCCAAGTATCTGTGAGCAGCGGCAGCCCTGGCCCGTGACCCTGCCACGGCCATGGCCACACTGGGCCACACGCAAGGAGCAGAATGGGACCTGATCCAGAGCATCCCTGCCCAGGGATGTGAGCCCCTGCCCCAGCCCCAGGGGCTGTCGTGCCAGACCCTCAGACCTTGCTGCCCCAGGGGTGGGCTGGTTTGAAAGCCAGAGGGGACAAGCCCTGGGGAGCATGTCCCGGCTGGGCAGGAGAGCCAGTGGGCACCGCAGGCAGCCTGAGGGGCAGGAGCGAGCTGCTGGGTGCTGCTGGCCACGGTCTGGTGCAGCTACGTGTGGTGTTCTGGGTCAGGTTCACACCTGAGAGCCAGCGATGAGGAACTATCCCCACTTCATCCTCCCCTGGACTTCCCCGGTTCCCGTGGTCGGGGTGTATAAAAGCTGCTGCCGCCGCTGCCGGGAGCACGGGCACTGCGGCACCCAAGGCTCCAGGTAAGCAGCACCAAGGCTCCGCAGCCACCAGCTCCCGTTACACGACCTACGGCAAAGTGTAACGCGGCTTTAAATGCAAGAATTTTAATGATGTTTTCCTTTGATTTCTGTAGCAGCAGTTAATCATTTATGAAAATGAATTTTTAAAGCCAGGGGAGCTCTTGCTTGTCAAATTCCACATTAATTGCTGTTGTTGTTAACTCCGTTGTAGCGACTAAGCTAGCAGAAAGGACTAGGAATTTTTTTCATGGTCTTGGTAACCAGAATTCAGAGCAATTTTCAGCTTATTTTCAGGTCTCATCTCAGCTGGTATAAAATAAGCATTTATCTGCAGAGCCACACACGCGTTCTGCGTGTGCAAGGGGTCCAGCTTCCTGAAACATGCGTGACCAAGGAGGTGCCAACCCCAGAGACACCGTCAGTGACTGCAGGGGTAGCTGTCTGCTTTGTCACGTACTCTCTCTAAAGCTCCTCTAAGGGCCCTGACAACAGTTCTGCTGTCCTTTTACAATGCTGTGCACGTCTTGCGGAGACCCTCCAACAAATCCCACTGATTTTATTTGACACGATTTTCAATGGAAGCTGCTCCAGCCTCTCTCTTCCTCTCCTGTTCAATAATCACAGCCACCGGAGCCGTGCATCGTTACACGCCGATCAAAGGGAGAATGGGAAAGACAGTCTAGTGAATTAAAATCTAATTTAATTGTGCCTAGAACTGTCATAGAGGCTTTCTTTAAAGTATCTGGAGCAGGTGAAGAAGTTGTTCAGTCTGACCTGAATAAGGGTGTTTCTCAGCGCCGCGCCTCGGGACCCGCATCCTGCGTGGTGTTTTCCTCAGCCGGGGTGTCCAGCCCGGGCTGTGCCCCCTTGAACCAGGACCTTCAGTGGGTGCCTCATTTCATTTCCTTGCAAACACTTTTCTGTGCATGAACAAACAATCCCCAGTGCTGGCTGCAGCCCCGAGAGGTCCAGCTCATGCAGGAACGTGAGGTCCTTGAAGGTGCTTTCTATTGACTAGATCAAACACGGGGAAATGGGCTCTTTTCATAGCCTGGATGGAGCAAGATGAGAAAAACAAACAGCCTGCCCACGGAAAGCGAGCCTGATGTTGGCTGGGCGCTGGGCTTTAATAACACAACGTGTTCTTCATAACGGGGAGAAGGACACAACCTTGACATGCACCATTTTTTATCTGGCTGTGCCCCTCTGCACGCTCTTCTTCCAGGGCCGTTTCAGAGCGGTCGGAAGCCATCCGTCTCTCTCAGTACAAGGTCTTCCTGCCTCATCTCCATCCCTCTTGCTGTCTTTTAACCCTGTGTTTTCTCCCCCCCTGAGCTCCCCAGTGATGCCAGGCGGCAGCTCTCGGCAGGGTAGCCCAGCCGGGCGTGGAGACGGCGATGACTCCAGAGCAGCATGGCACCGTACTGCAGCTCCTCCCCGATAACCAGAAGTGGTTTGACCTTTCTGGGTGGGAGAAGGGTGCTGTGGGTCAGGGCTGGTCCTCTGGGGCTGGGGGATGGTGTGTGGGGGCTGTATGTCCAGGAGAACCTGCCCCACCACCCCAGAGTGGCACACATGAAGGATGGAGAGCCGGATCGGTGCCCAGGCTGCCAATTCCCACGTGGTGGGACTGGTTCTTGGGCTGATGTGGGTCTCTCTGCAGGTGCTGGGTCACAAGATGCTGCCCTTCTGGTGTCTTGTCCTTCTCGGGGACCTCCTACCCCCCTCCCAAGGCCTCCCCGGTCTGGGCAGCCTCCTTGGGCTGAGTCCAATGCAACCCAAAGCTGGTGAGCTCAGAGGTTTTTCTGTGTTTCTCAGGGGAGTGTTGTGATACTGGCAGAATGTGTCCACCTCAGTTCTGGGCCACGCTGGTCTCGTGGAGCGTCCCTCTCCTCATCAAAGACCTGCCTCCTGGCAGGCTCAGTTCCATGGGGAACCCAGCTTTGCCCAAGGGTGCTCAGGGGTTCCTGAGAGAGGAGGTCACAAGCAGGTCAACCTAACGTAGCTGACCCAACCTTTCTTGTTAATGAAATATTTCCAAAGGTGGAAGTCTGGTTAGTAACTCGGACTTCCTTGGTGCAGGTCTGCTTGGTACTGGTCTTGGCAGTGAAGGTCTCGTCAGCAGAGAAGGTGGATTGCTTGGCACAGGCCTTCTTGGTGAAAGTGGGCTACTTGGTACTGGCCTCCTTGGAAAAGGAAGTCCAAGTGGAGGTCCTCTTGATGCAGCAAATGAATCCAGCAGATCTGGGGTCCTTGGCACAGGCCTCCTAGGTGAGGAAAGTCTACTTGGCATGGGCGTGCTTGGGAGAGGAGGGCTTCTGGGCAGTGAAAGCCAGAACAGTAATGGAGATCTGACTGTTGCAGGGGGACGACCTGGCAGCAGTGGTCTGCTCGGCACAGGCATCCTTGGAGGAGAAGGACTTGGCAATGGTCTCCCTGGCAATAAAAGCCTTCTTGGAGAGAAAGGTCTGCTTGGCACAGGGCTGCTTGGAAAAGGAGGTCCAGGCACAGGCATCCTTGGTGGAGAAGGCCTTGGCGCAGGCATCCTTGGTGGGGAAGGTCTTGGCGCAGGCATCCTTGGTGGGGAAGGCCTTGGCAATGGCCTCCTCGGCAATGGCCTCCTTGGTAATAATAACCTTCTTGGAGAGAAAGGTCTGCTTGGCACAGGGCTGCTTGGAAAAGGAGGTCTCCTAGGCAATGGAAGTCTGCTTGGTCTCAATGGTCTTCTGGGTGGAGGAGGATTGCTGAGTGGAGGAGGACTGCTGGGTAATGGAGTCCCTCCCCCGTCAACACACTTTGCCTGGTAAGTCAGAGCAGAAGCGCGGTGGTGGTGCTCACTGCAGGGTGACAAGTAACATCCAGAGGATGGGTTTCTCTAAAGGAGTGCTCCAGGGGGCCAGGACCTCCCTTTTGCACAAACCACCAGTCTCTGGCTGACAGCTCATGTGAGCAGCTGCAGTGGGGGAAATTCCAATCAGAGAGAGGAAAAGTCTTCCCCATGGAAGTGATGTGACACTGTAGTGGGCACCCTGGGAACGGGGGGAACCTCCACATGTGGAGATGGTTGAGACTCAGTGAGACACAGCCCTGAGCAACCTGACCCTGCTTTGAAGCTGGCTCTTCTTGGAGCAGGGGTTGGCCCTTCCCCACCTTCACTTTTAACTGGGAGTGTCCACACAGGTAACAGGTCAAATGATGAACAGGAAGAGATGGGACTGTAAGGTCTTCTCTTGCTGATCCTGCCTCTCAAGGTGGGTTTGCTTTGGTGTCAACCCCCAGGTTGAAGGTGCTGAACCTTGAGAATGTTCGAGTGTCATGGAAGGTCCTTCGTGGGAGTGAGCTTGTGCTGAACCTGTACTCAAAGCTGGTTCTCCGCTTGCCAGGGTGAGTAGAGCTGGTGGATGAGATTGCGGAGCAAGGCTGTGGGGCCTGAGGGTGTTGGGAAGGATGGGACGTTCCTGGGTGCTGGAGAAACATCCCCAAATGCAGAGCAAGGGGCTGGTGATGAGAGCTCTGTGCTGTGCCTCTGCTTCTCCTTGGGGACATTCCTAGCTGTCCTCTCGCCAAAGGCATGATCTCAGTCTGTGGTGGCCAGCAGAGGCAGTGACCTTCCTGTGGACAAGGAGTTGGAAGCAAAGTGCCAAGGCTTCACATTGACTTGTCCTTCTTGCCCCTGAAGACAGAACTGTCCTGGAACACCCTCCATCCCTGTTTACACACTGGGACATCAATGATCTGCCAAGAGGACCGATGGAAGTCCTGAGACAAGAACGCTGTCCCAGCCAAGCCCAAGCTGACAGCTCAGCCACAGACACCACTCCTCTGTGCTGCTGTGGTCTTCTCCATCACCCTCCAAGTGACTCCCTTATTTTTCAGGCTTTTTCACTTTCTGAGCGGATCCTCGGTAGAAACGAACATCACGTCACACATTGCGCTGACCCAGGACACCCCTGGTGACCTCAAGTTAGTGATCAAGGACTGCAACAACCTGCTCGGCGGCTTCAGTGTCAATCTGCGGAAGGGGTGAGTGCAGGAGAGTCCATCACCACCGGCACCGAGCAGATGCTCACAGAAGCCCTGAGGTGATCTGCAAGGTGGCATCCATCACACACAGGAGCTGAGCCCTGGGAACCTGGGGCTCAACTGAGGCCCTGGTGTGGGGCTGTGTTTCGTGCTGGAGGAAAGTTTCTCCTTCCCTCTCCCCTGAGCTGTCCAGCTGGGCTCTAGCTTCCAGACCTGAGACCACCCAGCACTCCATAGAGACAGTTAATTCCATGAAATGTAGAGTAAACCGTGGTCATGAGGAATCCACAGGATTTTCTCATAGAAAAGCCAATTTTTTTGGAGAAACCTGTAAGGGGATGGGATGTTGGTGTGTTCATGAGGCAATGGTTATAATGATGGGTAGGACCAGCCATGGAGCAGCTCTTGGCAAGTTTGCAGTGGGGCAAGATTTCAGTCTCAGATCTGAGCATAGTTTTAAGTTCTTTACTATGAGGGTGTTGGAACACTGGAACAGGTTGCCCAGAGAGGTGGGAAGGCCCCATCCCTGGAAGTGTTCAAGGCCAGGTTGGATGGGGCTTGGGCAACCTGGTCTAGTGGGAGGTGTCCCTGCCATGGCAGGGGGGTGGAACTACATGATCTTTGAGGTCCCTTACAACCCATTTTATGACTCTATGATTTGCACCTTAAAGCAGATAACAAATCTCTGAGCATTCCTAACTCCTGCTAAAGTCCAGGGAGCTGTGGGCTTGCATCAAAGACAAGGGAAGACAGCAGGTGCTCCTCTTTGGTGCTCCTCTTCGGTGCTCACCATGGTACAGACAAGTTCAGATTGGTGCTGATGCTGAGCCCCGGGTTTAGACAACTTTCCTGGCAATTTTTGTCTGTCTTTTCTCCCTTTCCAGCTTCTTCACCAACCTGGTGAGCAGCTTGCTGAACTCTTCTCTTCAGTCCCTCATACCTGCTCTGGTGAGTGCCTGAAAGTCCTTTGATATAGGAAAGCCGTAAGAAGCTGTATTTCAGTTGAAATTAGTGCTCTAGTAATTGTGCTAGAAACAGTGCTCAAGTAATTGTCTGCAGATTCACACACACGTGTATATATATATATATATATATATACACATTTCTATGTGCATGCACAGACACACACCCACACCCCCTAAGTGAATTCCACAGACCTCCTTGATCTTTCTTCCAGTCAGAATTTATTTTTTAGGAGTAATTCAAATTCCATCATGCAATGTTACGGGATAATTTGTAACCAATTGCTTTCTGAAGCTCCGTCTGGTGCCGAGCGGGGCCGTAAGCGGGAGCGACAGCCTCACTTAGAGAAAAGGTGCTGGTTAGAAAACCTTTTATCCTGTTAAATGGAACCAGTGCCATTTTGAGAAGAGGGCTGAACAATTTATATTGCTCTTTTCCCATGGAGGAAACTCCTCCAGGAGCTGGTTGTTCCGTCTTGATTTAAAGTCTGTGAAACCCAGGTGATGTCAGGGAGATGCGTGGCTACTGCCCCGATGTTCTCACCAAGGTTGTGCCACTTGTTACCGTTGCAGCTTTGCCCATTAGTGAATATTTGGGTCAGCATCATCAATATGAAGCTGCAATTCCTCAACCGTAAGTCATTGGATCTTCTTTCCTATATTAATTTTTAGAGGGAAGCTTGAGGTTTGCACCACAGGCAGTGGGTGGGCTGGGGAGAAGGGATGCTCTGCAGGGAGCAAAGCTGCTGTGGTTGGCACAGACCCCGCTGCCTGGCACCACAGAAGCGTCACGATCCTGGCACTACAAAAGCGTCACGATCCCACTGTTCTCATGGGGTTTTTTTCTAGCTGGGGCCAGACCCAAGCTGCTGCCCAGCGAGGCAGTTCTGCTGAGACTCCTTCAGTTTGCAGCCCTTCAGAGCTGGGGGGTTTTCCTCCCCAGCTCTGTCCAAGTCCCAGAGTGGCTGGTTCATTGCAAGCAACGCTGTCCCCGTGCTCCCAGAGTCCTTCCCGTGTGATGAGCCATGCACTGGGCAGCTCCAGCACGGCGGCTTTCCTGGGAGCCTTTGAGCCCAGGAGGTTTGAGACCCGCAGAGAGGATGAGGGGCTTTTCCTGCTGTGGTGCTGGGATGCTGCTGGGCAGGGACGGTGCTTTCCCGGGCTCTGACTCGTGCTTTGCTTGCCAGTGTGGCTCTGGCAGGCTCCCAGACCAGCACCGGCTCTGCCCAGCCCCAACGGCCTCTCCCTGTCCCCAGGTGTCATCTCCTTTGGGCTTCTGGGGAAAATCCACTCTGCCCTCTCCACTTTGCCGGTGATGTCCGAGCATTCCATGGAGCTGGATTTGCAGGTACGGCCAAGTCCCATCCCTGGCCCCACCGCTGCCCTCCTTTCTGACACAGCCTTTCACATTTCCTTGGCTTTTTGCAGAATTCCCCGTTCCCAAGCGCCTTCATCGACTGGCTCCTTCAGAGTAAGTCGGGCCCCAATGCCGCACTGGGGATCCCCAGGGGAGCCAGAGCAGGGCTGCACGGGGGGGGCACAGCCCCAGTGCAGGGAGTGGGGTGCGGGTGCCCATGGCCCTGGGGTGCAGCTGAAGCCGTGGATGATGATGCATCTCCGAGTGTGAAGCTGTGGGGTCCTGCTGCATCTCCGGGTGGTCCCACAAAGCACTTGCACTCGCACAGCTCAGGGATGCCTTGGGGGGGTCAGGGTCTCTGCTCCTCAGGAAATTCCCCGGCTCAGGCTGGTCTCCCCATCACTGGTGGCTGCTCTGCCAGAATCAGCCCCAGGCAGACATTCACAAGACACTGTCTGTGCGCTTGTACTTATGCCCTGCACAGCCCTGGAAAAGTCACCTCACCCCTCATAAAAGGATTTAATAATATTTACTTAATAGGAGTGAATAATGGTCCTCGGGATGCTGCGAGGATTAATTAATATTTGCAGAGGTGATTGGAAGAGCTTCCAGCTCCATATGTATGCAGAGTTAATACAGAGAGGTGGGAGGAAGAGTTGGAACCCGTCCCAGCTTCCCCAGAGGCGTGTTCCTCAGAGCGCTAAATCATCTCTGTCCAGAAAGCTGGGAGGGCTCTGAGGCCACCAGCACATCGGGCATCACCAAGCCCAGCCCCATGGGTGGGAGCAGTTGGGGTACAGGGGGGTTGGGAGGTCTGGAGCACTCTGACCTGTGACCCTCTCCCCCAGCCGCAGGCATCAATCCCGGGAGTGTTCTGTAGCTGTGGGGCCGACAGCGCTGTCGGGGTAAGGACAATTCACTAGCTGGGGACCTGCCAGAACTGTGCTGCTGGACGTGCCGGTGCCAGAGCTGGTGCCGGTGCTGGAGCTGGTGTCCAGGCTGGGTGAGATGAGCCCACTGGGGCTGACCCTGCCGCCTGGTAGCAGGAGGTGATGGGAGCACAGGGCTGCTACTCCAAGCCCCCACCACTCCAAGCCCCCACCACTCCAAGCCCCCACCACTCCAAGCTCCCGCGCTGCCCGAAACCTCAGCTCCAGTATCCCCCCAGGTGCTCCTGTGAACGATTCCCACCACTCCGCCCGAGGAGGAGGAGGAAGACGACTCATTACACAGAGAATAGACATGAAAACGGAGAAACCCAACCAAGAAAATACACTATTTCTGCTGCATTACATTTCAGCCTTATCAGACCTTGGTGTCCCTGTCCAGCCCAGGGTTAGCCATGCTGATGGTGAGCTGTGCCGATGGTTAGCCGTGGTGATGGTTAGCTGTGCCAACGGCTAGCTGTGCTGATGGTTACCCATGCCAATGGTTACCCATGCCGATGGTTAGCCGTGCCGATGGTTACCCATGCCAATGGTTAGCCGTGCCGATGGTGAGCCATGCCCATGGTTAGCCGTGCCGATGGTGAGCCATGCCAATGGCACTGCTGGGACAGGCTGGAGGCCCAGCTCCTGCCCACGTGCCCTCCCAGCTGTCACAGCCATAGCCCCTCATCATAGCAATCACAAGCCTTGATGAAATGTAAATGCTTTGTCTTTGCTCTCCTGCTCCTTGATTAGTTTACTGTTTCAAAAGGAAATTTTGGCGTTTCCAGTGATTTCATGTGTTAAAAGACGGCAAAACCAGCCTGCGCTCTAATCCCGACACGCACTTGACTGATTCGTTCCCCAGCAGTCCTGCTTTGAGCAGATCAGAGTAACTGCTATCCTGCCTTGTAATCTCCAGGTGGATTGGGTTGTGTTGCATTGTGGGTGAGGCGGATTCGCGTCCCTTCTGTTACTCCTTACAATAAAAAGAATTTTTCTTCATCTGCATTCAGCACGTGATTTGGCTCCTTTCCAAACTGCCGAAGGATTTTCGGGTTTGCAGGGGTTTTGTTCCGTACCTCTCCTATCAGCTACAGGAATAACTCACATGCAAAGAATATTTAACAGGTAAGTCTGCTGAAAAGGCGGGGAGCCACGATTAGCTGCACCCCGGAGCCGAGCCCAAGCCCAGCCCTGCCAGGCCCGTGCCCCGCTCATGGTTTAAACTATCCACAGAAAGATGGTCAGCGTGAGCAATAAATATTCCCCTCATTTGTATTTATGCAGATTTATTCTGCCCTTGTCCCTGAGCTGCTGGTTCTGTTATGCTCCGTTCCTGCTCCCCGCTTGTTGCCGGCGCGCTGGAGCTGTTGGACACGAGCAAACACGTCCCTCGTGCCCCGGCGGGGCAGCTCCCCCGGCTGGGGCCTGGACCTGGCACCCCGGGGCTTAGTGGGCAGCGATGGCTGGTGAGCTCTCGGGCACAGGAGGAGCTCGCTCCTGGCTGCAGCATCTCGCTGGCTGCTCCCTGCATCCACAGCCGTTGTGGCATCGGCGTTGCCACAGCCCCCACACAGCAAAAGCTGCTGTGGCCAGTGCCAGGTCCCCAGACCCTGCAGCCTCCAGCTCAGCACCATGTGCTGCCAGCGCCCCGGTAATCTCTGCTGGGATGCACCAGCACCCTCCTCTGCCTCTGCCCATCGCGGGTCCCTCTGCTCCTGCCCATGGCCCCACAGCCCCGTCCCGTGGGCGCAGGGGACACCCAGAGCCGTGGGTTTGCAGCCAGTGTCCTCCCAGTGTCCCTGCTCCCAGGACCTGGGCTCCTGCTCATGTCTCGGTGCCTCGGCCAGAGGATGGGACCTGCTGCTCCCCTGAGATTTCTGCTCCACTTTGACATTTCTCATTCCAGCCAGTAACGTGCCAGCCACCAGCAGCCGGCAGAATAGAACCAGAGAATCGCAAAATGATTTTGATTGGAAAAGACCTTTAAGCTCATAGAGTCCAACCCCTCCCCCAGCACAGCCAGGGCACCACTAACCCCTGGCCCTCAGCACCACATCTCCATGGCTTGAAACCCCTCCAGGGATGGGGACTCCACCACTGCCCTGCCCAGCCTGCCACAGCCCTTGCCAGGAACAAATTGTTCCCCATGGCCAACCTCAACCTCCCCTGGCACAACTTGAGGCCATTTCCTCTTGTCCTACCACTGGCTGCAGTTGATCCCATTCCTAACACAGTGCGTTCAAAAGAAAAGGTGAAGAGAAGCAGAACAGCTGAATGTGCTGGGAAGTGGGAAATGGTGGGTCCCAGCAGCACATGCTGCCAGGATCCGTGGTACCAGCTCAGGGTGAGCATTCCCAGTCCAGACTCCATCCCACAGTGACATTCCTCGGCTGTAGCTCATCCCCCACCCAGCCCCTCTGCTGTCTCCTTGTTCCCAAAGCTCTGACCTGATCCCATCCAGGGCTGCCAAAGAGCCACCGGCCCATCCCCGCCCCGGCAGCCGGCACTAGTGCTGTTCCCAAACTTCACACCTGAGCCGGCTTTGACCGAAAGTGCTTTTTTTATATTAACTTGGCTCTGTGCAGAAACCAGGCTCTGCCAAGCAGCGGCTCTGGGGAGGAAAAGCTCAACTGGAGGAGTGAAGAACTCCTGTGCAGCGGCTCCAAAAATCAAATATTTCAGCTCAAGTTCCACACAGAATTCTTTGATTTGTGAGCAAAAGCTTTCAATTTTTATTTTTTTTTTCCCCCGAAAGAGCAGAATTTTCACTGGGGAAAGACCTCTTTCCTGTAGCCTAATCTACAGCTCCCGCATGCTGCGGCTGAGCCTTCAGAAGTCCAAACACTTCTCTAAATGCCTCAGAATTCCCCACAAGCCCATGGGGTGGCCAAGGAGCCCCTGATGCCCAGGGATCCGGCCCAGCCCCCCTCCTGCTCCATTCCTTGCCTTGGGCAGCCAAACCTTGGCAGGGGTTGGAGACCACCCCCTACGCTACCAATTAAACACAGAAGTAACGAGACGTGGTCATTAAGCACTGCCAGGCCGAGCTGACATGTCCCTCCCACCTCTCGCAGTGAACATGGATGTGTTGGGAGCTCCAGGACATGGAGCTTTTCCAAGGGGCTGTGTGTGCTCAGCAGCACAAAGATGAGGAGCAGACCGGGTCCTTCGATGGTGGTGGCAGAGCTGGGAGGGGGAAGACAGGGTCGGGTGGCATTGCCTTGGCCTGGGCTGTCCAATATGTAACTCCTCACTGGGCACGTTCAGTTTCCAGCTCCTGAGAAGGAACAGGATGAAAGAACGTGCCAATTCCCAGCCCAGGCTCACTGGCTGTGAATAATTGCAAAGACGGGAGTAAAGGTTTCCTCGGTAATCCTAGAATCAAAATGCCATAAAGCAGATCCTTCCAGGTGGCACGGTGCCATCAGGGGGGGTTCCTGCTCCCGCAGAGCAAGGGCAGGTGGCCATGGGACACCATGAGCCCTGTGGAGCCGGCAGCAGCACCCGCCTGGCCAGGCCCTGCCCCGGATGGGCACCTGCGACGGGACTGATAGAAGGGGAGAGGCAGGAATTCAGCACTGGTTTAACACGTCAATCTAAAATGGTGCTACAGGGGCATCCCTGCCATTGGCACCACCTGGTCCCTGTCTGGGTGGCTCTGGGAGAGCTCAGACCCCCATCAGCCCTGTCTGCAAGGGCACTGATGTGGTTTTGTGCGGGATTTCCCCAGCTGGTGCCCAGGGACATCATGGTGAGGTCAGGGGTATCCAGAGGCTCCTCTCATCCCGATGGTCCCCCCTCCCCAGCAGCTGGGACATGTGGCCTGTCCTTTGTGGTGGCTGCTGGCAGGAAGGGTTGTTGTGTGGACACCCAGCACAGTCTGTCACAGAATCCCAGCATGGTGGGGTTGGAAGGGACCTCTAGAGATCATCTGGTCCAACTCCCTGCTCCAGCAGCTCACCCAGAGCAGGGGGCCCAGGATCGTGTCCAGGCGCCTTTGGAATCTCTCCAGAGAAGGAGACTCCACAACCTCTCTGGGCAGCCTGGGCCAGGCTCCCACACCCTCACACCAAACAAGTTTCTCCTCCTGCTCCCATGGAACCTCCTGGGTTCCAGTTGGTGCAATTGCCCCTTGTTCTGTCACTGGGCACCACTGAGAAGAGTCTGGCCCCATCCTCTTGCCCCCCACCCTTTAGCTATTGATCAGCATTGAGCCGGGTCCCGGGTTGGTGGTGCCTGGCTGAGCACGGTCCAAGCAGGACCAGTTCTCCCTCGCTGGGTGTTTGTCTTCATGGGGTGTACGCTGGCAGCACATCACCAGTGCTCCTCCAGCTTCTGTTTGCGCACCAGAGGAACATGAGGTCTGGGACTGCTGGGCGAGGGTTTACTTTGGCCAGGGCAAACACAAAAGCAAAGCCCTGAAGGCAAACAGCAGCCCCGGCGCTCCCCTGGCTCTGCTTTCCTCTTTCGCAAGCTGGGTGAGCACCCAGCCCTGCCTGGGACAGCGGGACCCATGGGCCTGGCATCTCCCAGGCTTTGCCGTGGAACAAGGGGAGGATGGAGAGGAGCCCGTCACCGGCAGGGAAAGATGCTTGGTGAGAGAAGCAGCCAGGGAGGATGAGCACCGAGGACACCAGGCAGCTGCGGAGTTCGCTTTGTCCCTCGAGCCCTCCGACACCTTCCTGCTGCCCAGAGGACCCAGGTCTCCGCTGGTCTTTGCTCCCTGCAGGCCTGGGCTGTGCCTTCTTCTGAGCACGGGATGGGGAAAGTCTTCCCACCAACAGAAAAAAGGCTTTTTGAAATGGAGTTTTGATCAAGAAAACATGGGAAGAATCTTTTTTTTAAAATGTCAGAAGGTTTCAATTTTTTATGGAGAAATTGGGTTTTGAAATGCCTGCTGTTCTGCTCTGACAGCTTCAAAGAAAACCTCCCACTAGTCTTTTTAAAACTCCCTTTAATTAAATAACAGAAGGACAACACAAAAAAAGAAAAAAAAAGCAGCAGCAGGTTAAAAGATGAGGCTAAATAACCCACAGAGGACCGAGCATCTTGTTTGGGCTCAAGCCCCCCGCACCAGCCAGACCCAACACGAACCGCGCTTTGTTCTGTGCCTCGGCCATTCCCCTTGGCATCCCCACGGCTGCAGAGAGGGGATGAGGACAATCCCGGCTGGCTTTTCATTGCCACAGCAGTGTGCTGAATACTAACGAGCCCAAGCCCCGTGCCGCCGGTGCTGCCGCGAATCACCCGTCCTGCGGCCGGGCCTCGTTGGCTGTGCAGCTTTTGCGTGCGAGCCAACGGCGGGGGCTGGCCGAGCTCGTGCTCCTCCGTGCCCTGGCTTCGCAGATAACAGCCATGCCACGAGCAGCAGCGCCCCTGAAGCGCCCTGATAGCTCCATTAGCGATGCCACTGCACATCAGCGCGTCGTCATACCAGGGGTTCCTCTCAGGGAATCGGGCACCTTTCACCTCCTTGTTAATGCGAGAAGCGCATGGAGGGAAACAAGGTTTGCTCCAGTGCTAATCCTCTGCCCACGCGACTCTGCTTCCCACCCCTGCCCTGCCCCATGTGAGCAGCTCCAGGAAATGAAGCCCAGGGAATGCATTTCATAGAGTCAGAGGGTGATTTGGGTTGGAAGGGACCTCAAAGATCATCTAGTTCCAAGCCCTTGCCATGGCAGGGACACCTCCTGCTAGACCAGGTCGCTCAGGCCTGTCCAACCTGGCCTTGAACACCTCCAAGGATGGAGCATCCACAGCCCCCCTGGCGTTAAGGAGGTTTAGGAGATCTGGCTGTTTCCAACACCCATGGGCTTTGCTTTTGACACCACTGAAGACACTATGAGAAAGCCACCGGAGCCACCAGCAGCCCTGCCTGTCCCTGTGCTCCCGCCAGCCCAGCTGCTGGGGAAGGTGGCTGTGACCCAGCCGGAACAGAGACCCCCCCTCGAAATAATTCCCTTTCACTTCCAGTTACCTAGAGGAACTTCTGCCATGGGATGAGAACCTGCTAGGCTCACGAAGCGCTGCCCCAGCTCCCTGCAGCCGGCACGTCACCGCGTTCCACAAGTGTTGAATGGCTCTGGGGCCAAGGGCTCCTGTGCCGCAGCTCTGGCCACGCTGCAGTTCCCCTGGCATTACCGCCTTTTCTCTCCGAGGAAAACAAGTTCCTGGATTTCCCCACTGGCAGTGATGCTTGCAGTGAGAAAGAGAAGCTGTGGTAGTGGCACAGCAAATGCTTGGGGGGCAGAAGGGGTCTGGGGAGGTCCCTGTGGCTCAGGGGAGAGTGTGGGATGAGGTGGGGGCTCTGTAAAACCTCAGCATTCCCATTAGTGTCCGTGCTGAACGCTGGATGGTGGCTCAGGAGCAGGCGCTCAGCCCGGCCTGTGTTCCGTGGTTTGCTGCTGCTCCAGCTCGCCCCACGTCCCAGAGCCACCCTGCCCGGTCCCGGAGCACCCCAGGGTACCACAGCAAGGACGTCCTGGGCATGCAGCGCGTCCCAGGACATGACCCAGAGAGATTTCTGAGTGGGAAGGAGGATTTGTCTGGGAAAGAGCTGAGCGGTGCTTGTAGCCATGGGGCTAATGCCCAAGGGCACCGGAGAGGACATACGGGGAGAGACCCTGCCGGAGGGCACACGGAAAGTCAGCCTTTGTTTTCCCAGAGTCCAACCGAGCTGCCCAGTGAATTGCAGCACTCCTGCCTCACGGGAGGCCTTTGAGTTACTCTGTTGACTCAGGCTCTTGAGAGCATCTGGCGTGGCAGAGCTCGGGCGGGCATTGCAGGGGTGCAGAGAGATGGAGCAGTGAGAGTGTGGCCATCCCTGTAGTCCCGTCACAGCCCCTCACAGCCCATCACAGCCCCTCACAGCCCCTCACAGCCCCTCACAGCCCCTCACAGCCCATCACAGCCCCTCACAGCCCATCACAGCCCCTCACAGCTCCTCACAGCCCCTCACAGCCCATCACAGCCCCATCGCCCTCCCCTGCCACACCAGCCCTCCAGCAGCCCCTCAGCCACTCCACACGTGTCTCCAACTGGCATCTGATCATCTTCACATCCCTGATCCGTGTCTGAGTATTAAATAACTCAGCCAGCTGGGAAAAAAAAAAAACCCAGTTGAAAAAATATCAGGAAGATATAGAGCCATTAATGAAAAACATCAGAAAATAGATATCAAGTAATGACACCACAATGAGAGCTTATTAATAGGAATGTCTAAAGATAAAACTAATTCAAACCTGATGAGACGGGACATCTCATCTCCAGGAGGACGAGAAGTCAATAGTTAGCTGTCAGTAAAGGAAATAAATTGCTCACAAGGGAGGAGGGAAAGCCACAGGACTCCCAAGCCCCAGAGAGCAGCAGTTACTGTGACAGCCTGGCGAGATACGCTCTGAATTCACAAAACCCTGAGAAATTGGAGCTGCCGCTCACTGTCAGTACCTCTGCCATCGTCATTCTGTTCACAGCCCCGAACCGCGCCGGGAAGGCGCGTTGCTCCCGGATGGGCACAGATGGAAACGCCGGCCCCGGAGCTGCCGGTGGCAGGGGGTGCTGGGTGGGCTGCTGGGCACCGCCATGAGGGGACGGGGCAGGGAATGAATGATACAACTGGGTTTAGAAATGGAAAGCACCTTTAAAGGTTCTTGATGTTGCATTAAATCCCTAAGCTTTATGCAAAGAGCTGGCTTCAGCAGTGGTGGTGAGAAGCCACCGAAGGAGAGCTCCGTGGAGCCCCAGCCCGCAGCAGCACTGGTGGAAGGAGGAGGAGGCCTGGGGGAGAAGGGCTGGCAAGCTGTGAAGCCTGTCTGCTGAAGTGAAAACCCAGGAGGAACGGGAAGGAGCGCGCTGGAGCCCCAGCGCAGGCTGCTGGGCACACGGCTCAGAGGCACTGCCTCCCGTCACCTGCCACCGCTTCAGCAGAGCCGAGGTCTCTGGCTGACCTCAAGCAAACTCCGCTCACAAGCTGCCATCAGGGAACCCGTCAATCTTCGCCTCCAGCTTCACTGCTATGCAGAGGGGAACCAGATCGCTGGGGGTTCTGGGGAAGGACGTGCCAGCCCTGGCACGGGGAAAAGCCCAACCACTCTGCCCGAGCTGCTCGGCGAGCCCTGGAGGAGGGAGCAAGGCTGGGTGAAGGCAGGGGGGACAACGATGGGCATCTGAGATTGTCCTTAGGCCAATATTGGCGGCGATGAGCAGAGGCACCCTGGCTCAGAGCACCCGCTGCCATCTGTCCCTCCTGCCCGTAAGCACGGCCAAGACCTGAGGACAAACAGGTTCGCTCTGCAGGGCTGTGTGAACAGAGAACAAACGGGCTCTTGTTCTCTCTGACAGCGACCTTTCCACCACATGAAGCTGGTTGCGTGCTCGTGGCGATGTCCAGCCTCACCCAACACCCGCTGCAAGCAGGAACAGAGAGCGTGCAGGGTGGGAGTTATGAAATCCCGATGTCAGGAGATGCCTCAGAGCACGGCTAGTGCTGGAAAGTAAATGTCATCCCAGCACTTCAGCGCTGTGCTCGGAAAACCGATCTGCCAAATGCCTCGTTAGGTGTTTGCCCATGGGTGTAACTGGGGCACGACTGGCTGGACAGAGGAAAAAATGGTTTGTGTGTTCTCCAGGTGGACCCTGGGACAATTGGCTGGGAAGGAGGAAGCTGCTGGAGGGGCGAGGCTGGGCAGGGCTCTGCTCACCCCTGAAAGGACCAGCCGAGCCCTCGGGTGCCAATGCAGCCACAGGCCAGCACGTCCTCCCGCACAGCCCAGCCCACCCAGAGCAAGGGACAGGACACCACACAAATCCCAGTGCTTCCCAGTGGTGGGACAGGCTGGAGAGACTGAGGTGTCTCCTGGCTCATGCCGGAGCAGAGTGCTGGCCCTGGCATCAGTGTCGTGGTGAGCTGCCGTGTAACACCACGGTCTGTGCAACGCTCGCCTCCAAGCCCGGCCCCATCCTGCCCTAACTCAGGAGGGAGGCAGGGGGGTGTGAAGGAGAACAGCTCCCAGGGCTGCTGTGCTCAGGACGAGACTCTGCTTTAATCGGAAACTAAACTAAAACAAACCGTGGCAGATGTTACAGGGCAGGGGCTGCAGAGCCCAGGAGCTGAGGCAGGAACAGCGGCCTCGGCACGGAGGCAGCACAGATCTGTTCTAGACCCCGACCGTTATCCTCATGTACCAGTAACACCCGACTGGGACAGAGCTGTAGCCACAGCCCCATGTCCCCAGGCTCAGGGGCTTTGCCAACACAGCTCCAGCGGTGTCCTGGCCCAGGAGGACTCCCCGGCCCCGTGCCTGGCACAGCACATGGTGGCGGGAGCATTCCAAGGGCTGGTTCGTGTTTCGCTTCCGCAGCCGCCTCAAGTCCCCAGAGGCTGGCGCAGGCTGGAGGCTGCTGACTCTCGAGCAGATGGACTCAATCTGCTGATGGAGCAGGTTGGTTGCTTTGCTGATGAGCTGCCACCTTCACCCACAGCGTCCTCGTCATCTCAGTTGTGGTGGCAAGTGAGGGTCCACTTTGGCCATGGGCTCCTCCTGAGGCTGGCCTGGTTTTGCCTGCAGCAAGCGCGGCTCTGGGGCTCCTCGCTAAAGGTGTTTCCTGCTGACACTCCTCACATGTCACAGACCTCCCAGCAATCCCCCAGCTCTTCCCTAAAGAATCCACCTCAGCAGAGGACCCAGCCAGAGGTCACCACTGTGACTTCTCCTGGACCTTTTCCAGGGTGTGTCCTGAGCACAGCATTTCATGGGAACGGCTCAGGGCAGGCTTCAAAGGTGCTTGGTCTCCTTGACTTGGGAAATCCACTCTGCCCAGTGCAGGGAATATAAACGTGGAACCGCAGGAATATGAAGAGCAGAAAGGGCAAGCAGATAACCCCAAAACCCTGTGAATAAATACTGCTGCTGCTCTAATGTGCCTTCTTTTTTTCCCCCGGCTTTCTATTTCAGCTTCCTGAAGCTGGCCCTTCTGGCCCGGGGTTGTTTTTGCCAGCGGTCTGCATTCCCGAGTGGACACAGGAATCCTGAGCACACAGAACACCGGGGCTGCAGATCGAGGAGGAAGACTCCCAGGTCCTCCCTACACCAAAACACCACCCAGCATCCAACCAGCCGCGTCCTGCCCCCCAGGAACGTCCCCTCCTGTGCCCAAGGCAAGTGGAGCCTGGCAGGGCTGACCAGCTCTTCTCCAAAAGAACCCGACCAGGATCCAGCGGTCAGATTCTAACAGGGCTGCTGGCTCCTGGAGCCCTCAGGGACACACCAGAGCCTGTTCCCAGCGTGCGGGATACTGAAGATGAGGATTGAGCTTCATTACAAAATGCACCTTAGGAGGACACTTACAAAACTGGTTGAAATGAAGCCTTTTAAACACTGCACTCTGGATAATAAAAACCTTGGAGGCCTCTTTGCTGGTAACAAATCCCAGACGTTCCTGCCGAGCCTGGGTGCCGATCCGTGGACCCGTGTCCCTCTGCAGCGCAGGATCCAGCACATCTACATCGGCCAGTGCTCTGGGTTGGAGCCACAGCAGCAACCCCAGCAAGACAAATTCCTTCCATCACCAGGGTGGAACACCACCATGCTTCAGCTTCCAGCTGCAGGAGGCACAGGTATGAATCAGAGCAGATTTAAGGTCCTGTGGAGCTCGGGACTCTCGTCCCTGCTCAGGCTGGGAAAAGAAATTGTACAGGAACGAGCAGCAGGCAGAATGAACACGAGACTAAAGCTCAGCCTTCCCAACAACCAAATTCAAGGAGCAAATCTCCTGACACATGGTACAGAAACCGCCTCCCACCTTCTCCTAGCCCTCGAGAAAACACCATTCCCACTTTCAGGCAGTGCCAGATGAGGAACTCAGCCTCCAAGGTCACTGCAAGCGCTTCCTCATGGACGCTTCGCTGCCTTAAAACCTCAGCCTTCATTCCCGAGGCCTATAAAAACTAAGGAGGCGAGGCAAATGGTAAGCACTACGGCTCTCCAGGGAGCCTGTGCAGCGAGTGTTCTCACCTTCCCATCAAAATGTAAAACCCAGCTCTCCTCCTCATTAGTCTCTTGCTCTTAAAATAACGATTGTAAAGCGACCGCAGGTGGCTCGGAGGCGATGGAGCACAGAGGGTGCACCGGGGGCTGCGGCTCCCCCCTGGAGCGGGCGCTGGGCAGGAGAAGGTCAAACGGAGCAGGGAAAGGTGGGGGTCCGCCCTCCTTGGGGCACGGGCTCGGGCCATGGTTTCAGGGTGCCTGGGAAAAACGAGCAGTTAAATCTGGGCCACGCACCCGGCTGTTTCAATGAGCGCACGGTGGCTTCTGCGCCTGCCACTTTTGAGGACTGACGCTCAAACGCCCTGCTCCTTCCTCTGGTAGTTCCAACCAAACAGCTCCTCGCTGCCTCTCCCTCAAAAACCCACCAAAGGCTCGTGAGGTTTGTGAATTCAGGCCCAAGAAACTGTCCCCTTGGGAGGGAAGAGAGCAAACAGTCCCGTGAATATGTGAGCCCCTCAGAACCCCCCGCGCCGGCTCGCTTCTGCGAGGAGAATTGGCTGCGAGATAATGAGCAAGATGTATTTGCTTCTCAGACTAAGGTCTAATGAATATTCATGCTGTTTTCAAAGAGAAACAATTATCTCCCAGGAAGAGCTGAGGGAAGACTTTCTAGCAAAACCCTTTCATGTTTATTTAAAAATTCTGCAAACTCATGTGGTGGCTGCCCTATTAAGAGCTGATCAGCTGCTCCTTCAAAACTTGTCGCTGGATAGAGCCTTTTCCAATGATTCCTTTTAACATGACTATCTGTATTTCTCGTATCTCGTAACAGACTGCTTGCAGGTGCCAGTTACAGGCCCTTGTCCAAACACAGCAGCCCAGGCTGGAACAGGCACGGTGCAGCCGGGCTGAGTTCAGGCTGGTCAAACAAGGACCTGTACGAGGCACTTCAAGAACTTACTGGCCATGTAAATCAGTGCAACAGTTTCTCTCCTCGAGGGTGCCTGGAGAAGGACATCCACAGACACATGGATGACAAAGCTGCGTCTACAGTTTTAACAGGCGAGGGCTAGCCCTGGGCCGCGCCCCTTGGGATGGGGGAATTCTCCCTAACCCAGACCCAAATATCCCCAGCACAAGGGCAAGGCCACATTTCATCGGCCTGATGCCACAGATCACTTGTGCACATCAAACACCATTTCATACCCCACAGCTCAGTGCCACATTCCCTCAAACAGGCACGGTGCAGGTTCTCGCTTCCCCTTCCCACATTTTGCAGATAGGGACGTTACCAATATTTGGAGAGAATTCATCACCATCTCCTGTTTTCCGAGCTTTGTCCCCTTCGGCAGCACTCCAGCCACGACTGGAGCTGTGTTTTGTAGTCACTACCAGCTCCCGCAGCTCCCACCCGAGGCAGCAGCAATGTCCTGCTCTGCAGACGCCCGTTTCTCTGGCTGTGCTGCAGCAGGGATGGGACTGAGGACAGAGCTACAGCGCTGCGAGGGTGAGAGCAACTGAAAACACAACACCACGCAGCTCTTGGGCGTGACGCGTCCATACACAGCTCCCATCCCTTTTTGCCAACAAACTTGCACAGATCTATGAGGGGCAGGTTGTTGCAAAACCAGAAATATATAGATTATTATTTCATACATATATATGTTCAAATATACAAATGTCCCCCTGTTTCTACCCATCTCCACCTGACCAAACTTCCTTGTTTCTTCCTGGAGAAAACGTGCTGCCTCTGTCCACCAGCAGTGGGATACCTCAGCAACGAGCCGCGGAGCGGGAGAGCGTGGTACGACCGAGCAGAACTCCCCTCAAGGTCTGAGAGCTGGCAGAGGTCACCTGGAAGAAGCAGCACAACAGTCCTCAGAAGAGAAAGGCTGAGGAGGATCCATTCTAATTTCAGGCTCTCGTGGCAGCAGCTGCTCTAGAGAACAAGAGCCTGAGGAAACGAGCACTGCAGAGAGGTCACCTTCACCCACACGTAGTCCCCGGGCTGGGCTCTGACCAGAGCCTCGCAGCCCCCAGCATCCTCCAGCTCAGCATCAGGGAAGATCACCTTGATGTTGCCATCATTCCTCCCACACAGCTCCGAGGCAGAGCGCTTGCTGGGCTGAAAGGAGGACAGGGAACATCACCTGCATGGCAACAGCCCGGATCACTGCTGAGCTTGATGGCCTCAGAATTAATCGAGTACTATCACCAGTATTAAAATCCACGTTCCCTGCTGTTACACACCCCACGTAACAGCATCCTGTGGCCAGAGCTGCTGTGTTGACACCCGCACCAAAGCCTGCGCTGGAATAATAGAATGGCTTTGGTTGGAAGAGACCTTTGAGCTCCTCAAGTCCAACCGTTCCCCCAGCACTGCCAGGGCACCACTAACCCCTGGCCCTCAGCACCACATCTCCACGGCTTGGAAACCCCTCCAGGGATGGGGACTCCATCACTGCCCTGCCCAGCCTGGCACAGCCCTTGCCAGCAAGAAATTGTTCTTCATGTCCATCCTCAACCTCCCCTGGCACAACGTGAGGTCATTTCCTCTTCAAGACACTAACTCAGTGCTTGGCCAGAGAGACATCTCTAACCTATCCCACCCCTGTGCTCAGCAAAGATCAGGCTGCCCGTTTAAGGGTGAAGACTCGGTCTCGGAGTCCCAGGATTGTGTGGGGCAAGCAAGAAGGGAAGGCAGCGGTGATGATTGCTGTGTACAGCCTGAGAGCCTCTTGGCCAGCAAGAGGGGAGGCCAGCTCTGCTGCAGGCACGCTCACCCCTTCCACCAGCACCAGCTGAGACTGGCCCACCATCGCCTCGTTCGCCCTCGCAGCCTCCTCTCGGAAGACGGCGATGAGCTCCTCCAGCCGCCTCTTTTTCGTGTCTGCAGGGACATCATCCTGCAGCCGGTGAAACGCCCGGGTTTTCTGCAAACAGAGAGCAAGTGTGGCCCCTCAGTGACCACAGCTGAGATCAGAACCTTGTCTGAGCCCAGCCAGCCTGGCTGTTCTTCAAGCAACAGCCTTCCTCAAGTTACGCTTTGTGTTTACCATACCAAGGAACGTGTTCAGGTGCCAAGCACCAGCAGCACCCTTCAGTTCCTCACATTCTTCCTGCACCACCTTTTTGGTAGAAGGTTTGATGAGTACTGGTGGCTGTATGAAGCTGTGAGATGTGGACAGACAGGCCACAGACACAAAACCAGGCAGTCAATTCTACTACCTCTAGTGCCATGTGCTAGAAGGTCCATATTCCTTTGCTTCCTTAGGTTTCCCAACCTCCCGTCCTCTTCCCACTCAGCATCTTACACTGTGGGAGGCGTTCTAAAGGAGACTTGTCAACTATCCGCAATCCTCACGGAAATACCTTCTGAAAATTCACCAGTTCTCTCCAGACCCAACCAACAGTCTCTGCACCTGGGCTCCAGCCCAGCTCCATCAGCACATTTCCTCCTCAGCAAAGCGTACCTGCAGCAGGTCTCTGCAGACACAGCTGCTTCGCTGCAGTCACTCGAGCATCCCCAGAACCAGGCCACCCCAGCAGTAACGAACCCTGACACAACCTGGAAGGCCTTCAGGCATAAAGGCAGCTCTTGTGGCACCACATACCCTTGAAGAGCTGCGTGCCAGCCAAAAAAACCAACAGCAATAAAATTAGACTTTAGGTACTATTTGCAATAGGGTTTTTTTTTTTTGTGTGTGTGTGTGTGTGTGTGTGTCTCTTATTGTGAGAAAGAGCTCTCAGGGGTTAGGTGAGGTGCCCAGAGGTAAAAGTCTTCTCCAGCAGGTCCCGCACCCACCTGTCTCATGCTGTAGGCAAACAGGAAGCCTACATTGTAGCGGACTTCCCGCAGCAAGGACACAGTCTGCTGGTGGTCTTCTTCTGTCTCTCCACAGAAGCCAGCAATGAAATCACTGCTTAAGCTCACTCCTGAAAGACAGATGCAGCTTTACCCTTCCCTCAGGAAAGGACGGGAAGATCCACCTGCGCTGAGCTCAGACCAAGTTACAGGGACTCCCTACCTGGAATGGACTCACGCACGTGGTGTACGAGCTCCAAATAAGCTTCTCTGGTGTATCTGCAATTAACACCACACAGATTTGCTCATCAGAACCCCACGACGCTGGTAAGGAGGGACCAGCACTCCAGATCAGCGGGCAGGGCACAGGCTCACCCCCGCCGCATGGCCTCCAGCACTCGGCTGCTCCCGCTCTGGGCCGGGAGGTGAAGCTGTTTGCAGATGTTGTGTCGCTCCCGGATAAGCTGCAGGACCTGCGATGGGCAGTCAGGAGACAACGTTGGAGACACCTCAACTCCACCAGGATGGCAAGGGGAAGGGTCCTCCCCGGGTGAGAGCCAGCAAACTGCAAGCCTGCCAACTTTAGCACCAACATTCCCCCTCCCAGGAGCTGCTGTTCCCGCCCCGTGGCTTCGCGTTCCCTCCAGGGAGGGAGCACAGCCCATGCCAGGCAGTTCGGAGCTGCCCGTCTGCAAGCAGAGACCCAGGTGTTCGTTTTACACTCGCCTCATCAGGAAAATCCTTGGGGTGCGGAGAGGTGAAACGGATCCTAATCTCTGGATCAATTCTAGAAACCTGGTCTAGAAGATGAGCAAAGCGCAGGCCTCCTGGCTTCGCCTTGTAGACCGTGCTGAAGCCACGGCTGAGGGCGGGGGCAGTCGCTGACTGAAACTGCACCTCAGACATGTCTCGAAAGCTGTTGACATTCTGACCCAAGAGGGTCACTTCCTTCACTCCCTACAGAAATAAACAGAGAGGAAAAAAACACAACCCAGTCAGGATGGCTACGCTGCAAGGGCAGCCATGGTTCCACCCTCACTTCAGGGAGGAGTCTCCAGGGAAGACCTCCCTTCCCAGCTGGTCTTGGGGTATTACAATGGTAAATCAAAAAACCACCAGTGGAACCCTACGGTAGCCCCATCTCCACAGATAAAGGCAGTGCCAGTGGTCAAAGGTCGCACTGAAAACATTTTCACTGAGGACCATCCTTCTGCCCACAGCTTGGGACAGCGGGAAGGAGGTTCTGCCTCACCTGGTCTGAGAGCATCCTCACTTCCTGCAGGATGGATGCGATGGGGCGGCTCCTTTCACGGCCACGGGTGAAGGGCACGATGCAGTAGCTGCACATGTTGTCACAGCCCCGCATGATAGATCTGCCGAGAGGTAAAGCACAGGTCAAACTCCAGCCGCTCTGGAAGAATCATCTGCATCAAATCCTGCCCTGTGTTGACCTGGCCCAGCGCTGCTGCCTTCAGCCGGCTCCCTCGGCCCGCAGCGCACACGGCACAGCTCTGAAAACAGCTCTGCAGCTTCCCCTTCCACACCGCTCTAGGCAGACCCGGCTTCTCCTTGCCCCTACCTAACACCTCCTCATTTTCCATGCATGTTTCCAATAAAATCCAAAAGCGGCTAACGAAGCACAGACTGGCACTGTCCTTCTGCACTCTGTGGCCATGTTGAGCAGAGCCTGACTTCATGTTTATTATCAAAACTAAACAAACAGAGACAGAACCAACAGAAGTCACAATGCATGGAGGATGAGAAGAATTAAACAGGAGAACCTGGGGCAGGACATAGCAGAAAGCAGGGGCTGAGACACGCACCGGCTTCAGAACAGCACAGATGTCAAGAGGGACAGGAACCACTCGGTGCAACATCAGGCTTCGACAACTGACATTCCCAAAGGAGCGCAGGAGAAGCCTGCAGGCTGCCAGAGCTCAGGGCAGCCTCTCCAGGGCTCAGACAGACAGCAGAGAGGCAGCAAACAGAGTCTGGCAGACTCACGCCTCTGGGCTGCCGGGACCGAGTGCAACCAGGCATCGCATCTCTCGGGTAGCTGCTGTCACCAACACATCCGCTCTGCACAGCAGCATTTCCAAACCAGAATCAGAAATGTACACAGGGAAAAAAAAAGAACTTACACAAACGCTGTTGTGCCGCCTGCACTAGTCTGGACGGGCAGAATATCTGCGTAAGTCTCATCTAGCGAGAGCAGGACATTAGCTGCTTGCTGACCGGCCTCTGCCACTGCCAGCAGCCGGGGAAGGTCACGATACGCATCAGGGCCTGCCACAATATCGACGAGCTTCTCCCTGTGCAGAATCTCCTCCTTAAGCCTCTCAGCCATGCACCCTGCCGCCAAAGGAGAAGGGTCCTTGTGAGTAGGTGCCCACCCCCCATCACACCTCCGTACCCCTTCACTAGCTGCTTTCACCCTGCGGAACGGGCTGGGTGCTGCCAGAAGGGGAGAGGCAGCGTGGCACAACGGGATGTGGCACAGCAGCGTGCGGTCCCTGCACGTACCTAGAATCCCGATGCGGAGAGGTGAGCGAGCCTGCTGCCGCCGGGCCTTCAGCGCCCTGAGGTGCTGCAGGCGATTCCAGATGGCCTGCTCTGCCTTCTCCCTGGGAAACCAGGAAAACAGTTGTTGCTCCAATTGTTGTGCTTCAGCAGTTCCCCAAGCTGAAGTGATTTGAGAGAATTCAACTAACTACAGGGACGCATCCACCTGATGGATCTGAGGGCATGTGGAAGTGTCGTTTGTGGAGCATGGGTTATGTCTCCACCTCATCTGCTATCGCTTCGCTTGTGTCTGTACAGCAGGAACAACTCAGGGACTAAGTTCTTGCAGAGGAAAGATAGCTCACATTGCCTGGCTAAGGCAATCTTGCAAGTGACAATGAGCACTCGGTATCTTCAGAAAACACAAGCAAAGCTTCCAAGATACTTATATCCCAAATTGCCCCTAAATGTATTTCCCAAACTTTTGAGGTACAGACCCAGCACTAGATAGGCAGTCACTTGGGGAGAAGGAAGAAGAGCATTAAGAAAAGGTAAAAAATCACTACAGCACCAATCTGTGCAGGTCTCTAACTGCCTGTGGCACATACACAGAGCTTACACCACCAAAGAACTTCCTCTCACTACGTAGGAAAGCAATTCATTGCACAGTTAATGGCAGCTTCCACTGGCTCTAGCCCCAGCTGAACAGGCAGTGCCACATCTCCATGCTCCTTTCCTCACATGACATTTATGGCCTGGGATTTCAAACAGTAATGCCTTAAGAACTGTCCAAAGCCAGCAGCAACAGAAGCTGCCTTACCTCACGGAACAGGTGACCAGGAGAATCACATCTGCCTAAGTGGAAAACACAAAAGGAAGAAGAATCTGTAAAAGCCAAGCAGTAAGGACTCCTGCCTCGCACAGGCCATGTTAAGAGACGGAATAGAAAACACATTTAATGCAGTGAAAAAGATCTGCCTGAGTACATGGTGGGTTTCAACAAACAAAGGTGCAAGAAACTAACAGGAGACAAGCAGAGTCTTCTATTAAATGGCAGAAGTAAACTCAAAGATGAGTCAGGAGCATCCTGCTGTGTCCAATCCCTCTCCAGCTGAGAAGGAACCAAGCAGTTTAAAGAAAAAAAGACAACCCGCAGCTCTCTAGCACACTTTTAAAGTAGTTTCCATTACTCCAGACTGCAAAAATCACGACATGCTGCAGGGCTGCCTGCCGGACGCGAGCTGGGACTCACAGGCACGGCAGCAGCGTGATGCCCTTGCAGGCCTGCGCTACAGGAGAGCTGCCAAGGTGCTTTACCTCATCCAGCTCCTTTGTCCTGGTGTAGCCATTCTTCTGCAGGATGGCCCAGGCGATCTCCGTGTCATTGACGTTCATCTGGCAGCCGTACGTCTCCAGGTACACTGCAACAAAGGCGGTGTGACGCAGGAGCCTGCCTCAGCTCTCACTGACAACCTGTTTCCATGAGCTTTTCCATAGGAAGGAACCTTCAGTCCCGCCACCAGAGAGAGCCAGGCAAGAAGCACAAAAGCTGCCTTCGCTTGAAGCCCTCACAGAACAAACCAAAACTAAAGACAGGCTCGGGAAAATCTGAGTGCCTTGGGGCATGTTGCTCCAAGACGACAGGTCTCGACTGTAGATCACAGTGCAGCAGAAGCTGAATTATTACTGAGATACAACATCTAGTGTAATGAAACCCCCCTCCCCAGGGCATCACCGCCTGACAGCCCAGCACACAGACCATGGAGAGGTGCCAGAGCAACCCACTGCCCAACCCGTCCTCACAGCGGGGACACACACACCAGTGAGCATGTGGCCAACAAGCTGCCTTTCGCCTGACACCAAAATTCCCTCCAGGGCCCCCCAAACATCCAAACAACTCGTCTCCTCCACTGCACTCTCTGCTCCAGGGCACCACTGGCCGCACCGGCCCTTACAGCCGGCACTGACCCTCCAGCAAGGCCACGGCGGCGGGGCACGGCTCACCCCTCCATCCGCCGGGCCGGCCCAGCCCCGCCACGGCCCCCGGGCC
>VZZY01017205.1:179932-193873 GCA_013400335.1 Eurystomus gularis
GGGCTGCGGCGGGCCCTGGCAGCCGCTTCTGTCGCTCCCCCGCAGCCAGCACCTCTGAGGGAGAGATCTGCCAGCCCCGGGTCTAATTTTAGCCCTGGAAGGGCTCTGAAGACATTTCACAGCCGCGCCTCGCAATAACTGTTCAGCATCTGGGCCGTCCCAAGGCCTCCCACAACAGGGGCTTTCTGCACTCCTCGGGACGCAGCGCGGCTCCTTCCCCTGCGCCTGGCAGGCGCTGCCCGTCCCCCCGCCGGCAGAGGTGCCGGGGAAGGCGGGGAGGCCTGGGGCTAACGCTGCTGCGGAGCCGCGCTCGCTAGAAAAAGCATCGTGGGAAATGCAGGCCCCGGGTGTAAGGACGGGAGGGTGCTGCGGTGCTGCCTGAGGGGTGCAGAGCCCAGACCCCGCCGTGCAGCGGGAAACGTGGGGCTCTGGTTTGCGGCTGAGCTCCTGGCTGCTCGCACCCTCCTGCCCGCGCCTCCCAGCGCGGGGGCACGACGGGCTCCAGGCAGGGCTGGGCGCTCCCGCACTCACCTGGTGAAACCTCAGGAGGATGTTGGAGAGCTGTATCCTGTCCGGCAGCGGCAGAGGGAAACCCTGACCTAGCCTTTCTGGAAAAGACAGCACATGAGGGGTGGGATGCGAGCAAGAGGGATGGCGGGCTGTGCGAAGCAGGCGGCCGCCTACTCCCCCCAGCCCTTTCTTCGCCCCCGCTGCTCCCAGGGTGGGTGCCAAGCTCCACAGCAGGGCTGGGGGCTGCAGACTGTGCCGTGACACCCCCCCGGGCAGCCACCAGCCCCGCTCTGGCCTGACTTGCTGGGGAGTCACGAGGAGCAGCGAGCGGGGGAGAGAGTCTGGAAAGCATTAGGACGCGCGTCGTGCTCATTTTTTCCATTGTGTTCGCGGCCGGATGGATGTCACAGCGCTGAGAGGCTCCCGCACGCTGCTGCCCGCAGCCTGCCTCGGCCGGGCGCTTTCGCTGCCAGCTCCTGCCTTGCTCAGGCTTTACCCACCCAGGCTTGGCAACTGGGATTTAATTAGCGAGCTGGGCCTGCTCAGGCTGAGCGACCTGAACGGCCGGTGACCACTCCATCACCCACATTCCCCCCAGCAGGTTCTCACCATTAAGACGCGGGAGCAGGATACTGGAGGCAACGATGTTCATGATGGACTGCAGCGTTCGCACCTGAGGAGCGGAGGAAAAGAGCTTTAGGCTGCGGGGAAGAGGGGCCAGGCACTGGAGGATAATTAGGAGAAGAAAAAGGTCGAGGAGCTGGGATGGGCACATGCTTCGGCAGAGACCAGCAGCTTTGCCTGGCCACGCTGGTGGGGTTGGAAGTGAAGGGGTGAGAGAGACAATGGTGTCTGGCTCTGCGTCCTCTCCCAGGCTGAGGCAGGAGGGGTCTGTGGGGTCAGCATGGGGTCCTGGGTGCACCCCCAGGACCCTGTTGGGGGGCAGGGGGAAATGATCCCTCTCCTTGGCCCCAGCAGGCTCTCCATGCTGGGGGCTCTGGTCACGGTCAAGGATAGCTTACCTGGAAAGTGCCAACGTCCGATTGCTTCAGAGAGAGCCTCATCCTGTGCAGGCGGGAGTGATGCTGTCAACACTGTCCCAACGGAGGGAGCGGAGCCCCGCCCGGTGCCACTCGTTGATGGGAGATCCTGCTCCCTCCAGCCACACCTCATTCCCTCCCCACCAGATCTGCATCCCTGGGACCTCCCCACCTCACCTCTGTCCCCAGGAGCCCAGAACAGAAGCACCCACAGGAACCCCCTCCGTACCTGCCCACCTTCAGGCTCCCAACTATGTGGCCGGATTTCACGTCGATGACGGCAGACACATTGCCTGTCTGGGAGAGAGCACAGAGCTCCGGCAGTGCCCACCTCACCTCACCCCAAACCAGACACCCAGGGCAATGGCTCTGACCAGCCAAAATGCTGTGGGACCACGGCCCAGCCGTGTCTGCTCACAGCTTTACCCCTGCATTTGCCAGCTCGGATGTTTTCTGCTGGGGACACCCCCACTGCACCAGGGCTGGGCTGGCTCCGGACAGCATCCAGCACGTCCCCTGGCAGGAGCTTGGCAGCAGGGGCTCAGCAGCAGGAGGACAGTGCCTGGCACCAGTTCCCGTCCTTGCCCCCCTGAGATGCAGGGGCTCAGCAGAGCCGTGGCTGCCCCCAGAGCTACCCAGCCAGGCCCACAGTCGCTGCCGCATGCTGCACCCGAGCTCACCAGGCTGAGGAGGAAGAGGGAAGCCAGGCTGGAGTTGGGAAGGATGGCGTAAGCCTGGATATCCACAACAGGCTTCAGCGAGAGCCCCTCCGGCCCGATGTTCAGGAATGGGGCGGAGGGGGCGTACAGCCTGAGCTTCATTGGCATCTCCGGGTACATCTTCTCTAGCTGCAGGGGAGCAGGGAGAGGGTAGGGACAGGGAGACCACCTTGCACAGAGCAAAGCCTGTGCGCGGGAGCTCTGGGGAGGCAGGGCTGGGCCGCTCACCTGGGGAACAAAGGCTGAGAAGGTCGTGGTGTTCAAGTGGAACTCAACTTCCTTGGGGATCTGCAGGGGGAGAACGGTCACGCCGGGGCAGTGTGGCACAAGATCAGCCCTCCCGCTCCAACACGCCTCTGTGCCTGACAGCCGCGGCCCCATACCGCAGACCCCAGCTCTCAGCCTCCGGGCAGCTCCTTGGAGAAGTCCTCTAAGACCACCCACGGCACCTGGAGATCATCTGCAAACAGAACTGCAGGACAGCCCCTGTGCCACCACGCTGCTCACCATGGAGTCTGTGATGTCAAAGACCAGTGCCCCAGCTGCGTGGTAGGCAAAGGCGGCTGTGTTGAAGAAGTAGCTGGAGGCCCCAAAGTAAACCATGCGGTCATGGTCTGGGGGGAATGCCAGCGCCAGCGGAGGGAAGGGGACGGCAGTGCGGTGGGCCAGGGAGAAGAATTCACCCTGCAGGGAGAGAGGGAGGTGAAGCAGGGGAGCAGAGGGTGGTGGGGCTCACTCACTGACACAGGCTGGCCAACAGCATTTGCAGGAGGAGCCTAAACCTGGTTCTCCACCTTCCTGTGGCAGTGGCATCAGCCACATCAAGCTTTCCCAGGACAGCCTCTCACCTTCAGGCCTGCATCCAGAGACTGGGCGGCAGCCATTGGAGGTGCCACCAAGGAGTAATCGATCCCAGCCTTGGCATCTATCCTGGCTGTGACTGTAAAACACGAGGCAGACGGATGAGTGAGAGGGAGATGGGACCGGAAAGCCAGGAGCAGGTTGCCTCTGCCGACACCCAGGCAGTGCCGTGCCCCAGCTTCCTGGTGCAAGAGCTCAGCACCACCTTGGTGTGTGCTTGCTTCTGCTTAGAAGCAAAAAACCTCCTGAATTCCCTCCTGACTGTTTCCCATCCATACAGACTAGCTCCCAGACCCAAGACCCAGTCTGGGTCCCCTGGCCATGGCAGCCCATGCTCCCACCAGCTCCTGAGTGCAATTGAGCCAGCTCCATGGCCAGACAGAGCACAGTGATGAGCCTCTGCTGCAGTGTTCCCCAACTCAGGGGCAGAAACACAAGGAAACGGGGGTGGGCACAAGGTACGGTGCTGTCCTCACGGCTGAGAAATGCAAGGGAGAACTGCCCCTAAACCCCATGCAGGTACCTGGCAGGGTCTGGAGGTAAGGCTGGAGCTCGCTGTGCACAGACCTGGCCACGATCTCGCAGACCTGCGGGGCAGGAGGGCAGCGAAGCTGAGCGAGGGCAGCGCAGCCGCAGCGGCTGGCTCGCAGCCCCGGTCACAGCCTCAGCTGCGCTCTCTGCTTTGCTGATGGTTTTATTCCTTGCAAACGCCTGCTTAATAAAAGCGCACACAATGATGTTCGTCTCTGTTCATCAGGCAGCACATTCGTGTCCAAGCCACCAGCAGGGTTTATACCTGCAGACATCTGCTTGCAGCAAGCTCCCCACACACGGTCCAGCTGGGTCGTGGCCCTTGGAAAGAATCCTGCATGTGCCCTCGGACTGTTCCTACAGCCCATGCTGGGATGAACCGTGCTGAGCAGCCAGAACTCAGCCGAAACAGAGCAACGGAAAGAGTGAACCCACCCCGCAGGGGCACTACTTGCACCGACAAAGCAGAGCTATCCTGGGGTCCTGCAGCTCTGCACTGCCAGGGCAGAAGAGCAAATCCCTCTGCTGCTGTCATCCACGGGTGAAGCCTCGGCATTAGTGGGGGATTTAATTGCAGGCTAAACACTAGCCCAGGAAATTAACTGCAGGGCAGAGTCCTGCAGACAGCTGAGATAATCCGCACAAGATCTCTTCCAATGCTTTCCCCATAATGGCACAGAAACCGCCAGGCAGGATCATCTGTCTGACCGGGCATCCAGCTGGCAGCAGCTGATGGCGAGATGCAGAGCTCCGGAGGAGCAGCGACCAGGGTGACAGCAACACAGCCACCACCTGGGCAGTGCTGGGGAGGAAGAGGAGGGACACAGCATGGCCTTATCAACCTGGGGTTGCTGCTCTTCCCTGTGCCCAGCTGATATTTGTCTGTCTGTGCTGGAAGCGCCTCATTGCTGCCTGGGAGGATGGAGCTGCAGATATGCAAATGCAGCCATGATCCCAGTGACTGGGCTCTCCCAGTCTCCTGGCACTGGGGGCACAAGGACTGCCCAAGCATGTACAGCGAGAGCAGGAGGCAGATGTGGGCTGTCAGGGCTGGGCTGGGACCGGGCTGTCCCGGTGCAGTTGCACTCCCAGTCCCTGCCCATCTCCCCTTGCACCTTCTCACACGTGGAGGAAAACACCGAGAAACATGCGTGGGGCAAAGGGGGCTGGGAGGGTCCTCTCGGCATCCCGGAGCTGCCCTCCTTCCAGGAGGCTAAAGAGCAGAAAAGTCCTTAGAGCCCCAGCTTGGCTCCTGCTGCCAGCCCATCTGCGGCCACAGCTCTCACGAGCCTCGGGAAAGCCACTGCCTGGCATCAGGAATAGCGGCCGGGCAGGATGGGAGCTGCTTCGGGAGTGGGATTTGCCTGTTCTCCAACTGCCTCCTTCCTGAGCAAGGTTCACATCCAGGGAGGCTGTAACTCGTGCCAGTTCGCCTTGTAGTAATTACTGCTAACAGCTTGTTTCCGTGTCTTGTCGCAGGTCTCCTGCACGAAGGCTTTTGTACCGGGCGGCCGGTCCGGGCCCTCCCAATGTTCCCCGTTGGAGCAGGACAGCAAGTGTCTGAACTCCAGGAATGAGAACCGCTCCCCCAGCGCTCCCCAAAGCCTACAGGAGTGTGGCCGATGAAAGGCCAGCTCTGATCAGGTTCCCTCTGTTACAGTGAGCTTGGCCGAGGCGTAAGATCTAATTAACTGACCACATGGAAAGAAAAGTCTGTGTTAATTAGGAACCAATTACGCTGGGCTTTGGCACAGGCTGCAGGTTTTGAATTCAGCCCGAGCCACACGATGCTACGGAGGCTGCAGTTGGCAATGCCCATTCCTCCTCTCTTCACCAGATTAGCAGCACAGCCATGTGCTCCGGCTCTGGTCAGATCCCTGTGTGTGCTCCGGCTCTGGTCAGATCCCTGTGTGTGCTCCGAGCCTTTCAGCACAGCCACAAGTGAGGGCTAAAGACCACCAGAAAACCCCAGAGCTCTGCCCACCTGCGCTCACGTACCTTGCTCTCCAAGATCCTCCGGAATCTGGACTCAACAACGCTGTAGAAGAGGTTGTAAAGCCACCTGCAGAGAAAACCAGAGAGGAGTTCTCCTTTCTCTAGCTCAGAGGCTGCTGCAGAAGTATTTGCCCAGGAAAGAGAGACACTAGAGTCATGGGACCCTGGGGAAGGTCATTCCCCTGACAGTTTGGTGTCTGGCTTTGCCTCAGCGTTTACATTTGCAAACAGACCTGCTTGTAAACCACGTACACGCAGGTCTGTGGCTGCCTTAGATCTCCCTTAAATGCGCAGCCACAGCAGGACAAGTTCAGGCCAGATTTAAGCTCATCCAGTTGCACATCTGGGTGAGAAGAGTCCAGGGGCAGCTGGCCAGAGGTGTGCCAGTGTGGGCAGCCCGTGGGCAGAACGGGCAGCCTCCAAGGGACTGCAGAGATGCCAGCATCTTACTCCCTGGAAGCCACATTCCCATGGCAGACGGGCAGCACGCAGCGTTTCCAGGCCTCACGGGGAAGTTACGTACCCAAACTTGCCCGAAAAGTGTACCCGGACTTTGGAGATGCGGGTGCTGCAGTCAGAGGTGTCAATGGTGGGTTTCCCCGAGGCGTCGCTGCCCAGCTTCAGGTCAATTTTGATATAGACGTTCTCCACCTTCAGGTCAAATGAACCGTGGTCCCGGCTGCAGGGAGAGGAGGACAAGAGGGACATTTCTCAGTGCTGAGTCCTGGTGAAGGCACCCCCAGTCAGCTTTGGGATGGATCTGTCTGATCGAGCTCAGGCTCTCCCTTGTAGTGAGCACCCAGAGGAGACCAGGAAAGCCTTAAAATCAGGGAAACCTAATTTCACTGGAACGTGAACTAGGAGAGTTAACATTTAAATAGAGGACCAAGAGCAAGTAGAGGAGATGGAAGAGAGACAGGAGAGTTCATGCACAGCTCCTCCATCGTCCACCTTGCTCTTCTCCCACCCTGTGTTACCCATCTCAGTGGCTGTACGAGCAGCAGTGGCCTCTGCCCACCCCCAGTCCCGGCTCAGCTCTGTCCCTGTGGGTGCTCAGGAAGGTGCCCCCCATGCAAGCAAGTGGGAGGGACTGTCCCTCACGCCCCAGGTGCCACCAGAGGGGAGATGGTTTCCACCTTGTCTCCCCAACCACTTGGAAGCAGGATAAGGGCTGCCCGGCCAGCTTCAAGGGCTCCCAGCGTGGGGGGAGACCTGGCTGGGCTCCCCCAGGGCAAGGGGCTCCCTGATGTGCATCAGGAATGCAGCAGCTGCAGCCCAGCTGTGGGAAAGACAAGTCAGCACATCTGGAGAGAGCAAAGCAACAGCTGCCCAGACACAAGGGAGAGGGAGTGGAGAAAAAACCTGTCCAGACCCAGAGAGGGGGACGCAGAGCGAAGCACTCAAGCAGGAAGAGGGGGAGCTGGGGGCAGCTGGGCACGCACATGAAGTGTATCTTCACCCGCCAGTTCCCGTCCACCTCGGCGAAGGCATTGGAGATGGAGACCTGCAGGCCCACATTAGGGATGGGGGAAATCCGCGAGTACGGCAAGTGGAAGCTGCGAAGGTCCAGACTAAAAAAGAAATAAATAAAAAAAATAAGAGAAAAGTCACGTTTCAGGAGTTCTTTTCCCCTGGGCACTCAGCTGCAGAGGGAGGGAGTGGGGCCACCACGCCAGCAGTGTCCCCAGCTCTCATCCTGCCGTGGCAAAGCAATGCCTGGCAGAGCCAAGCGGCACCTCTGGAAGGGGTGTCCCTGCAGCCGCCCAGACAGCAGCTTAACCGGAGCAATGAGGGGAAACAGGGCACCGAAGAGCTACCTGCAGGGTCTGGGCTCCTGCTCCATGCAGGGGACAGGAGCAGGGCCACCCCCACTGCCTGAGCTTCAACTGAGCAAAAACCCGCCCGCACCCGGGGTGCCATCACCCCAGTTCCCCTTTTCCCCTTGGGGCAGGGGGGGTGAAGCAGAAGCATCTCTGCCTGTACCAAGGACAGGGCCAACATGTCTGGGAGCTGTGGGGCTCCCCATCCTCCTCCACCCTCGAGCCCCTCACGTGGGCTGGGTGACCCAGCAAGCTGCTCCAGGATGCTGGCGGGACTCACCTGGAGAGCTCATAGTGCACCTTCCCCACATGCCTCACCGGGAAGTCACCCGAGATGTCCTGCAGCTTCAGCTGGGCCAGCTCCTTCTCCAGGAAGGCAACACCCTGGCGATGGGCTGCGGGGGAGAGGGAGAGATTCATGGCCCCGAGTTTCCTGGGAGCTGGGAGCATGCACCGGGCACACTGCGAAAGGGTTAAAGGCACACGCAGGTGATGCCCTGGCTGCTTTCCACCGCCCAGGCTATCTGTGAAGCTAATCTCTGGGCACAGAGCCTGTGAGCCTGCTGCCTGCCTTGAAAGCCCCAGGGGAGGGTGGTGGCCAGGCCCAGGGAGCGGGGAGAGGTCCCAGTCCCCATGCGAGGTGTGCAGGAGGTCCTGGGCACTGTGCTGCTCCATGCCCAGCGCCCGCGGGCAGAGCCAGATGGAGCACACGTCTCAGGGAGCAGCACGGCAGGAGTGGGTGTCGCATCCCTGCATCCATCTGGGAAGGGGAGTCACGTCCTCCTCTCCCGCTCGGCTGGCAGCGCTGCCGGCTAAATGAGCTGTTTCTCACGCAGTGTATTTCAATCCATAACAGCTCTCGGCTGGCACCAGGGCTCTGCCTGCCTCAATAAAACCAGCGCGGGGCCCATCCATCTCCGTCACTGCCCCCCCGCAGCTCCCCACCTCCTTCTCCTCCACAGCTCACTCCTCCAGGGCTCACGGCTTGGTTGCCTGGACACGTGCCGTGGGAGTGGGACCCTCACCTCCCCTGACACTGCCAGGGTGCAGCCCCCCCGAGACGCCCGTGGGGCCGGGTACCGCTCACCCTGCATGAGGGGGGTGGTGGGGGCAGATGGGTGCATCAGCAGGAAGCCCTGGGTGATGATGCATAAGGCACCCACAGCCCAGGCTCCCAAATCCTGCCCCAGGACCCCACACTCTCTAAGCAAGCACCCAACTCCACACCTCGGTCACCAGCACACCTGCAAGGAGGGAAATCAGAAGCCGAACCCACCATAGTCCAAGCCAGCCTGGGTGATCCTCACCACGAAGCCAGGGTTGGTGGCCCCGGCAAGGGCCAGGCACCAAGCCAACACCCCGCAAGCCACCGCCGGGCTCTGAGCTCCCATCCTGGCTGCCCCGCGGTGCCGCGCTGCTGCTGGGCCCTCCCTGCACACATCGCCTTTATATCTGTGCCAAAACGGGAACCGCGGGCGAGGGAGGTGTCCAGAGCCGCTGCCGCAGCAAGCCCCACAGCTTCCTGCTCAGCCAGCACCCCGCTGCCCTGCACCACTGGCACCCGCGCCCATGGCATGGCATGGCACACCGGCACCCATGGCACACCCAGCACCTCTCCTCACGGGCAGAGAAAGGGCAAGGGAAAACCAGGTTATGGTTTCTCACCCCACGAGTGGGCCCTGGAATCCCTCCAAACCCCGCAGGGCTGGTGAAGGGGCACCCTTTGGTGAAGGGTGGCTACTGTGGGGCTCGGGGGGCAACTAAATCCATGGGATGCCCTGTGACCCCAGTGCCTGGCACTGGGCTCCATCACAGAGCAGCCACACACCAGAGGAGACATCCAGAGCACCGGGAACAAGCCCCGAAGGCAAAACTTCTGGGGCTCTGACATGTCCCAGCTCTTGGGCTCAGGATGGCTGGAGATGGGGGCAGGAGCTGGGCACAGCCGGGCCCAGAGCAGGGCCGGCCTGACCCTCCCATAGGCTGCAGGACAGAGACGAAGGAAGAGGATATAATTTCAGATACTTTCATTTCCCGTCAGGGAAGTGGCAGGAGCTGGCACAGGAAACCCACGGCAGCTGATGCGGGCAGATCTCATGCTGGATCCAGGGAAGTCCTGGTTGCCAGAGGCAACATCCCTGAACCAGGCGCTTGTGAAACGCGGCTGTTGCTCAAGCACGGTCCGGCACGGCCGTGCCCACTGCGGAAGCCACAGGAGACCCCAAGGGACGGGGTGAGCGAAGCCCGGGGTGTCTGTGCCACAGGAACCTAGTCCACAGCGATCAGAGCTGGAGAGACCAGGGCTCCTGGATCCACTCTTTCTTCCCCCCAGTTTTGGACTGGGCATTTCCAGGCTGCCTGGCAGCAAAACCAACCAGCCATGCAGCGTGGCTGTGACTTTGGAGAGCAGCACTGCAGTCATCATCAGCTCTTGGACACAGGGTGGGGAAACAAGGACACAGCAACACAGGTCTGGTGCTGACGGTGCCTGCCAGAGCAGGACAGACCACCCAGTGAAGAGCCATGTCCCACCGGCACCCAGGGAGTATCCAGGGACTGCAATCCTCCCATCAGTGGAGCCCCAGTCCAGCCCTGGGGGCCAGGAGCCCATGGGCACAGCTCGTTTTGCCCAGAAAGAAGCAGCCAAGAGCAGAGGAGAATGTTAAAAGGCCTCCACGGTGCCAGGGCCTTGCTGCTGCCTGTCTTCAGCACTTTGCTGGGTCTTGCTCGGTGTGGAGAAGAAGGTCCCCAAGCCCTCCTGTCCATGACACTGCATCTCAGTGGGACAGTTTCGAAACAACATTTAAGACATTCAGGATGAGCATTGAGGAACCAGAACCACTTCCATGAGGAGAAATGAAATTTTATAGGGAGCAGCACAAAGAGGAAGCAAAACCAGAAAGTCTTCCTCCTGGGTTTGAGCAAATTTTAGAGCTGAACTGAAAAAACCCTTTGAGCAGCACAAGCCCTGACCAAGCGCTCCCGCGTTTGGCGAGGAACAGCTGAAACCGCGTCTAACACTCGATACGCAGGCTGGCCCCGGTAGTGCCTTCTGCAAGGGATGACGGCAAGGATTGGCCGTGAAATCCTGCCCTGCCTGACCTGACCCTTCGGAGGGGAAAAGTCTTCACCCAACAGGCTGCTCCACTGGGAAGGACTGGTCCTCCCAGGGCTGCCAGCACTGGGCTGGGGTTTGCTGGGCCGGGGTTTGCTGGGCTGTACGTGCAGAAAGCGCCAAGGTCAGAGGGCAGCCAACGGCTGAGATGATGGGAGCTGCAGGAGGTCCCTCTCCCGTGCTGCTGGCTGTCCTCCGGCCAGGGCTGCGGGTCAGGACCTGCTCCCTGCTGTCCCCAAGCCACCTCCCTCCCCACGCCAGGGCTTCCTCTGGCCTCACACGCTCCTCAACACGTGTGGGCAGTTCCTGATCCTGCCCACAGCTCTTTCCACATCTCTTACATGATGCAACGACCCAAGCCGCCCTGCAATTGCATGCTTGGGGGACCATGGTCCTTGGGCCCTGGCTCTGCTCCTTCCCCAGCAGCCGCCAGCTTGGCTCCGCCAGGCTCACTGCCACACCGAGCCCCTTCCCTCGTGGGCACCCGGCCAGGGCTGGCAGTGCCCAGGGGTCCCTGGGATGGCCTTTGGCAGAGGCAGGGCAGCGCAGCAGGACCTGCTGCTCCTTGGGCTGCAAGCAAGGGCACCCAGACACGTTTGCCTCCTCCAAGGAACTCCATCCACCTCCGTTCCTTGCGGTGCTGCAAGTGCCCCGGGAATTCCCCGGGGCCCAGGCAGCGTGTGCCGGTGTCAGAGGCATCGCTGCTGCTGTGCTGGTGCCAGAGGCTGAGCTTTCACCTCCGGCTGCCGGGCAGAGCCAAGGGACGGCAAACACCCTGCTGGGAGAACGCAGGGGAAAACCCAGGCACTCGAAAAAAAGTCAGAGCCCAGGCTAGAGGGAACTTGGAAAGGAGAAGTCCATAGCCAGAAATAGAACCTCCCCTGTCCCTTTCCAGCCAGGACAAGTTCACTGCCACCAAGAAAACCAAGCTCTGACCAGGACCTGTGGCCACCACGGTCATCCCTAGACCCTTGGGGACTTCACCCAGAGCTTGGTGAGATGCTGTTCAGCATCGAGACACGGGGGAGCTGCAGCTCCTGCCTGCTCCCACATGTACAGGATCACTGCCAGCCCAACACTGCCACCGTCACCCGCAAGTCCCCGACAACCTCTGATCCAGCAGCATCTAAAATACAGCCGGGGTTTCTCCGCTGTTGTTTTCCCAGCTGCGGGATCAGTGTGACCCATCCCCAGCTGTCCCTGGAGCTGGGAGGGCTCTCCACCAGCGCGGGGTCACTGCTGACGCCAGCCCTGACCGCTGCATCACAACCAGGCAGACGGAAACTCGCGGGACACGAGAGCTCATAAAGCAGGAGCCCCATGGGACACGTCAAGCCGCTGCGCCCAGCGGATGAGGACTCGGGGTGCAGGGACATGGCAACAAGCAACGAGGCTCCCAGCAGGAGCCCAGCCCCGGAGACTGTCCCCAGTACTGGGCTCACCACCCTCACCCGCCCTGCACCCCAACATCCCGGTGACATCCCGGGGTTCCCTTGGGACCAGCGCTGCAGCCAGCGTGTCTTCTCCGAGGGCTGCCGTCACCCCCAGACAGGAGGGCTCCTCTCGCAGCTCCGCCGGCTCGTGACTCGAGGTCTGGGAGCCTCATGGGAGACAAAAGGGGATGCAGAGAGCCAAGGGGGATGATTTTGTGAAAAGTAAAAATAAAAATGCAGGAATGGTGACCTCAGGCAGAGCCTGGGGGGATCTGAATGGTGGCTCTGTGCCGGCCGAGGGGCAGGGCAGGAGGCCACATGCAGCCTGTCCCAGCAGCTGCTCGGGACAAACAGGACATGGAGAAAGGGAGCAAAAGAGGAGGGTGAGCTCATGAGGTCAGGGGCACTCAGGAGGCCCCTGGGAGCTCTGCTTTTTGCTGGGCAGGCTCGGCCCCCAGCACCCTGGCTCCCACCTCCAAGCTTTGCTGTCTCAGGGCAGCAGGAGGGCATGGGGGGCTGCTTTGGGGTGCTGCAGGGACGCAGGGCTGGATCCGGCCACACTGGGTTCATATGCACGGTGGCCCAGTTGAGCATGGCTGGTAAGAGCAACCCAGGGTGCTGCTGCCCTTGCACGCTCCATGGTGCCCGGGTGGTGGGGTCTCTCTGGGCTTGGCTTCACATCATCCCCTCCAGCTCACCAGAGCCAGTGCCACAGAGGGGTCCTACCTGCTGGTGTGGGACCTGGTTATCACGCTGCCTTCCTCCCCACTTGCAGCCTCCTCACTCAGCCCTGGTGCCTGTCGGAAGGTGCACGAGCCAAAGGAAGTTCCTGAGCCCGTTTCAGAGGTAACCATGCAATTAAAGAAGGTCAGAGCATGAGCTCATTCTTCCCTTGCACTCAGAGAAACTATAAAAAGGCTGGAGCAGGGTATGTGGACTAAAGCAATTAAAGGAGCAATTGGCTGCTGGTGGGGAAGGGAGGAGCTGGCCCAGCGGGTCCCAGTTTGCATTAGGGATCCCGGGCAGATGGCTTGGGCCAGGTTTGAGCTGAGGGCCAGCCCTGCACGGAGCGGTGGCAATGCCTGTGTGTCCAGGGCTGTGTGATGGGCTGCAGCTTGGAGCTCCAGCCCTGCTCCCCACGGCCAAGCCCACCAAGCAAGGCCTGATGCCTGAGCGCTTGCGGCACTTGTGACCTATACCGGTGACAAACGGGCTCTGGTAGCTCCCAAGGAAATGGGAAGCAAACGCAGAGCCCTCCTCGGCTCCATCCCCTCTCCAAACCAGGCAGCCACCCAGCTGTACCTCCTCCCGTCTCCGCTTGTTTTCACAGCGTGTCCTTTGGCCGCTCGCAAATCCCCGGACAAATGTCCATCACCGAGACTGCGTCGGCGGCCCACGCAGCAGCCATCCGCCCTGGCGCTGGTGCCATCCCGGCACCGGTGCCATCCCCGAGCCCACGCCCAGAAGCGCAGCCTCCGCCGGAGCAGGGAGCGGAGGCTCCGGTGCGCTGGGCAGCGTGCCCGGGATGGAAGTGCTGTGCCCGGGATGGCAGCGCTGTGCCCGGGATGGAAGTGCTGTGCCCGGGATGGCAGCGCCGTGCTCGGGATGGAAGCCCTGTGCCCGGGATGGCAGCGCTGTGCCCGGCAGCGACCCTTTCCCTTCGGACAGGCCAAAGCCCAGGCCTTGGCTCTCACGAAGATTGTTTTCAGACGGCCTCTGCTCGCCAAGTCCCACAGCGCTGCCTTCAAGGAGGTTCTTTCCACGGCTGAAACATCCCCAAGAGACACTTTTTCTGCTGCGCTTTAGGGCCGGCTCAGCGCTCTGAGCCCGGACCAGTCCCGAGGGCTCGGCCCAGCGCTGCTCTGGGTGTGTTTAGGGCTGGGGGGGGTCTCCAGCCCCGCTCGCTGCCGGTCCCCC
>VZZY01017205.1:194397-218279 GCA_013400335.1 Eurystomus gularis
TGGGAGTGAAGGTGGAGGCGCAGAGGTGGAGGAGGTGGGGTGCGAAGGTGGGGTTGGGGTGCGAAGGGGGAGGAGGTTGGGAGCAAAGTCGGAGGTTGGACGTGAAGGTGGAGTGAGAAGGGGGAGGAGGTCAAGAACAGAGGTGGAGTGTGAAGGCGAAGCTGGGGAGCAAAGGTGGGGGCCAGGCGTGAAGACAAAGGTTGGGTGTGAAGGTGAAGGTCATCTGCAAAACTGGAGGAGGTGGCGTGCCAAGGTGGAGTTGGGGTGCCAAGGTGGAGGAGGTTGGGATTGAAGATGAAGTGGAGTGCGAACGTGGAGGTGGAATGAGAAGGTGGAGGAGGTTGAGAGTGGAGGTGTGGTAAGGTGTGAAGGCTGGGGTGTAAAGGCAGAGGAGGTCAGCAGCAAAGGCGGGGGTCAGGTGCAAAGGTGGAGCTGGGGTGTGAAGGTGGAGTTGGGGTAGGAAGGTGGAGGTGGCCGCTGGCCGCTCGGGCGGGCGTGTGCGGGGCTGCTGCCCACGATGCTTGAACTTCCCTGCAAAGTTTGGTGGGGGGTTGGGTGCAGCGAGCGGGTGCTGCTGCGAGAGCCATGTGTGGTGCACAGGTACGGGATGCTCACCGGATCCGTGCCCGGGCTGGCCGGCTCGTTTGTCACCGCAGCCGTCATGGTCAGTCGTGCCGGTTCCCAGGCGATGCTGTGCTGAACGCTGGCCTCCCGCTCCGCCGGGCCAGGGCTGCTCCTCAGCGTTTGCAGCGTGTCCTGCCAAAGCTGCGGGAGAGGGAGAGGAATTGATATTCAGGGCTGGTCCCGGCACTCCAGCCTCGCTTTTTCCTGAGCAGGAGGGAGAAAGGAGCCAGAGCTGAGTCACCCTGTGGCTTTGGGTACGAGTTAAAACAACCTCACAGCACCGAAACGCCCAGGCCCAGCTCGTCCTGTTGGTGTAAACCACTTAAAAAAATATGGGTATTTGGGGAGGAATATCAATCTCTATTTAACAGCGCTTTGGCTTATTAAAATGGAAATAGCTTTGCAAATGTAAATCTCCTTCTGCTCCCTGACGCCCTTTGTTTCGGCTCTGCTGGCCGAGGGACCAGGCTAATTGGCTGCCTTCGGATTTCCAACGGCTCCCGGCCAGCCTGGCCCTGGCTTCTCCCAGGAACGCGGGCCCACTGCGCCGCCGTTACCCCCAAATCCGCCCCCAGTGATGAAGTGCTTTGTGACACTCAGTGAAAACGGTTTCAGCCGTTCCAGGCCAAAACAACCCCCAGCACGGCGCGGGCTGGGGCTGGTGCCGCCATCGCTCGCTGCCGGGTGAACTCCTGGTTTTGTTCCGCTGACCGGGGAGCGGCTTTGTTTGTTCAGCCGATCCGTCTCCTGGGACGTTCCTTTGCTCTGGGGTCTTTCTGGTGGTTTGGGAGGGTTTCCTTTTCCCCTGCAGCGGGGTTGTCCCCTCCTCCAGACACCCCCAGATTACCCAAACTCAGGACGTTCCTGCCCAGCCACCGAGGTGCCGGAGCGGGCACGGGCGGGGAGCCGGGCGGCGTGTGCCAGGCGGGGGAGGCTGCTCCGGGGTTCAGGGGGGACGGTGTCGCGAGAGATGGTGGGTGTGCGATGGAGCTGCTGGAAGCACCCCATGGGAGCCCTTGCCCTGCAGAGCCCTCCCCAGTGGCATGGCTGAGCCGGGGGACAGCCGGGTTTGGCATTGCCCATCGCCCGGCGGCCCCGGTCTCAGGGAGCCTGGCTTCTCTTTCTGTTTTATTTTTTCATCAGAGCTCAGCTAGTACGAGTTTAGTTCAGTTTCAAAGAGCTGGTTTTGGGACACGCCAGGGCTGTGCAGGGGTGACCCCCAGCAGCAGGCTCTGGTGAAGGCCGGGGCTGGCAGGGCAGGCAAGGCTGGCAGGGCTGGCAGGGCTGGTCTCTGGCTTGTCTCTTGTGGTGGCGTTAGGAGCTGGACAGATCCCCCTTTGCTGTCACAGATGGCAGCTCCTCACCCTCATGCTGGGATGGGGAAGGAGCTGGGCTCGGTGGTGCCAGGCAGGGAGGAGGCCGGTGTCCGGCCGTGCTCGCTGCCCAGGAGCAGGGCAGGGTGGGGAGCTGGGCTTTACCCTGCAGCTGGGCTTTTCCAGAGTGAGGTCTTCTGTCCCTCCAAGGAATTGTGCAAAGTGTGAGAAGACTGATGGTCCAACAGCAGCAAGCCTGGCAGGGGAATGCACTGGCAGATCAGGGCACCAAGAAGGGACTTGCTCTCCTCTTGCTCTGCCCAGGCCCCGTGGCTTCTCCTGCCAGGACCGAGGGTAGGAGATCTCTGTGTGGAGACACGGAGAAAAAGTCAAGAAGAATTAACCAAAGCGTGACTGCAAAGTGCTTTAGCTAAAGCGCATTAAAGATAATTAAGATGAATTAACCGAAGCCACTTTGTCTCTGCGTGGGCTCCCAGGCCAGGGATTAGCTGCCTGAAACTAATGCCCACCTCAGCTAATCCCCACCTCAGCTAATTTGCACCTCCACTAATGCCCACCTGACTTGCGGGGTGCCCGTGCAGGAGCACAGGGATGATGGGAGAGCCGTGGCTGCCCAAGATGCAAGGACCCAGCTGGTCCTCGGTACCCAGTGGCTGGCAGAGGTAGCACAGACCATGCTCTGCAGGAGGAGGAGGAGGAGAGATGTCCCACTGCAGAGCAGCACATCCCAAGCCAACCAGGCTGGGCCTGACCCTGCACCGCGCAGAAACCAGCACCTCTCCTGCAGCAGCACCGTTCCCAGCAGAAAAGGTGCCACTTGCCCACCCGCCTCCCAGGTGCTGGGCCCAGTTATTGGAGCCTCTCCTGCAGAAACACCCCCGAAGCCGCTGGAGAAATCTCTCTTTGCCACTCACCGATAGGCTCCTTTGGGCAGCCCTGTCCGTAGTCATCCCCGTGCTGACTGTAACGCAGCTGGGGTTTCACGGGGGCTCTCCGATGGCCCCCGCTTGGTACCCGCGGGGCCAGCTGGCTCTGTGCAGCTGATGTCCCCTGCAAAGCTGGGGGAGCAAACTCAGAACCTCCACTTAACCCGTAGCACAGAGCCAGCATCCTGGCTGTGGTCTGGAAGCGGCACAGGGGAGGGGGCTGTAACCTGGCAGAGCTTCCCAGAAAATGCTTGGAGGACTAATTTTGAGTTTGGCGAACACAGCGATGAGTCTGAACCAAAACACCCTATCCATCCTCAGATGTTTGTCCTTCCTCCCATCCGCTACATTCCTGCAGCGAGCTGCTGAGCCCGGCACACCCCCAGCTCCGGCTCTGGCTCAGCTTAACCCCTTGGCTGCTGCAGCTCCTCAGGCCCGGTGGGCATCTGGAGCGGGACCCAGGGCTCAACTCAGACTCCTTAAACCACAGCCCAGAGCTGGGAACCAGATCTGGCTGTGCTCATGGGCCCCGGCTGCATGGTGCTGGGTGTTCTCTGCACCCAGTTCCTCCCCAGTTTCCAGCCCAGGAAGGTGCAGAGCCCTCCAAGCTCTGCGGCATTGTTGCCAGTGTGGTGGCCATACCAGGGACTCCGCAGAGGTGTGGTGGGATGGTGGGCACGGGCTCCACGGGGGGTGACGGCTCCTCTGACAGGGCCGCTCTCCCCACCAGCAACGCTTCCCTCCCGCAGGACGCCGGGTCGCTGGACGCAGCGGTGCAGGGTGCCCTCCAGGCCCTCTACCCCCCCTTCGAAGCCACGGCCCCCACGGTCCTGGGCCAGGTGTTTCGGCTGCTGGAGACCAGCTACCGGGGAGATGGGCTCTGCTGCCTGCTCCAGTTCCTCATCCCAGCCAAGCGCCTCTTTGAGCACGTCCGGCAGGCAGCCTGCGTAAGCCCGTGTTCTCCTGTGCCCTGTGCCACGCTCCAGGCCGTGGGGTTTTGCCGTAACGCGGGACACCCTGAGCGGTCATGCCCCGTGCTGGGCTGCGGGCTTCCCCCATGCACGGCCCCCTCCCTGTCCCCCTTCCCTTCCCGCAGAGGGGACCGTGGTGTGCCCAGCTCCCCGGGGTGGCTCTGGCACAGGGACCCTACGATAAGGGCAGGGGGACTCACAGGTCGCCTTGTCTCACCCTGGAGAAGCTCCAGTGGGGGGTTTCTCCTCTTAGCACTTGGGGAGCACAGAGCACCCTGGGAATGGCCGTGAACTTGGTTGGCTTGCAGGACCCTGCTGTGATTCATCTCAGGGACTTCCCACCAGGTCACCAAGCTCTACAGCAAGCGCAGAGCCAGGCAGCAAGAGCACACGGGGCTGTCTGGGAGGGTACAGAGCTGGTGAGGGCTCTTGCTCATGTGCTGTGTTCTTTCTCCCTCCCAGGCTCCCTACTTTAACTGCATCTTTCTCCATGAAGGCTGGCCCTTGTGTCTTCACGAGAAAGTGGTTGTCCACCTTGCGCCACTCAACCCCCTCCTGCTGCGCCCCGGGGACTTCTACCTGCAAGCGGAGCCCTGCGAGGAGCACTCGGCGCGAATCACCATCAAGCACCTCTCCCACGACCTGCGCACGGTGGAGGAGACCCCGGTCCCCGAGGCCGCCTACGCGCTGCTCTTCACCAACGAGTGGCTGGAGGAGATCAATGGCAACCGGGCCAGCGTCCCCCTGCACACCTGCCTGGTGGCCACCGAGAACGGCATCACCCCGCTGCCGTGGAGCAAGATCGCCACGCCAGAGTTCATCGACAAGCCCAAGGCTGGAGCTGATGGCACCCAGCTCAGCCCTGCTCCCGAAACTGCAGCCGAGCCGGCAGCGCCCAGCGCGCCTGTGCCCCGCGGCACAGTGGATGTCCCGAGGCCCTACAGCAACATCGCGGGCACCATCCCGGGCTGCAAGGTCACCTCTTGGAAGTCGGGCCAGGGGAGGTACCCAGGACTGATCAAGGTGGACCAGGCTGGGCTGCGGAAGAAGCCGCCCACGCTGGCCATGCCCAGCCTCTACGAGATCATCAGCCAGAACCTGGAGGGGGAGTACGTGGACCTGCTGGAGTTCTCCCAGGACCAGCTGGACCTCCTGGCCAGGTCCCTGCCACCCACACACCTGGCAGGGCCGATGGGGGCCGGGACCGAGACGATGGCCCCTTGGGCAAACGGGGGGCCAGGGGCGGATGCCTGGCCCTGTGGAGGGGCACGGAGCTCAGAGGAGGGTCCCTGCACCCCGTGCCTGCGGAGGAAGCTGAGCCAAGAGTCGGGGCCACATGGCCCCCGGTGCCGCCACCGCGACTCCTACCTGGCTGCACTGAAGAACCCCGTGTGCTTTGGCCCCGGGCTGATGGCAGCCATCCTGGAGGAGCCAGATGGCCACGGCCCCCAGCTGCCCCCCACCACCCTCCATGGGACCCCTGCGCAGCACGGGACGGGGGCTGGCAGCCCCACGCTCCTCACCCACCGAGCGAGTCCTGGGGTGCCGGTGGAGGCTTCGGCACAGCAGGGCAGCCCCCGGCTCCCCTCGGGCTCCAGCCACAAGTTCTCCTTCCTGAAGGGCCCTCGGCTCGGGGCGGCCCCTGGGGACGAACGAGCCACCGGCCAGCACGACAGGGCCTGGAAGAAGATGTCTGCCATCTACTCGCCCCGGCTGGGCAGATCCAAGCCAGCCGGGAAAGGTACCGTTGGAGCAGGGCTGGCCACGTGCCTGGGCACTGCGGGGGCATTTGTGATTCTCTGCCTCGTTGCATGTCACCAGCTGCTCTCTCTCTGTCCCCACGGACAGGTAGAGACGCGGCAGCCGCTGTGCCTGCAGAGGAACGGTCCATGGAAAGCACCGGCTACAAGAATGGTCCTTCCGTGCCCGGCAGCCCCGGCCGGGAGCCACCGGGCTGGCAGGACCTGCACACCGGGCTGCTGTGCTCGGGCATTGTGTGCCTGCCAGGTACCCCCCGCACCGCGGGACTGCGGCGGGATGCCGGGAGAGGCCTCCAGAGGGAAAACACCGCGCTGCTGGAGAGGGCTTTCTGGAGGAAGGTTCCAGGGCTTTGCTGGAGGCCAGAAAGCCCCCAAGCGGAAAATTTCCTTTCAGCTGGGCAAAAAAAAAAGAAAACCAGAAAAACAAGCAGTCTGGTGTGAGCAGCTGCCCCGGCTCCCAGCTGCTGCCAGCCCTCCCACACCATTCCTCACCAGTGAAGCCGTTCAGCTCCCAGCTGCCAAACGCTAAACATTTGGCTTCTTCCTTTTCCCAAGCACCGCAAAACAGTGACAAACCCCATCTTTTTTCCAGGAAGAACGTCCCCAGCAGCTCTACCCTGGCATTCCCAGGGCTGGTGTTGGTGCCGAGACCACTCCCAGACTGGCACTGCTGCTCCGCAGGGATCAGGGAGGGCTGCACTGGGGTGGCACTGGATTGACCCAGGCTGAGCCCCCCAAACTGAGCTCCCACACTCCTCGGCAGCCATTCCTGCTTGGCCAAGGGGAGACCTGGTCCCTCTGGGGGGTTGCTCGGGGCTGGAGCTGGCAGCCAGTGGGTGGGTGGCAGAGGGGTCACTTTGTCCCTGTCCCCGCAGGGAGCTCGGACAGGCTGGGCAGGGCCCTGCTCCAGGTCACCACCAGCAGCAGCGCCTGGGGAGCCCCGTGGTGTTCGGCCACTGAGTTGGCGAAGCTTGTCCTCTACCTCTGCTCCCTCCCCAGGTAAGGGCCAGGAGGACCTGCCAGGGACCTTCCCTGGCTGCTTCCTAGCTTGGGGGTCCTGGGCAGCCCCTGGGCTATGCTGGGATGGACGCCCAGCATCCTGCACATACTGGTTCGGGCACATCCCGTGCATCCGCAGTCCCACCTGCAGCCACCCTGTGCTGTGCCTCTGCCAAAGGCAGAGCTTTCCAAAGGTCTGGCACTGCCCTCAGTGAGGGCATCCCACAGGGACGAAGCTATTGCCGGCGGCTGCCGGTTCCTGCCAGCCCTCATCCCACTGCCTGGGGTGCAGAGCTGCGGGAGGGGGTTTTGGGTGGGTCCTGCGGGACCCCCACTTCACGTGCTGCTCCCAGCCCGTGCAACCTGCCTCCTGCTCATGGTGTGTCCCCTCGCCAGGCGAGAAGCGAAGGACGGTGGGCTGACCGTCGTGGTGGACGCCAGAAAGCAGCCGCCGGCTCCCGTCCTGTTCTCGGCCCTCTGCTCTGCCCAGGTACGCCGGGCTCCACGTGCCTGTGCCGTGGATGTGCTGGGGGGTCCCTGCCTGGGAGCGAGTGCTGCTGCCCTTCGGGGGTGCCTCAGAGCTTCCCTTGTGCCCCCCACGATCCCCTGGCTGGCAGCAGCTTCTCCAGCAGCCCCTGGCATTGCTGTGCCTGCGGCTGCTGTTTTTATCTTGCTCACAGATTTTCCCGGTGAGCGTCGCGGTGCAGATTTACTGTGTCAGCTCTCGGCTGCCTGCAGCTGCACCGCGACGCGCTGATCTAGAAAAGCCGTGTCCCTCTCGCTGCTCCCTCTCCAGCGCCCAGTCCCACTCCTGACTCCCTGTAGGTCTGGCAGCACTTCAACAACTGCCACTTTGTTCCCAGACTTGCTGATAAATCTCTAATTCCTGAGCACGTCTGCAGCAGCACAGTCCGTCCCTGTTTCCCCCAGCCCCAAGCCAAGCTCACCCCCAGTGCTTGCGTCTCTCCAGCTCCTCGAGAGCCAGCTGCAAGGCACTGGTGGTTTGGGACCAAGGGTCCCTTCCCAGCCCTGGAGGACCTTGTCCCCACTGTCGCCCAGGTCTGCAGTGTGCCCCAGGCCCCTTCAGCACCTTGCTAGCTGAGCTCACCTGGAAGTCGGCTCCGCAGTGGCATCCCATCATTCTGGCAAGGTTTCCATGTTGGCGCTGAGGCCATGCTGCCGGAGTGTCCCGCGCTGCCCCGGGGACCGTGGGCTCCTCCCCACCACAGCACCCACTGCCTCTGTGTGCTCGGGGCTGGGTTGCAGTCTGTCTGATCAATCCCACGTCTGCCCTGATGCTCCATGAAGGGAGAACATCCCTGGTGCATCCTCACTGGAGGCTCTTTCCACGGGTCCTTTCTGCTGGGGAGCTGGTGGCTGGGGATGAGGTTATGGCCCGAGCAATGACCCGCTTCCATTTCCCATGCCAGTGAGCTCAGGAGCCTCTTCCTGTGTAACGAGCTCACGGTCTCAGCTGACTCAGGCAACCAAGCCCTGGCATCACCATGGGTGACCCAAGAGCTGTGCCATGGGGTTTGCCATGGTGCCTCTTCGGGGGTGTCCAGGCACCTCAGACGCTTCCCTGCCTCCCACAGAGCATCTCACCGGGCTGCATCCACACCGTGCTGCTGCTGGCCGAGAAGGAGCTGGTCACCCACCGCGAGAAGCTGCCTGGGGTGCAGGTGAGCATGTCCCTGTCCCCGTGCCCTCCTCGTGTCCCTGTGTTGTCTCCTGTGGAAAGAGCAGAGCCAGGGTGAAAGGAACTTCCCACCTTGGGGGACCCTTCATCCCCTCACCTGGAGACCCTGGTTCCCCGGCTTGTGGACCCTGGGCCAAGCAGCACCTCGCCAGGCCACATCCCCAGGCCCAGGGGTGAAAGCTTCCCCGGGGCAGCCACGTGCTTTCCCAGTTACCTCCAGTGGCCGTACAACAGGCACTGGGATAACAGATCTGAGCTTTAAAGGGTTTATCATTCTTTTAGTGCTGCTCAGTTTAATTAATATAATGTGAAATATTAATGAGCTTCTTCACCTCGCTTGGCTGCCGTGGCAGATGATTGCAGATGATTGCAGTCCCAGTGATCTCCCACACATCCAAACGCAGCAGAGCTGCCGGGAGCTGCTCCGAGCGGAGCTGCCATACGGCACGCTCAGCCCCACCGGTACGCCACGCTCCCAGAGCCACCGTGCCGTGCTGTTTAACTGGGCAGGGTGGCTTTGCGATGGGGGTTATGCCCTACTCCAGGCTGTCCCCGGGCTGTCTCTTGGAGAGGGAGGTGGCTCGGTGCCGCAGCACTCACCAGCCCCATGCCCCGCAGGTGGAGACCTTGGCATCGCTGAAGTCCCTGGGCCGCTTCATCGACAGCTCCCAGCTGACCCAGGAGCTGGACGGCACCTTCCCCTACTGCCACGGCGAGTGGGTGCAATTCTTCCAGGTGTCTGTTACCACACCGTGAGCCATCGCCTCACCTCCCCGCGTGCCCCTCCTGTCTGCTACCACACCGTGAGCCATCGCTTCACCTCCCCACTGTGCCCGTCTGTCCCCACCACGGTTTCCATGTCTTACAGACATCCCTGGAAAAGTGGCAGGAAAGCCCAGGAGAAGGGAGGGAAAAAGGGAGCTCTGAGTGCAGGAGGGCAGCCCCCTCCTTCCTGCTCCTGCCCATACCTGCCCTTCCACCTCCACACTCCCTTCACCCTTGGCTTTAACGAGGTGCCCCACAGTACCCCCTGCTCTGGCCTAGCACCGCTCCTGCTCCTCCTCCTCCCAGGCGGGCTGCCCTCCCACCCAGTCCCACTGACCCATTCTGTGTCCACCCACAGAAGCTCCATCCCTTCACGGCCGGCCTCAGGCAGGTGTCGGAGATGTTGCAGAGCTGCATCCAGGAGCTGCGGAGCACCGAAGCGCTGGTGGGCACACAGGTAACGGGCAGGCTCCAGGGCGTTCCAGAGAGCCTGTCTGCAGTCCAGCACACAGCGACCTTTCACCCCAGCTCCCCAAAACTCAGAGCAGCCACTCCTGGACTGGCCGCGGGGCCATTCCCCTTTTGCTCATCCCTTGAGGTGCAGCCCCAGGTGCCCATCCTGTGCTGGCCCAGGAGTGACGTGTCCCCAACTCTCTCTCTGCAGGATGTGGCCACGTGCATCGAGAGGCACCAGGAGCTGATGCGGAGGGTGCTGAGCGACCCGCAGCTGGTGCGGGTGCAGCGCGAGGCGGGGGCCGTGCTGGCCAGGCTGCGCAGGGAGGCCGCCCGGCTCAGCGCCTCGCCCCATGCCAGGTACGAGGGGGCGGCTTCGCCGGGAGAGGGGTGACAACACCGGGACCCCCGGCCTCTTCCGCTGGCCAAGAGCCACCTCCACAGGGACAGCCCCGTCCTGTCAGCACGAGCGTCTTCCCAGCACACCCTGGAGCTGGCACCGTGCTCCGTCCTGCCCCATAACGCCCTCCAAGCCGGAGCTCGCGTCTCGGGCAGCCCAGTGTGGGATTTCCGGGCTGCAGAAGGGGTGCAGGTCCCTGGGAGGGTCTCCTGCCTCAGGGCCACGCTCCGGGACTGCTCGGCGAGGCCTCTGGCGAGCCCTCCAGGCTGGTCGCAGGCAAAGCCACTAGATGGGGCCAAGCCCCGGCGCTGCCGCACGTGTCCAGTGATGCTGCATGTGTCTGGCGATGCCGCGCTCACCCGGCGATGCTGCACGCATCTGTTGATGCCGTGCTCGTCTGGCGATGTCAGGCCCGTCTGGCGATGCCACACACGTCTGGCAATGCCACACTCATCCAGCGGTCCATCCATGCAGCCGCACTGCTCCCTTCTCTCGGCTGGGCTGCACTGACAGCAAACGCTTTCCTGTCCCATGCTCCCTGATATCCATCTTGCTCCACGGGGGTGTCCAGGCACCTCAGGGTCAGGGTGCTCCTCGGCAGCATGCCCAGCGTGCCAGGCCTGGAGCCCGCTGCCCGGTGCACCCCAGGGAGAGCCCCTGGGTCCTGGGTGGGCTCTGAGGACACATGAGGTGGGTGGGGAGGTCTCTTGGTTGGTTCATGACCTGGGCATCTGCCGGGCTCTCACCAGCTGCACATCCTGGGTCATTGCCCATCCACTCCCTCAGCTCTTGGCTGCCCCCATGGCCACATGCCAGTGCCTGCTTCCAGGGAACTGCTCCATCCAGGGGCTCCTGCCTTGGCCAACATCTTCAGGAGGAGCTGGCAGCTCACCCAGCAGCACCCAGCACTAACAGCCCCTCTTCTCCTGACCACCAGGACCAGCATGGAGTTGGCTGAGGGGCTCTATAGCCAGCTGGAGGAACAGCTTCACAACCTGGTGGCCCAGTCCAACAGCTGCCTGGAGCGCCTGGAGTTCCTCCAAAAAGTCCGGGAGCTCGAGGCCGAGTTCAGCAAGGTGAGTTGGGAGGCTCTGGGTGAAGCAAGTTGAAGTTTCCCTCTGTGGTGTTCCCATGGCTGAGCATTTGGGGCACATTTCCTCAGTTCTGGATGATGAAGGAAGCCCAGAGCGTAGCGGGGTTGCCTGGGCTTTGATTTTAATTGTGGGGTGACTGTGCGTAACCACGCCTGGGATGGGATGCCCTGCTCGGGGAAGGTGCTGGGGGGTGTCCGGTCCCACCTGAGCCTCGGCCCTGCTCTCTTGCAGCTGAGCTGCTGGCTGGACGGGGAGGCAGCGGCGCGGCTGCGGGAGATGGGCAATGAGGAGCCAAGCCCCGACAGCTCCCAGGGCTCTGCCGAGCAGTTCAACGAGTTCCTCGTCCAGGCAACAGTATGTTCGGAGGGGACTTTGTGACACACATCCCTGGGTATCGTGGCCAGTGGCATTCTGAGGTGGCCGAGGTGGCTCTGGCCCCTGCCTGGTGCTTGGCAGAAGCTGGAAAAGCCAAATTAGAATGTTCAAAATTCGATTCAATCGGCCCAAATCCCTCATTTGGAATGAGGCTTCTGGGCAGAACTGGGTGTCCCCAGGCTGGCTGGGTGAAGCTGCCATTTCCAATCTCAGCTTTGCTGGGGCTTGTTCCCTCCGTCCCTGCAGGCTCAGCACCAGCACGGCCTGGCCCTGTGTCAGGAGGCGGCTGAGGTCCAGGATGCGGTGTTCCCAGAGGCAATCCCCTTCCAGGCGGCTGCAGCCCTTTTCCGGACGAAGCTGCTGAGCTTCTCCAGGCAGGTAGAGCGGCGGCAAGCCGAGTGGGAGCTGCTGCGGGAGCTCGGATGCTTCTCCGGCAAGGTGGGTGCCCAGGCTGTCATCCCGCGGGAGCCGGTGCTGGGCAGGCACAGAGACAGCCGCTTGTGCCTCCCTTCCTAGATCACGGGGCTGGAGCTGGACTGCCAGCGGCGCTCAGCCCGGGCGAAGCGCGGGGAGGCCCAGGCGCTGCAGGGCCTGCAGAGCTCCTTCCAGAAGCTGTCCGTGGAGCTGGCCCTGGAGAAGCTGCAGGAGATGAAGGCTCAGGTGCGCAGGATGCAGAGCAGCCGAGGGCTGGCCGCCTGGAGCGAGGCACGGCACAGGTACCAGGAGACCCGGCAGGTCCTGGAGGAGATGCTGGCAGAGCTGCAGGAGGCCTGGGGAGCGCAGGGAGATGCCCTCAGGCCCCCCAGCTCTGCAGCCCCTTGCAAGGAAGCCCCAGTCTGCAAAGCAACCACCAGCCCCGAGCCGATGGTGTCGGGGGGCCAGGGGGCAGCGGAGCCACCGGAGCCCAGTGTTGGGGGACCAGGACAGCCCTGGGGACCAGGACAGACCCAGACTCCACTGGGTGCGGAGCTGAGCTCCCCGCAGCCCCGGGGCCGGCAAGGGCCGGGGGTTGACCGTGCCTTCCACTGCCATGCCTCTGCTGACAGCCCCCTCCCCAGACCCGAGAGTGGAGCCTGCTCAGGAGCTGCAGGACCCCTCGCCCAGGAGCGCAGCCAGTCCCTCCAGAGGCATTCCTTCACCCTGCCTTCCCGGGCAAGTTTTCCAGGTGCTGACGCATTGTGTCCCACCGCTGTGCCCCACGGGACCATCTCAGCCCCCGGCACACACCGTCTGCCGGTGGATAAACGGGCAGAAACCACCCAGTACTTCCAGGTTTCCAGCCAGAGCAGTTTCTCCTCTGAAGACTCAGACTCACAGATCTCAACCGAGGAAGCCCCAGCAGCGAGCCTGGCTTCGCCCCGGGACCTCCAGAGTCCCAGACCACCTTGCCACTCCGAAAAGGCCCCCCAGATTGTTTACCTGGAGAACCACCACACCAAGAGTCCATCTCAAGCAAATGCCAAGTAAAACCAGTCCCTTCCAGCCGGAGCTGTTTCTGTCCCATTGTGGAAGTCATGATCACTGCCTGGATGGGACATCCCGTGCTCGGAGGTGGGATGCTGGGATCTATTACCCGTTACCAACCAATTCTCAGTCCCAGAATCCTTCAGCTCCCTGTACTTAGCCCTCACCCCGCTCTGGAGTGGCAGTAACACTGTCACCAGCCCCTCGAGGTTGGTTAATCATCTCCTAGGTGTGTAGCAATCTGCGCCCAAAGTGCGGTTATCCCAACAAGCGCCGGGTTTGCCTCAGGACAGCGGGGAGGGTTCCCTCAGCCAGCAGCCTGCTCGGAGCATCCCATGGGAATGCAATCCTGCACCGAGGCCGTTCTGCCCCCCAGCCCCACCGCACTCCCCACTCTGCCGGGAGGTTTTACTGTCCCTTGTGCTGCTGCTGCAGCCCTGCCCAAGCAACAGGCATCTTGTTTGCGTGCGCTCGTTATCGTGGGACTAACATTATTAATGTTAATAAACCCAAAGAGAAGCACCCTGCGTGGTCCTTGTGGGGCAGAACTAGAGCTGTGTCCTGCCCAGAGCTGGGCACTGGGCTGCTCACCTGTGCTCCCACTGCTGCCCCAGCCCGGTGCCACCACGAGAGCCTCCTGGGTGTGCTGTGGCCACAGCCTGGCTCTCCTGCCCTCCAGCAGCGATGGTCCTGCTCAAACCGCTGCTGGCTCATCCCTGTTGTGCCCTACCCCACCAGACCCCACTGCCGGACTGCAGCCATTTGCAGAATGAGCCCCTCTTTTTTCAGGGCTAAGAGAACCCAGGTTCTCAATCCCACGCTACCTCCTCCCCAGCACATGGGTGAGGGTGGTGTCATCCTGCCTGGCCTCCCAGCTCACTGGGAACACGCTGTCCTAGAGCCTCAGGGATCCAGCTGAGTGGGGCACGACCTCACCATCACCGATGACCATCCGAAACAGCCCACAGTCCCCGGGGACCCCATCCCCACGCTGAGCCACAGCGGCTGTTTGGGCAGCCGGGAGCGGGCGCAGCGAGGCGAGGCACAGGCTGTGGGGCAGGGTGCTGCACCACCCACCCCCCAACAGCCACACCATGAGGTCATCGAGAGGCAGTGCAGAAAAAGCAATATCTTGTGTAGAGGCTGTTCCAGAAAACACTGTCCCCGTCCCAGCCATGGCGCGGTCATGGCTCACGGCATGGTCATGGCTTGTGGCCTCGCATGATGCTGCGCCTCAGCAAAGGGCACTTGCCCATCCCAGTGCTCGTGAGCATCACTCATACCCCCCTCAGCCTTGTTTGTGCCAAGTCCCCCGGCCCAGCCCTGCTGAGCTCCTCCGAGGCTGCAGTCCCGGCTGCCCCGCCAGTGCTGCACTCCTCCTGCCCGGGTCATTACCAGCAGCGTTAACGAAGCCCGATCCCCGCCTGCTCCCTGGGTGCTGCCCTGGGACCTCCTGCCTGTTGCTTCTCCCACTCCTACCCCTTGTCTGCTCTTTACTTCTCCTTACGGTTCTTTTAAACTCCATCTTGTCCAGCTCAGACACTCATTCCCCTTCTATCATTGCTTCACCAAAATCCCAATAGCTGAGTCTCTCCCGTTCCTTTTGGCCTAAAAGCAATTGGTCAGGGAGGTCTGCACGAGCCTCGCCTGGTGAACCCAGCCAGCTTCGCTCCATCCCCCCACTAACGCCACGTCCTGAATGTCACCAAGGTCACCCCAGCCAGGCCATGTTTCCTACCTCGCCACGTAACAATATTTTCTCGTGCCCAACGGCCTGGCCTTGTACAGAGTTCAAAGGACTCCAGAAATCCCCTTGCTGTGGAGATGATGTAACACCTGGAGAGGGAGCAGATGGATGTGCCTTCCCCTGCCCCAGCATCCCCAAGGCTGGCTGTGCCCTCGCTGGCCAGCTGAGCTGCCTGCTCCCCGTCCCCATGCACGCGGTGAAGCCCTGCCTGCCCAGGCAGTGCCCAGCTCATTGCCAGAGCCAAAAATCTCTTCTACCTCCAAAAGCATTTAAAACCCAGCCCGATAGTTCCCTTGCTCAATTTTCTGCTCTACTGGCAGCTGATCTGTTATGTCATCCCACTACACATTTGCCTCTGCTGTGCCCCAGAGAAGCTGCACACCTTCCAAATTCCTCTTTGGCTGCCAGTTTTTGCCCATCGTTTCACAGAAGCCCGTGGCCTTGCAGCTCCTCGTTTTCAGTGTGCGGCTGAGCTCATCCTGGTGCAACCAGCATGGCACACGCATCCCCCCCAGCTTGTGCCAGCGCCTTGGCAGGCTGGACACACCGTCCACCTTACACATCTCCCCGGGAAAGGCAGAGTGCAAACTGGTGATGAGTGCCGTGCACATCATCCCTATGGCACGCACCATCCTCACGGTGCAGCGCACCATCACGACCACAGCACGCACCATCCCCACCACGCGCACCACAACCACCACAGAACATACCGTCACCACCACACCAGATCTCTGGCAGGGACCGGTGCCATAGCAAGGCAGCTCCCAGCCCAGCAAGGGCTGGCAGGGAAGACTGGGACCAGCCAGGGTCTGGTGGGACCAGGCTGCCCCAAAGGCAGGCAGCCACCTGCATCGGCACACCCGGCATCGGCGGGTCTCCCGCCCCCCCCACGCTTTCTTACGGCATCCAGAAAAGTAGTAAATAAACAGGCATTAAAAATGAACTGCTGCATAAATTGAACACGAGCAAGGAAGAGGAATGAGAATATTTTCACTGAGATAATGTTGCGTGGAAGCGTTTGGGTGATGCCGTCATTGCACATAGACCCCTCGATGCCTCACGCCGGGTAAGCGTCTCCCATCCACAGCCGAGGCTGCTTGTTATCCCTCTGCCAGCTCCCGGAGTCACGGCACTGCCGGGCTGGGAAGGCACAAAAACACTAATCAATACTTTTGTCATTTGGGGGATTGATTATTCTAATTAACCCTGGGAGCCATTCAGGCGGCTGTGGACAGATCGCTGCTGGCTCCAGGGCTGGCGGCCGGAGCAGGACCGCGATATCCCACCAGATCATTCAGGAGATGAAATCTCTCCACGGCCCCAGTGAGACTTTGTCTGGACTGCGGAGCGCTTTGCTGGGTGATAGGGATCACAGCCCCAGTGGCCCAGAAGATGTTTTTTTATGGTTTGCTCTTCTCCTGCACCATCTCCAGTGGGGATTTGAGGCCAGAGGCTGGAGTGACCCGATCCATGAAGGGTGGAAGTGGCAGGGACCGAGCCTTGGGCTTGAGGGCCCTATGTCGGGAAGCTGCCTCTTAACTGGGGCAAGTGACATCTGCTTTGGCTTCCACACTGACATGACAGAGGTGCTCAGCGTTTGGCACTTGTTTCACCCCTCTTTAAACAGCCAGCTTCCCAGGGGCCCTTTGAAGAGGAGCTCAAATCCACGCTGCTGCTCTGCCATCACCACCCCCAGAGCAAAGCCGGTTCCTGCCTCTCGGCATCCCCTCGCCTCACCTGGAGAGGCTCTGGCAGCAGGGATGAGGGATGCTGAGGACGAGCACCCCCTCACCCCATCCCCGCGGGCTGCCCGGCTCTGCCCTGCCGGGTCCCAGCCCCAGGACAGGGTCGGGGGATCGGGCTGCCCCGAAGGCTGCGAGGAGCTGGAGGGAAATCCGCAGGACCCGGGCGTGGGGGTTAAGAAACAAACCCAGGCAAAGCAAACTCGTGGAGACTGGGGGAGAGAGGAGTCGAGACAAGACCAAGAGGCCTCAGTGCCCCAGGATGGGTGCCCGGGGCCATGCCCAGCCCCTCTTCTGCTGTGCAACGAGACAGGGGCCTGACGGTGCCGAGCCGCGGCCAGGGCAAACCCAACGAGTTGGGGCATTTTCTAAATTGCCGTTTTTGCACAGCAGCAGCGACAGGGATGCCTGCAGTGGGGCTTTGAGATTCCTCATACTGACATCCGAATTCCACAATAAAATGCTGGGGAGAACTGGAGAAGAAACAATTGCTGACATGAATAAAAATGCTTCATGTTTGTGACGCTGTTCCCTGCCTGCTCCGAGCGCTTGGTCTGGAGCGCTGGCAGGTCCCTGGGGATGGGGACGGGCCCGGGGGGATCCCTGGGCTGCAGGGACCCCTGACCGACAGGTATGGCCAGTGTTTGCCTGCGCCAGGACCAGCCGGGGTGGGAATGGGCTGCCATCGGTCCCTCCTCCTGTGCCCAAGTGGGAAGAACCTCCCCGCCAGCTCCACCGCCTCCCTCGGCTAGGAAGAAGTTGGGATTTTTTAAATTGTTGCTTTAAGGCTAGGAAGGGTAGTACTTGCCATGGAGAAACGGAATCACCTTCCAAAACAGATGGAATTCAGATTCTTCTGAATAAAGCAAACAATGGCTTTCCTGTTGTTTCGGTTTCTCCAAAAGAAAAGAAAATAAAAGGATATTTTGCAAATCCTGAGATTAGCTGATAAGAGAAGGGAGAATTTCCGGAGGCTGGAAGGTGGATGGTTCCAGGAGGAGTCCTGTGCTCCGGGCTGCCCTCAGCCCCCACAGCTGGCAGGGCACAGCTGGATGCCTCCTACCAAAAAGTGTTGTTGCAACATTCTGCAAAAATTTTCTTATCTCCTCTGATCCGTCAGCACGTGATTTATGACTCCGAGTCTGACCAATTAAGCTATAACCTTTCCAGGAAGGCAAGTGCAGGAGTTAATCAGTGTCTCTTTCTTGCCCATGAAATGGCAAAACCGTTTGTCACAGGCTGGTGGGGGGGTCCAGCGGGGCTGGGCTGGAGGGGGCCTGGCAGCGCCGGGGCCGGGTCACCACGGCCAGCGCAGCCCACGACGGAGCTCCCGCAGGGCCCTGAGAGATACTTTTTCCAAAGGAAAAGAGGTAATCAGTGTTAGATGCAGAAGATGACAAAACCAACCCCGAGACAGATACAGACCACGGGTTGGGCGAGGGTCTGACATCCTCTTCCTCACGGCAGCGCTCGGGGGCAGCCATCCCCCCATGGCTCCTCGCTCCCTGCTCCAGTGGGGCAGCGGTACCCGGGTCAGCACCAAGCAAGGAGCTCCAGCCCAGAACTGCAATGGCCGTGCCCTTCCTCTTCCACCTCCTCCTCGCTGCAGCTGGGTTCCCACGAGGCCCTGCCCTGCAGACCATGCGTCAGGGGGGGTCACTGAGTTATCAGCCACAGCGAGACGGGAGGGAAGAGGAAGGAAGAAACAGGAGGAGCAAGAGGCACCGGGGCCATGGCCATGCCCTCATCCTGGGCAAGGAGGAAAACGCAGACGATGGTGGCAAGACCCAGGGACCGACACAAATGGGACAACATGAGGCCCCCCAGATGGGACCTCCCAGCAGCTCTGGTGCCAGTGGAGCTGCCAAGGGCTCGTTCCTGTTCCGGCAGCTCTCGATGAGGGCTCAGCGCTCGCAGCCACAGGCGTTTCTAAGCGCAGGACGGGGACTTGGCTGGTGCCGCAGCAGAAACGCGGCTGTGTCTGGACCTGTCCCGAGGGCCAGAGGCACCAGGTCTGGTTCCAGCAGGTAAACACGGCGGGAGCCCTTAACGCGAGGGGAAGGTGAACAGCAGCACAAGGCCACGCAGCTCCATCCCCCATCTGGAAGTGGCTGCGAGCAGAGCAGACATGTCTCAAAGCACCTGCATTATCTCCAAGCTCCCGCTCCAACAGGGCAAATCCAGGTCTCGCCCGTCAGCAAGCCAAGGTGGCTGCTGCTCCTGGGGAGGTGCTGAGTGGCCATGAAAAAATTTTAAAAGCCCAAAGAAGCAAGCAATACCAAAGGAAAACAGGAAAGGTGAACGGTGACACCAACGGTTGAACTCCGAGCACCAAACGTAACTCCAGCCTGGTGTGGGCTGGCTGGGGCAGGGCCTGCCCAGCTGCTTCCCGAAACCCCAGTTACGCCCCATCCCAAGGGGCTGCTGGAAAACACGAGGGTGTCGGTGCTTGCCCAGGGGTCCAGCAGACACCCACCGAAGCTGCTGAGGAGACAAACGGGCACAGAGGGCAAGCACACCGCTCACGTGCGGGTCCCGGGGCAATTACACAGCTCCGGACACGTGCACTCACAGAGGAGCTCACTACACACCAAAGCCATGGCAGGGAGCTGCGGACCCCTCACATTTTCCTCCCACAGACCCCCTCGGAGCCTGGCTGTGATGATGGAGGATTTCTGGGAAACGGCACTTTCAAGGAACCAGCGCCCTGGGGGTGGGAGGGCTCGGGGGGGGGGTTCCAGCAAACTGCTGGGAAATGACACTGAGAGTCTGTAAATCAGTTCCCATTAGGTTCAGCCAGTTCAGATTGCAAAACACCACGTCCCCACTCATGGGTCCCCCTGCATCGGGCATGTGTCCGTCCTGCGCAGCACCGCAGCCCACCCTCCTGCGCCGCAGGACCCCACCGCCAGTGGGACCGATCTCATCACCATCCTGAAGCCACCAGCTCGGAAAGGCTCAACATGGCTGGAGAATCCATCTCCCCTGCACATTGCTGCCACCCACCCGCAGGTCCCATTGCCCCGGGACGGCAGGAAGGGGCTGCCCCATCCCGGAGGAGCCATCCCAGGGCAGCCCCTTCCCCTGATCCCCCACCAACTTCAGAGACCAAATAAATCTATAGACCTGCGAGAGGTTTGTGTTTCTCCTTTCTTTTAAATAAAAACGTGGACTCGGCCTACGAACAAAGATGGTGACACAACAAATTCCTCCCGCACTCCCTCTCTGGACCCGGGTTGCAGTGCCTGGCCCCAGGCCTTTCCAGAGAAGCTGTTTCTCAGCTGCCTGGCACCTCTACAGGGATGCTGGTCCAGAGCTCTGCACTTCTCCGAAAGAGCATCTGGCTCGGCACGTGCCAAGAGCCAGAGACCAGGACCGTGTCCAACACCAATATCATATCCCTCCTCCTGCTCTGTGAGCCAAGGACACTTTGACCCGGCAAGGCCACAGCTGCTGGACAGGCCATGGCTGCCACATCAGAGCATGCTGGGCTCCCTGGGCCTAGCTGTGGGGCCAGATAAAAAAAACAGTCTGCTTTTCCTTGGAAAAGCCACTCCTTCCAAAGGAACAGCCTCACGTTCCCTGTGCTGTGCTGCCTGCCCCACCAGCACTGCCCACTTCCCATGGCCAGGAACAAGAGCCCCTTTGTGCCGGCCACCAAAGCCCTGCTGCCAGCAGCCCCGGCACAGCACCCAGCCCGTCTTGCTCAACCGCTGGCCCGGCGCCAGAGCTGCCTGCAGTGATCAAAACCCCGAATCAGGAGCGGTGCCTGCAGAGCCCGCTGATGCCCCTGCCCTGAACAGACATCCGTCTGTGCCGCAGTCACCCACCCCGGCTTCCCCGTCTGTTGGCCTGTCCTCCCTCGCCCCGTACGCCGGTGCCCTTCCCGACCCCGTTTGCCACCGCTGCCCAGCCCTCGGCTCGGTCTCCATCAGGTACGGAACAGCTACAGGCTTTTTTCCCCCAGTTTTGAAGTATTTTTCCATGCTCACAGATCAGAGCCCCTCCATGGCTCTGGCACGCGAGGGGTAACCGCTGCGTCCCATGTGCCAGGATCCCTACGGCCATCCACGGCAGCAGCATCACCAGCATAAAACACATTATCAGCCTTTAACTTTTCCTGACATCACATCCCCTTTCCAGACCCATCATCCCAGCACGGAGCCTGGGGTGGGGACGGGATGATGCCGGGCTCCCCGCCAAGGGGCTCCGGCTGCCGGGGCGACCACGTGAGGTGGGGAGCAGCAGGGTCACCCCGGCTTTGGAGGGCTGCGGGAGGCAGCAGCTCAGGGCTCTGCCAAGGGCCGTGCTTCGGGGAACACCCCAGGGCGGGGGGCAACGCCGCGAATGGGCAGATCTCTTGAAGTCGGTTGACAACTTAACTGGGTGGCTCAGAAGAAGACACTGTCTCTTTTCAGGGCTTGTTTATCTGCCTGCACAAGGGACTGAGTCAGGGCGTGCGGGCGCAGTCGGGGGCTGCCAACCTCCCCGGCACACGCCCAGGAGAGCAAACAGAGGCTCTGCCTGCGCGGGGCCGAGGAGGCAAGAGACCGGCACGCTTTGAAGCGGCCCCATGGGTGCGAGGGAAGTCGCAGTCCTCCTCAGAACACCTTGAGCAAATGAGGGGTTATTTTGGGCATCCAGCAGCACAAACACCCTCTTAATGCAACCTCATCTTACTAAAGGAGGGTAAAAACAACGCCAGCAGTGTGGTTGGCCTCCCATGTGCAGCATTTTCCAGTGCCTGGGCAGACACACGCCTCTGCGGTACGTGGTGCTGAGCAAAGTGGGCACTAAAGCTGGAAACAAGGGGGGTTTCCTCTCCCTGAGATGCTGGGACCCACCCGGGGCTCCCCTGACAGACGCGGGGGACAGCCAGGCACTCAGCTCCGGCCACTCCTAGCAGAGATGCCGGAGCAGGGACAGACACTGTCCATAGTTCCCACTCTGTGCTTGGCCAGAAAACCAGACAGAAATGAGTCCCTCCAGCCTGGCCAGCGCCGGGCAGCCCGGCTTGCCTGGCCCTGTGCACCCCAGACACCCCAATACCCTCACGGCAACGAACAGCTCCTGCTCGGAGCCGAGCGAAAAAAGCCTGTTTCCAATTACTCCGCCGCAGACGGTGCCATTATGGGCTGTTTGTCACAGGTTTACCCGAGGCAAATTAAACACATCCTGAACGCGGGACCTCAGGCTGCCGAGTGCATCCAAAGTTCACGCAGGGAGGAAGAACGGGCTTGTACGGGCAGAGCCGGGCCCTGCACCCTCCAGCGTGAACCCAAACACACGGGCACGTCACCGCCGACTGTGATGGCTCCTGCGCCCAGGAAGCAGCCCTGGGAGCGGGGCCAGCTCGGGGCAGGCGGTAACAGCTGCCGGTGGGGCTGAGGGTCCCTCAGCCCAACGCCATGGTGGCGTGACAGGGGAGAGGGATCCTGAGCCCCTCATGCCCGGAGACCCGAGCAGCCCCCTGGACCCCAATCCCTGTGATCCCTCTCTGCATCCGTGGGAACAGCTGGACCCCGCTCTGCCCACGCCGCCAGGACCGAGGGGTCTGGGAGGAGGAAGTGGGTGACGTTTTCAGAGGTTCCTCTTGAGTCTGAGCAAGGAGAGCGGGACCCCGCGGGGGTGAGGGCAGGGGGGCACTGACCAGGCAGCGCTTGCAGGCTGGACCTGCACAGTTTGGGCTGGACAATGCTCTGGGCTGGCGGCTGCAGGGTGAGAAGGGCCGTGCCCACACTGTTGGAGCCTGGAGAAGGCTCTGCTCCGTCACCTGCTCGCCGCAGCCTGGGCACAGGCGTGGAGGAGCGGGGCATGGACAGCTTCTATTAAAAGCAGCCGCCCTGAGCTGTCTCTCAGCGAGGATTTGCTGTACTCATTCTAACCTTCCTTTCCACCTCCCCACAGATGGGGAAGAAGGAGGGGGCTCCCCCAGCCATGGCTGCAGGGGTGCATGGCTGCAGCCCCTTCCCCAGGGACACTGCATTTCCAGGGGCCCTCTGCCCGCTGCCAAGCCAGCGCTGTGGCAAAATCAGCTGTGTGTCCCCAGCCCAGCCACAGCAGGAGTCCCCAGCCCGTGGGGCTTCTCCCGGGTGTCTGTTCTTGGCGTGCTCAGACCTCTCTGTGACACCATCTGAACCAAGAAGCCCCTTGTGGAGCTGGGGCAGTTGCACCTCTTGCTGCAAACCCTCCCAGCACGGTGCTGCAGTGTGCTCCAGCAGAAAACACCTCCCGGGGCCAAGGGCCCCTCACCAAAACCGCCTCGAGTGCCAAGGGAGCAGATCCAGCTGTGTGACCAGAACAGGGCAAACCAGGACACAGGAGAGCTCTGTGACCAGAATAGATCACACCGGGACATGGGGGAACCCAGAAAAGCGGGGCAAATAGACCAAGTGATGGATCCCAGCTGCTTTCAGGACATTGCCATCCATCAGAAGGTCCTGGGTACCTGCAGCAGCCCTGGACCAACGCACCAGCCACCAAACCTCCTGGGGTGTGGAGTGGAATGGGGTGAGGGGTCTGGGGGAGCAGGAGGGGATCCGTTGTCTGAGGAGCATGCGGTCACCTCCAGCACAGGGGCTGCAGTGTCCCACACCCAGCCAGGGGCCAAGCAAAGAGGGTTAGCGTGGGGCTTCACCAAGAGCAAACCCCATCCTGGGTGCTGGCTCTGGTCAGCTTAAGTCGCGTGAATCAAAACCAGCAACTAACCAAAGTCTGCTCCAGAAGTGGAACTTCTCATGACCTTGTTCATCACAAGCCTCACAAGCTGCTCGGGCACAGCGGGCATTCCCAAACGCCAAGCCCCCATGGGGGTGGGGGGTCCCTGCCCACTCCCCCCTGCCCCTACTAGGCAGTCTCAAGTGCACGGCGTCACCCGTGGGGTGCCCAGGGGGGGCCGGGCCGGGCCAGGCAGCCCCAGGGAGTCCCGTGGGGCCAGAGACCCCCGGGCAGGAGAAGGCGGAGCGCGGCCCCCCCGGGATGCGGTGCCGGGCCGGGGCCATGCCAGAGACGCCGGGCACGCCGATAAGGCTCGGGGGAAGAAAACTTTATATGGAGAAAACATTCCCCAAGTTCCTGGCACCTCGGAGTGAGCTGCACAGCCCCTCTCCTCCCCCCGCTCCTCTTACCCGGCGGCGTTTCCAGCCCCGGGGGCCGGGCCGGGGGGAGCTGAGCCCCCGGCGGGGTTGGGGTTGGGTTTTTTTGTTTTGGGGTTTTTTTTTTTTTCCTCTTCTTTGGGTGGTTGTTTTAAATAGGTGGAACCGAAACCGCTCCGTTTCCTAGAAACTCTGTTTTCCTTTCTTCCCCTCCGCCATCCCCGGCCGCGGGGGTGTGCGCGGCGGGCGCCGTATAAATGGGGCGGGCGGCGGGGCCGCTCCAGGGCACCGGCACCGGGACCGGCACCCACCATGGCCGAAGGTAAGACCGCAGGACGACTCCCCCCCGCAGGTGCCCGGGATTTCTGACCGGCCGGAGCTCCCCCCGCCGCCGTCCCGCCGCACCCCATCCCGGAGCTCTCCCAGCTGCCGTCC
>VZZY01017205.1:218382-262690 GCA_013400335.1 Eurystomus gularis
CCTTCAGCCGTTAACCGGCCGCTCCTCGCTGCGCCGAGCCCTCGGCCGAAGCGCAGGGCTCGGGGGAACGGGAAAGCCCAAGGCAGGGGCCGGAGCGGTGCCAGCGCTCGCACAACCAGCTCCGGGGCTATTTAAAGCCGTCGGGGCTCTGGGAGAAGGGCGCAGACAGCCGGGCCGGGGACATGGGCCCGCGTCCCACCCTGGCTTAAGGAGGATTCCGGGAAGCTCGGGCAGCAGCGATGCCTTCTGCTCCTCGGCAATCCCTCCCTGCGAGCGGCTGCTCAGAGCTTGTGTGAGGGGCAAAGTGACCCCCCGCCAACCACAGAGCTGTCTGCAGAGCCCCAGGAAGCAGGACCGTGCCGTAGCAATGGGCGCACAGGCCTCCAGGACAGTTGCCATCACCCTGCCCCGGTGCCCAGCCGTGCCACGGGCTGTCCCGGCTCCTGGCACCGCAGCGGTGATACCAACGCGGGTCCCTTGGCTCGGGCACCACCAGCTCCCGGCACGAAGCTGAGCCGCTGCACACCGGGCAGCTCCCGGGACCCCACGGCCGCCTGCATTAGTGCTTTGAAAAAATCTGCTCTTTGCTAAATCCACTCAGGACGATACCCCCCAGTGACAGGGACAAGGAGGAGCCCCAGCCCCGCTCTCATCACACGCTTATCTGCAGAGCAAGTTTGGCCCAGTGCTGGCGAGACTCGCACTCCCACAGCTCGCGGCTGTAGCACGGAGCCGAGCTTCTACTTACAGACATGGAGCTGGCAAGGGAAGGGACCTTTCTGCGCTCTGTCCCTGTCCCCAGGTGGACCAGCTGGAGGGACCTTGCCCTATTCACGGGCAGCCCCAGCAGCTCTGACGGCGCAATGGGGACCGGTGATGAGCCCAACTGCCTCCTTGGGATGCACTGCAGGGTCTGCACGCCTGGCGAGCTGGCAGTGGGGTTTCCACTTAGCTCTGGGAACAGTGAGCTCAGGGTCAGCTGTTTCCATCTGGCAGTGGCCTGAGGAGGGCTCAGTGACCACGACAGCTGGCACCAGGAAGGGCACAGCCAAGAAGAGCCGTGGCATGGGAACGGCGAGCTGAGCATCGCCCCTTGGAGCGGCCCCAGTCCCCGGCTGGGGCTGAGCTCACTACGTGTTCTCTTGCACAAAACTCTTCGGCTTATTCTGGCAACCAACCCACCCGCCAGCAGAGCATTCCGGGGTCACTGGCCTGGCACCATGATGAGTGACCTTGCATTGCTCCAGCCGGTGCCTGGGGCAGTGGGGACGTGGCCGCCGGCTGCTGCGGCACACGGCCCTGCCCCGGCTGGGAGGCAGAGCGGGACGGGGAATCCGCTTTGTCACCAAATTTACGGATGGTCTCACTGATTTGTCAGCAGTTGTGGAGCAGTAAAGCTGCCACAGAGCTGTCCTTGGCCTGGCTGAGGCACAGAAGTGCCCCTGGCATTCGCTGCAAGCTTGGCTGCAGGACCTCTGCCCCATTGCAGTCGTGATGCAAGCCCCGCCTGAGGAGCCCTCCAGGAAGGGTAGAATCATAGAAGGGTTCTGGTTGGAAGAGACCTTTAAGCTCATCAGGTCCAACCGTTCCTGCAGCACTGCCAGGGCACCACTAACCCATGGCCCTCAGCACCACATCTCCACAGCCTGGAAACCCCTCCAGGGATGGGGACTCCACCACTGCCCTGCCCAGCCTGCCACAGCCCTTCACAGCCCTTCCCACCAAGAAATTGTTCCTCATGGCCAACCTCGCGCTGGATGTTGCGTGCTCAGAGCGCGTCACAGCTGCAGAGCCCAGGGCTGTGCCAGGCACACAGGGGGGGACAGGGCAGCCTGGGCAGAGGACGTTGCCCAGCCCCAGCACCAAGGTCCAAAGCCCCAGGCTCGGGGCAGGGGTGCCAGCGACTGGCAGAGGGGAGAGCTGTACACACTGTTGCCTTCGCAGATCTGGTGCTGGAGACATGGGACCTGCAGTGCGAGCGCAACGGCCGGGAGCACCGGACGGCGGAGATGGGCTGCCAGCAGCTGGTGGTGCGGCGAGGACAGCCCTTCACCATCACCCTGCACTTCTCGGGCAGGGCCTATGAGGAGGGGGTGGACAAACTTGCCTTCAACGTGGAGACAGGTGAGTGCCTCCGTGCCCTGCGCCGTGAGCGAGCTGCCCTCTGCCCTGCCCAAGGGCTCGCCCCGTGCTCACACGGGTGCTGAGCCAAGGCACTGCCCCATCTCACCCCGTCACTGACCCCGCTTCTGGCAGAGGCTGCTGCTGTGCACAACTTTTGCACCAAGGCAGAAGGAAAAGGTAGAAACTTGGCTCGGTAAGGAGAGCTGAAGGGAAGTGATAAGGAAACAAAGCAAAGCCGCTGCCTCCTCCTCCTCCCACGGTGGCTGTGCCAGAGTCGGGCCGTGCCGGAGCCGCTGGCTCACCGGCAAGTGCTGTGGCTGCAGCTGGGAAACCCACCCGAGTCTCTTGCCCTTCTGAGAAACATCGGCAAAAGCAAAACATTTCAGCCAGAGACTTTCATAGCGCTTTTGCTGGTGATCTTTTTACCCCGCCACCCCATCGCTCAGCCATTCCCAGAGCAGGGTTTGCTCAGGAAACACAAACCCTGGAGGAAGGAAACATTCCTGTTGAGCCCCCACTCACTGCACCCCTGCCGAGCGATGCCAGAGCTGGTACCGGGTCCCTGGGGCTCTGTGCCAGGGACTTCGGCCACTGCTCCAGCCCTGGCAAGAGCCCTGCAGGGAGGGGGACGTGGCCCCTGCGGCCGGAGCTGGGCACAGACACCGGGCAGGGGCTTGGCCACTGCCAGCTCGGAGCAAAGGGAGAGGAAACTCTTGTGCAAGGGCTATTTTGGGGCTGCAGCGTCCCGCTGAGTCAAACAGGCCAGAATTCAACATGAAACAAGTTTCCTCGCAGTGTAAAATCCTCTTTTCTTTTCCCTCCAAAGCTCCAGTCCCCCCGTGGGGTGACAAACATGAGCCCAGTGCCCCCCAGCTTCACCCTAAACCGGCAGCTCCCCCATTGCCCCCCATCCCAAGGCGGCTGTGGCAGGGGGTCTGCCCACCCCTCGGGTGTTCACAGGTCATGCTGCATCCCGGGCAATTCCCAAGTGGTTTTGCAAGCGAGAAGGAGCCCCGTGGAGCAAGCTCCTGGGGTGAGGCAGCCCCAGCACTTGCAGGACAAAGGTGCCTTGGCTCTTGCAAAGGCGCGTGGCTGAGGCAGCACAGCAGAGGTGGCCCTGGCGTGTCCTTCACTATGGCTGGACCCACAGCCCCGTCGGGGCCAGACCTGACACCCTCTCACCAAGCCACCGAGGCCGTGTTCCGCCTCCCGCAGGGAAGAGGGGAAGGCTCCGTGCAAAAACGCCGCTCGTATTTTTAAAGCAGCCGTGTTTAGAGTCCTGCTCAAGTGCCTGGGGCCCTTCAGGGATGGCTTTGCAGGCAGGGAGGAGGAGGAGGAGGAGGCGGAGGCAGGCTCCCGTGGCTGCCCATCCCCAGGACAGCGCCAGGCTGACCCTTGCCAAAACGACAGGGTTAGCTCAACCCCGAGAGGAGAAACTGTGTCACTCATGAGTTCATGAGTATTTTTGGTGACTCGCCTGGTGTCCTGCCCACGCTGCTGCGGACAAAGGCTGGTGGGGCACCAGCCTGGGAGGGAGCAGACCTCAGGGGCACCGGCATCGCCATGGCCAGGGCTGGGCGTCACCGCTCCCCAGAGGGGCCGCGTCCGTGGCCAGCTCGGCGCAGGTGGCTTGGACACCACCGCGTGCTCAGAGGGGTGGTGGGGATGATGCTGTCCTCGGCTCGGCCGCTGACGTCATGGCCAGCCGTGGGATGTTGGCCGCAACGCCCGAGGCCACGCACAGGTCATGGGGCTCCCGCCCCGGTGCCGGGGACTTTGGGGTGCGCAGCCAGGCTCTGCCGTGGGCTGTGGTGGGACCGGGCTGTGCCGGCACAGGGACCTGGCAGCTCTGTGTCAGTGGATGCGGCTGAGGAGGAGACGTGGCCCTGGGGTGGGCACCCCCTCCACTCTCCTGGCCCTGGGAGACCTGAGGGGTGAGTCCCCCCCTCCTGCCCCTTCCCAAGGAGGAAGGCTCACCCCAGAGCTTCCAACATTCAGGCTGCCCCATGCCCCCAAACAGCCGATTTTCCTGGCCTGCAAGAGCCAAGGTCCAGGCAGCGGCGCAAGGCAGAGGGCACGGGGCAGGTCCCCTTGGCGAAGGTCCCCTTGGCACAGCCCCCATGGCACGGGGCTCCCAGAGCCCCTGGAGCTCCAGGAGAGCTGACACGCTCCTCCTTGGCAGGGCCCTGCCCCATCGAGACGTCGGGAACCAGGTCCCACTTCACCGTGACTGACTTCCCAGAGGAATCAGGCTGGAGCGCGGTGGTCCAGCAGCAGGATGGGGATTCACTCTCCATCTCGCTCTGCTCACCCCCCAACGCCCGCGTCGGCCGCTACAGCCTCACGCTGGAGACCTCCACCGACTACCAGGGCTGCAGCTACCACATCGGGCACTTCGTTCTGCTCTTCAATGCCTGGCACCCAGGTGAGGCTTCCACCTTCCCCAGGCCAGGGGTTCCCAGGTAAGGCACAAGCCAGCCCCCCAGCTCTGCCGGGACAGCCCATCCTCATGGGTCTCACAGCACTGCAGCCCCCCAAACCCTGCCCTGAGCTCAGGTCCAGGCAGAAATCTCCATTTTGCTTCCAGCTCCACGTGGTCCCTGTAGCAGGTCACAGCCACAAGCATCATCCCCCACCCCAGGACACCCACAGCCCCTTTGCCAGTGCCCCCAAGCCCACCCTGCACAATGCCCCACGGGAGCTCACCTCAGTCGTTCTGGTGTGGAGCCCTGAGCAGCCTCCAGCAGCAGCTCCTGGCAGGGCAGTGGGCAGAGGAAAAGCTCCTAAATGCCACTAATTGCCACTAATTGCCCCCACCTATCCCAGCCCTGCCTGCCCCCACCCACTCTGGCTGGACACCCTGCTTCAGGAGGAGCTCTGGGTGCTCCTGGGGATGTCACCATCCCAGCAAGGTTCAGGCAGCTCAGCACAGCAGGGAGCTCAGAGCTGTGGGGTTTGACCACCCTGGGCCAGCATCAGCCAGGGTTTCCATCTCTCCTCATCCTTCCTCTACCCCAGGAGCTGACCCACTCCAGCTCCACCCGGCCAGACCTCGGCTGGACCGGCTGATTTCCTGAATCCCAAACACTCTGAGCTGGTTCTGCTGAGATAAGGGGCTTTAGGAAGCGTCGCTCGCCCAGAGCGCTGGCACTGGGGATGTATGTGTTGGGTTCTCTTCTGAAAACATCGCCAGTAAATAGTGACTTTTCCAGCAGTAAGTGCTGTGCGAGCAAAATGGCTTCAGCTGTGATCGCAGCCAGTGCTCCCAGTTCCCGCTGCTCCCATGGGGGAGGCCTCCCCTTCTGGGAAAAGACTCAACCCCATGCAACAAAAGGGAGGAAAGAAGGAGAGAAATAAGAATGTAAAGAAACCCGAGTCCACTGCAAATATGCCATCAGCTCAAATCAAACCAGGTGGAACTCCTCCAGCAGCTGTCTCGGATGGGAGCAGTTCCAGCCCCTGTTGCCTCATTTCCCAGCAGATTCGCCCCTGGTCACTGCCTGGCACGTCCCTGGGGAGGGGGGGGTTGGCTCCAAGCAGGGCGGGGGCCAGGGGACACAGGGCAGAGCCCTGTCCCCATCTCTTGCTCTGCCCGCAGAGGACACGGTTTACCTCCGAGAAGAGGACGAGCGCTGTGAGTATGTGCTGTCGCAGCAGGGACTCATCTATCAGGGCTCCCGCAGCTACATCACCTCCATTCCCTGGAACTTTGGCCAGGTGAGCAGGACATGGTCCTCCAGGACCCCCAGAACCCTTGGGACCCTCGGCAGAGCCCAGCCCATGCAGTGCTGTGGGGCATGAGGGCTGGTGCCACTTGTGTGCCCCCAAACATGCACCCCAAACGCAGCCAGCAGCCCAGGGAGGATCAGGCCCCACCACGCAGCTGTGGGACAGGCAAACCAAGATCCAACCCCCCACAGGGAGCAGGGACATCTGCAACTAGAGCAGGTTGCTCAGAGCCCCGGCCAACCTCACGTGGGATGGTGCCAGGGATGGGGCATCCACCACCTCTCTGGGCAACCTGTTTCTCTTGCAGCACCAGTTTCAGTTTGTGCCAGATTTTGTTGCCCTTGTCTTTTTCTGAAGGGTTTCTAACCATTCCTGATGACTGAGGTCTCCCATGGTTGGAGTCTTTCCTTCCCTTGCAGCCCTGGCCCAGGCTGCCCAGGGCAGTGGTGGAGTCCCCATCCCTGGAGGGGTTTCCAAGCCGTGGAGATGTGGTGCTGAGGGCCAGGGGTTAGCGGTGCCCTGGCAGTGCTGGGGGAATGGTTGACTTGATGATCTTAAAGGTCTCTTCCAACCAAAACGATTCTATGACCCTATGATCCGTTTCCAAGAGGGGAACTCACTGACTCCAAAGCATGGCAGAGCAATGGAAGCGTTCCAGGGGCCCCGGGGCCACATGCTCCTAATCGGGGTGGCCACGCTGTGCTGGGAGCTGGTGTCTGATTAACAGGCTCCCCGGCACTGCGCCGGTTGTGCCGATAAGGCAGCAGCTGAGCCGCAGCCCCTGCAGCCACGCTGGGCCCCAGCTCCGGGCTGTCCCGGAGGGGCTGCAGAGCTGGTGGGAACAGGGGATGCCGTGGCCCATGCTGGATCCGTGCCTCAATTCCAGGAAGGACTGTGACTCACCCAGTGATGGGAAATAGGTGGTTTTCCCTGGAGGTCAAGTCCATGCTTGACCCCTGAGCAGCAGTGGCCGGATCTGAAGCCGGATCTGGCCCCAGCACGAGGGTGGGAGGAGGTTGAGTCTTCACCGGCTGCAGCAGCAGCAGCCCCTTGTTGGGGTGGCACAAATGGGGGACATCATACAGCGGGTGCTGGCTTGGGGAGGGGACTTCATGACCCTCATGTGCCCACCAGCTCCGCTTGCAGGGGCATCGTAGCAAGCCAGGGAGGGGGGATGGATGCGGGAGAGCCCCCAGGGGATCTCACACTCCTTTTCTCCCCACTTTCCACACCAGTTCGAGGATGACGTCTTGTCCATCTGCCTCGAGCTGCTGGACACAAACCCCAAGTTCCTGAGGGACCAGAACCGGGATTGCTCCCGCCGCAACGACCCTGTGTACATCGGCAGGGTGGTGAGCGCCATGGTGAGTCCTGGGATGCGTTCCTCAAATCCATCCCCATTAGCCGGCATGCAGGCGGACGCGGTGCAAGATGCCGTGTGCATCCCGGCGTGCTCTCGCACCGCATCCGCCTGCATCCCGGCACACTCTTGCACGGCTCCAGGATGGCTGATGGGGGTGACAGCCTCCTCCTGCCGCTCCATCCATCCGTCCATCCATCTCTTCCTCCCTTCTTATCCCCACCACAGGTCAATTGTAACGACGAGGACCGGGGGGTGCTGGCGGGGCGGTGGGACAACCATTACGAAGACGGGATGAGCCCGATGGCCTGGATCGGGAGCGTGGATATACTCAAGAGGTGGAAGAATTTCGGGTGCCAGCCAGTCAAGTACGGCCAGTGCTGGGTCTTCGCTGCCGTGGCGTGTACCGGTGAGAGCAGGAGGCCCCTGTGCCCCCATCCCTGGCTCCCTGCCCTCCACCCGCTGCCAGTGCTGCAGCAGGAGGCTGATGACAATCAGCCCGCGTTGATTGCTTAGCAATTAAACCCTCTGTTATTCCAATCTGCCAGGAGTTGGAGGGGAAAAAAATGATAGAGAAGGGCTCTGGCTTTTCACTTAGCGCTGCCTGCCCAGCCAGGCAGAGCAGGAGGGGCTGGATGCAGGGCCCAGGAGAAGGAGAGTAGCTTTAAGGTCAGGTTTGCACTGAAATCATTAATCCACCGAGATCAAAATAATTTCACCACCCCCAGGGCCATGGGGCTGGGGCGGATGAGAAGAAAAATCCCAGGCACACACACGCTGTCGCACACACGGTTTCGCCCGCAGAAGAACGCTGCGCTTACGGCGTGCTGTGCGCGTGTGCATTTATATATCACAGATGTACGAGATCCTTTTTAGAGGAGAGAAATAGCGGAAAACTAAAGTGGATTTTCCGCGACTCACAGAAGTTTATGGCCTTCCTTTGAAGTGCTGTAACTACCTCCCTACTCCCCGGGGAGCTCAGCTCGCAGTAAAAGGCAGCTGGGAGATTAAATGAGAGGTTGCTGCGCTGCTGCCCGAGCACTTCCTCCAAAGCGCTTGCTGACGCTTTTGTGCCTTTTTTCTCCTGCAATATCAAAACCCAGCAGACTGTCAGCGCCGTGTGCCACCCGTCTCACCTGCGGCACATCGAGTGCCACGGCAACTGCAGGGACTGGCTTGTCCTGGGGATCAGTGCCCAGGCACCCCTTCGGGGGGGAGAGGGAAGGGCTGGAGCTGTGCAAACCCGGGGCTCCGTGGGACGGGAGCTGTGTGGGATGGGGGTTGTGTGATCCCGGGGCTGTGCAAGCCAGGGCTCCACAGGACAGGAGTCATGCAAACATAGGGATCTGTGGGATGGGAGCTGGGCAAACCCAGGGTTCCAGGGTACAGGAGCCCTGTGATCCCCAGGGCTGTGCACACCCAGAGCTCTGTGGGACGGGAGCCGTGTGATCCCAGAGCTCTGTGGGACGGGAGCCGTGTGATCCCAGAGCTCTGTGGGATGGGAGCTGTGTGATCCCAGAGCTCTGTGGGATGGGAGCTGTGTGATCCTGGAGCTGTACACACCCAGGGCTCTGTGGGACGGGAGCTGTGCAGACCCAGCCCCGCGGTGCTGGCCCCCGTCTCACCCTGCCCTGCCTCCCCGCAGTCATGCGGTGCCTGGGCATCCCCAGCCGCGTGGTGACCAACTACAACTCAGCCCATGACACCAACGGCAACCTGATCATCGACCGCTACCTCAGCGAGACCGGGGAGGAGGAACGGCGCTCCAACGACATGATCTGGTGAGCGGCACGGCAGGCCCCCAGCCTGCCCACCCCCAGGGCAGCATTTGCCCCTTCCCCAGAGCCCGGCGGGTGCTGGGGGAGGATGAGAACCCTACGTCCTGGCTTCCCTTGCAGGAACTTCCACTGCTGGGTGGAGTCCTGGATGGCCCGTCCAGACCTGGCACCCGGCTACGACGGGTGGCAGGCACTGGACCCAACGCCCCAGGAGAAGAGCGAAGGTACGGCATCCACAGCATGGCTGCTCCGTCCCACCCCACACCCCCAGCATGGCAGGGTCCCCCCTGCCGCAACCTGCCCCTGTGGTGGCCCAACGCTGGGAGGTGACATCGGCCCCGGTCCCTGCAGGGGTTTTCTGCTGTGGGCCAGCCCCGGTCAGAGCCATCAAGGAGGGTGACCTGCAGCTCAAGTACGACATCCCCTTCGTCTTCGCCGAGGTGAACGCCGACGTGGTGTACTGGGTGGTGAAGCCCGACGGGACGCAGAAGAAGAGCACCCACCCCTCGGTTGTGGGGAAGAACATCAGCACCAAGAGCGTGGGCCGCGACAGCAGGGAGGACATCACCCACACCTACAAGTACCCGGAGGGTACGTGTGGGGCTGCAGCGGGGGCAGTGACACCCTGGGAGAGGTGGCTGTTTGGAAACAGTGGGGAAATGATAAATTATTGCAGCAACGCAATGGGGGGGCTCCAGGGATCGGGGCAAAGCAGCCCAGACCATGCCCTCCCTGACCCCCCCTGGGAACCACTGCATTTTTCATGCACTGCAGGGTCTGAAAAGGAGAGGGAAGTGTTTATGAAGGCAGAGCTCGAGAAGAGGTCTCTCGGCACGGAGGACGAGGGGCTGCACCTCAAGATCAAGGTGTCAGAGGGCGCAAACAACGGCTGCGACTTTGATGTCTTCGCCGTCATTAACAACAACACGGACACGGAGCGCGTCTGCCGGCTCATGCTGTGCGCTCGGACCGCCAGCTACAACGGCACCGTCGGGCCCCAGTGTGGCCTGAAGGACCTGCTGAATGTCACCCTCGAACCCCGGGCAGGTAAGGGACCTGCTGGTGCTGCAGGGGTGATGGTACCCGCTCTGCCGGTACCTCCTCTGCCGGCACCACCGCCGCTGGTTCATCAGGTCTCTGCGCTCTGGGCTGGCGTGGGGCAGCAGTTGGAGGTTTCTGTTCACTCCTGAGGGCAGCATTAAAGCAGGGCCTGGGGCTGGGCGGGGGCACAGCCAGCGCCTGGAGCTGGGGCGTTTCTCTATCCCGCAGCCCTGTGCCGCATCACCCCGGTCACCCGCGACCGCCTCGGTGGGCAAAGCCCCGGGCTGGCGGGGGCTCGGGAGCTGCAGCCCCGTCCCAGGGCTGCTCGGTGAGCGATGCCTCCTGGGGGGCTTCCTCCTCGTTTTTCTGCCACTGCGGATTTTGAATCTTTGACAAAAGATACAGAGCGTTGCCCAGGCAGGGGGCTGGGGAGCCATTTGGAGCAGGACGAGTGTCGCTGCCATCGCATCCATCAGGAGATGTCAGCCCCCGTCCCAGGGCGCTGCGGCACTCGTCCCCATCCCTCTCCTGCTCTCCCGAACGCCTCCACTTTGGCAGACGGAGCTGGGCTCAGCTGGGCTCTCCAGCAGGATTTTCCCAGGGCAGGGGGAGCAGGACTGGCCCCGGGTCAGCTCCGGCAGCACGGCCCGGGCTGCTCTCGGCGGCTCCTCCTTGGGTGGGCGCGATGTCTCCCGGCGCCTCACCGCAGAGCTCCCCGGGCGCCGGCCCCGCTGAACCTTCGTTTGCCTTTGGTACAAGTCAACATTACCGCCTGGTAATTAAACAAGAGTTTTGATTTATGTCAGTTTTCCTCAGACCCTTCAGGGCTTGGAAACATAATACATCTGCTGTCCTGGAAGAGCCTAATTTTTAATCCATGCCAAGATCTGCTCTAATGGGGCCTGTGACAAATGCAGCACTCGGCTCTCTGCTCTTTGTCCGGCTGCGCTCAGGGAATAAGGGACGTGCCCGCACCCTTTAACTTTACCTTCCATGAGTTAGTCCAACATCATTTTCTCCAAAGCTTTAACGACGAGCTCCTGAAGTTTCTCCCCACAGCCCCTGCCTGGGAATACAGACCCCGCGCCCCCAGACTTCAGCCCTTAGGAGCCCCCGTGCTCTGTGCCGGCTCAGGGAGCCCAGCTGGAGCTGTGCTGGGCCCATCGCTCTCCTCCCGGCCTCAGCCGATGCTCCAGCACGTCGTGTCCTGGCGCGGGAACGCCAGGCTTCGCTTCCAGCGGTCACGGCCCCTCCGGGATCTGTCCCCAGGCCAGCTCTGCAGCTGGCTGCCTCAGCCCCCATCCCGCTCAGCCCGAGACAGCCCCGTCCCCAAGGGCCTCGGGATAAACAACACTTGGAGCTGAGCGAGGGCGGCTGCAGAGGGCTGGCAAAGCCCTTCCAGGGCCTCGGTGCAAGCACGACCCCAGGGTCCTGCCCTGGCCCATGGCTCCATCCCCTCCCTACGTCCTGGACGTCACCTGTGGCGCCTGGTCCTGGAGCCCTGGCCAGGCTCAAGGTCCCTCTTGCTGCCCGAGCTGGGTGCTGGCAGCGCAGGTGGGAGCAGCACCAGCACCCGGCAGCACGCAGCTGGCACAGGGTGACCGGCTGCAGGAGGCTGGCAGCGATCTGGGGGTCGATGACAGCTAAACACAACCAATTTCCCTTGGGAAATTACTAGGACTGACACCCCCCCAGCCCAGGCTTGTTCATGGGCTCATGGTGCTGTGCCTGCTCCATGGTGCCCCTTCCCCCCCGGCTCCCCCAGGACCCTTCCCATCCTTACCAGGCTCCTGGAGAAGCTCCTGGGGAGCCCAGACCATCCCAAGAGCAGCTGGGTGCCAGCGCAGGGCCATGGGTGCTGGGCTGAGCAGGGGGCAAGCCCTGACCCCGCTCTGCTTCCCCTTCCAGAGAAGAGAGTCCCCCTGCGCATCCTGTACGAGAGTTACGGGGAGAACCTGACCCAGGACAACCTGATCAAGGTGGTGGCTCTCCTGACCGAGTACCAGACCGGCGACGTCATTGTGGCCATGAGGGATGTCTACGTCCAGAATCCAGAGATCAAGATCAGGGTAAGGGTGGGTCTGGGGGGACATTTCCCACTGATGGGGGGTTGCTGCAATAACCCTGGAGGGTTGGTCCCAGTGACCGAGCCCTGGGGCTGGGGCAACCCCACTGTGATGGGGTTTGGGCAGCAGGTCCTGCATGGCTGAGTGGAGCTGCATCCCTGAGGACCTGCCTCAGGGAGCACCGTGCTCCCCAGGCATGGCTGTGCGGGGGAATCCAACCTCTCCTGCTTGCAGATTTTAGGGGAGCCAATGCAGAATCGGAAGCTGGTGGCGGAGGTCAGCCTGCTGAACCCCCTGGCAGCCCCCCTGAGCCAGTGCATGTTCGTGGTGGAGGGCACCGGCCTCACCGACGGGCAGCAGATCAAGGAGCTGTAAGGGCTTTTCCTCCTTCTACCCGGTTGGGCTGTTGGGAATAGGGTGGATTTTTGCACCTGGAGCCCCCCAGGGAGGGCAGCCCCGGGGCCCGGCTCTGCTGTGGGCACAGCAGGAGCTGGGGCTACACTGGTCCCTGTGGGGTGGGGGGCTCAGAGCACCTCTGCCCCACACCTCACTGGGGAAGGGGGGCTCAGCTGTGCCATGGGAGGGTCCCCACTTCCCAGGGTCCCAGCACCATCCTGCAGCACTGCGGGCATGGGGTGAGTGAGGGGTCACCAGGAGGGACAGTGGCCACACCACTGACCCCGTGGCCACTCCGCTGACCCCCGCCCACCCGCAGCGAGGAGCCCGTGGAGCCGCAGGCGGAGGCCAAGGCCAGGCTGGATTTCGTGCCGCGCCAGGCGGGGCTGCACAAGCTGATGGTGGACTTCGAGAGCGACAAGCTGATGGGGGTGAAGGGCTATCGCAACGTCATCATCGCACCCCAGCCCAACTGAGCGGCCACCGCGACCCCCCAGAGACCCTGCCTCCCCTCCTGCTTGGGGGCTCGCTGGCCCCTCACTCGCTTTAGCCCAGGACGGTCCCCGTGGCACATGGAAGGACGATCACCGAAGCCCAGCCCGACACCAGCGTGGTGGCCGCGGTGCCATGCTCCTTCCCCGGAGCGCTCAGTGCTGCAGAGAGAGAAGTGATGGAAGCAGGGACAGGAGAGAGGGGCTGGGGGCTCTGGGGGGTCCCTGCAGCCGCCGCTCACTTCACCACCTTTCCCTCACCCTGCGGGGTAGAAACATCCCTGTCCTGCCTGCGCCCCAGCCTGGGCACATCGGGGACCCCGGAGCCCCCCGGTCCTGGGCAGCAGCCAGCTCAGCCCCCTCCTCTTCCCACAGCACTGACCCTCTGGTCCCAGAGATTAAACCCAAGCGCAGCGACCTTCTCCAGCACCAACGGCACCTCGGCCGCGCTCACATGTGCCGCGGCTGCTCTCTGAACGCAACTCGGTAGAGGAAAGATTGTACACTGTGAGCACCAAGCTGTTTATAGGCTATAGATCTATAGGGAAAAGCTGTTTATAGCCATATAAATACATCCCGCACAGGGGTAAAGGAGGGTGTTCGCTTTGGTAACGCTCCTGTTGCCGCGAACACTGCACGGTGAGGGATGGGGTGTTACCTTGACATGTATTAACTATGCAAGCACTGAATAAAAATCTCTATTTTTCACTTTTAAAGCCATCCCTGCTTTTCTTGAGCATCCTCTCCGAACAGAGGCACCCAGCAGCTCCTCACCCAGCGGGTGGGGGGCAAATCCATCCCCAGCCCAGCACCAGTGCTGGGGTTTTACTGCTGTGGCTGGTGTTTGCTGCACTGCAGCCACGCTGCCGGCTCTGCTCCAGCCCTGTCCCTGTGCCCCGAGCTGCAGGGCCGGCACTGCCCGGCCTTCTCGGGGTGCTCGGCAGAGAGTGGTGACCCCCGCGGCAATCCCCAAGGCACAGGGCAAACCCGCGGCAGCGCAGCCCCAGAGGCCAAGGCAGATGCCACGTGTTGCCGGGTGTTTGTCCCGGACGGTGCTGAGACTGTGCACAACGAACAGGAGAGAAAGCCCAAGCAGAATTTGCACGCCCAGGCTCTGGTCCAGACCGTCTGTGGGCAGGGGCCAGTGTGGCCAAAGAAAGCACAAGCCAGCAGCCAAAGCACAAGGAACCCAGCCTGGGAGCACGGGAAAAGGGGTGGCCGAGCACTGGGATGGGGGAGGAGGGCAGGGATTTGTCTCAAGCCTGGAAGAGGGGTCAAGGAACCGCTGAAGATAAGAACTTCCCACGCCAAAACACAACCTTCCTGCTTTCTCCCCACAAACATCATGGGAATCTCCCTGCCCCGTTAAACAAACACCAGAAAAACCATTACAGAACGGGCGGTGCGGTGCAGCCAAGGGCTCCCACCTCCACAGCAGCCCCAGGCAGAGGGGATGCTCCTGGCCCTGGCTCTGCCCGCCCCAGCCAGGGGACAGTCCATAGCACGAGGAGACCCTGCTCACTGAGCTCGCACCCAGACACCCCGACACTGCCGGCGGCTGTCGGGGTCTCCCCAGCTGCGATCTGGGGGGGGTGGGGAGCTGGGAGCGTTTCCTACCCAGGACAACCCGTCCTCCAGCTTCCCCCTCTGTTTATCCCTAAGATGAGCTCAGCTCTCCAGGTGCAGCGTTCCAGGCTCCGCTGCTGGCCTCGGCCGGGCCTGGCAGGGCTCCACGGCCCGACAGCTCCGCTCACCCCGAGAGGACCTGGCTCTGCTCACCCTGGGGAAGGACGGGCAGGAGCTGCCCAGGCTCCATCCCAGCTTCTGCTCCTGCCGAATAATAACCTAACCTTCACACATGGCAGTAAGTTATTTGGCTGCCAAAGTCTTTGGAGACAAGCCTCCAGGACAGCCACATGATCCTTACTCTGGGGAGCTTTAACCACCACATCTCCCTGTCCTGCTTTTCTCTGATGCACCCAGAGAACGTGGCTGGGACCACGACGTGGCTGCAGTGGGGATGCTGGAGGAAGGGTCTGGCCCTCAGGCGGGCTGAGGAGCTGCCACGAGCAGCTCACCCAAGGGACAGAAACAGAAAGTGGCCACCCCAAGGTGTGCAAATGGGGCAGGAGCTCCAGGAGGGATGGGGATGGGGATGGGGACTCCCCACTGCAGCCGCTGGGGACCACGCCAGCCCCCAGCTCTGGCAGCACCAACCCCCGAGTCCCAGGAGCTCAGACAGCAAAGGAGCCGCGGTGCCCGAAGGAGTTAACAGCACGAACCCAGCGCTGCCTTCCCTTGTCAGGAACATTCCTCAGAGCCAGCGATGATGCACAGCCTTACTTTAAAGAGCATTTGTTACACACAGCTCTGCTGAGCCAGGCTTCAAGCTGCTCAATGCCTGGTTTAAAAATAACCGGCAGCTCCTCTGGTTCGAAGCTGGGTCCTGATAAAATAAACATTAGCACAGCTATTTCTGAAGGTCACTCCCATCCATCTGAGGCTCGCAGAGCAAGGCTGCTCCGCCGAGAAACCGGCTTGGAAGAGACTCTAACGCGGCGCTCACGGTTTGGCTCACACCGGGACTGGCTCCTCTCCCATTCTCCAGCAGCCACCACCCCCCAGCCCGCTGCCAGAGACTGAGGAATGGCTGAAGGCACCTTGGCCAAGCCCACGGGTGTTTGCCCCACACACCTCCTTAGTCACCCTTCAAGGACTGCGGGGACCTGCAGTCACCACGGGCCCTCTCCCGCAGCTCGGTGACAGCTTCCCTGCGCCCAGCCCGGCTCGCCCAACGCTGTGGGCTGCCGCCAGCAGCCTCTCTGGCACGCCTGCCACGCAGGCGATAAGTGATAAATTAAATATTTACAGCATCCCCTGCACAGGAGAATTTGCAATTCAGCATCAGCCCAAGTGCCAGAGCCTGTTTATGTGCAGGGAGGTTGTTAAAACACCTCAGCTCGCCAGAGGTGCTGATGTGCCAAGAGGCGACTGTAAACTCATTTCAGGCTTGAGGACCTTTCACTTACCTTCGCTGATGGATCGGGACGAAATCAGAGTGCACAGAAGTACAGTTCTGCGTGGTTTTCCAATCCTACTGTTCCTCCACAGCTCTCCCTCCTTCTCCGCATGCACAGATGCGTTTTTACGCTCCCTGAAGCCGGATACACCAGCAAGCAGTGAGAGAAAACCACATCATTACCACCTCCTGAGAGCCAGAGCTGCTGGGGGAAGCCATCCCCCTTTTCCAAGGCCATGGGAGGTGCAGGAGACACCACGGAGAAGTTTCTTTCGACACGGCCATCAAGTTGAGCTCAACTCAAACAACCCTTCTGTGCCCACCTGAGCCCCTCACGCAGCCCCAGGAGGGAGCAGCCGCCAGCCCAGCCCCGTGGCTTCGGTCCCGGCTCCGTGGGGCAGGGCCCCATCCTGCCCCAGCACCGCTCCCGCTGGGCTGGACACAGACAAACCAGTAAGGACACTGGTGGGAGCCAGCCAGGCCCTTGCTGCAGACTGCTCAGCTGTGTGTCCCTCCCCAGAAAGAAGAGACCCTGCCCACGGTGAGCCAGGCAGGCTGCAGCACCACCTCAGCTCCCTGCGTGGAGAACCCCAACAGATGTGTTTTGGTGGCCTCTTCCCAGGGTCCAGGCTGGTCGGGGCTGCAGGACACCAGCTCCTCAGGCTGCTCCATGTGTGTTCCTGTGCCCGGTTACCTTAAACCTCTTCCTGCCGCACTGGAACCTGCACCCACGGAGCTTCCTGGCCCTGCTTGGGGATGGACAGGGAGTGGTCCCAGCAGCTCGCTGCCACCGCGGGTGCCACATTGGGCAGGGGCATCCTGCAGCACATCACCACCACGCTGCTCCGCAGACCCCAGCACGGCCACAGCAGCAGGCAAAGGGAAGCTGGGAGGAGGCAGTTTCCCTGCTGCTGCCGGGAGCGTGGCTGATCAAAACAGAGCAGGAGATTCACTCGGAGCTACTCGGTCTCCCAAGACAAACACCAAGCTTCCCTCGCCACAGCACCAGCAAAACTGGGGAGACTTACAGAGCTTCATGGTTAACGCTGTGCCAGAAAACGCAGGAGGCAGATGCAGGGAAAACACAACTGGGTGTCCTGCATTAATCCACTTCAGCCTCATTCCCTGGACAGCACACAAAATATCTCCAAACCCATATTTGAGGGATGCAGGGTAGACAGTTGTCATCTGCTGTGGCAATGAGACCGGCAGATGTCCCAGCATCTCACTGGAATGGCTGTTCTGCTGCTTCGTGCGGCAGAAGCCAGGCAGTTTGGTAACAAGGGGATGCCAAGCACAGGACTCGGGACACATTCCCAGAGCTGTTGCTCTCTCCCTGGATGACGCTCAGCTCCACGCCTCACCTCGCAGTCTTCGCTGCACTTGCTGGTCCCCTCCGTGAGGGCCTCGTGTCCTCCAGCATTACAAGCCTCCTGCACTCTGGACCAGCACAACCATGAAGGTTCATCTGCTCCAGCACAGGCACAGGCTCAGGAGGGTGCCCGCCTTCATTAAATTCTTCCTAAACGGTGCTGTGGGAAGCCCCAGCCGAAAACACAAACAAACAATTTTCTACCTCCTGTTGCCTTCCTGCAGACTCTTCACAGGACTCCAGCGAGTGGCAAAGGGGATGGAAGGTGAAGGGAAAGGCTGCAGCTGCCCTCAGGAAGCTGTCTGTGTTGTAATTCACACCCATTTCTCTCCAATCCCCTTCCCACCAGGCCTTGCTCTCCACAGGTTAATCCCTCAGAGCAGCTGCTCTGCTCCCTGGACTCTCTGGAGCAGCACTGACACCTCGCCCAGCTCTCCGCGGGCTGACTGCCACCAGGACCTGTCCCCTGCTCCCGTGGCAAGGACCAAGCCACTAACTCCAACCTGCGGGTGTGGAAAACCTCAGACTTCCATTCTTCCTCAGCCGAGCCGGCTTCCCCCAGCCCCAGCGCCCATCAAACAACCCCCCGGTAACACAAAGCTTTCAATCCAAGACTCTTTACTTGCTGTATTTTAACAGGAACATTTTCACCCTTCTGCTTTATAGGCCATCGATTCAAACTTCACTTTCATTTCACTTGCCGGTGGAGACCAGAATTTGGTTTCTAAGGTGGTACCAAAATAACACTTTTAGCACCACCACAAAACCCTCTCTCTGTGCTGCAGCAGCCTCCGAGGTTTCCAGAGCTCCCCAGCTCTTCTGGCTCATTTCCCTCACTTGTTTACCCAAAAATCTCCACACAGCGACCCACAGCTGACAGGCAGCGTGCCTCTGGCACTTCCCCAGGAGCCAGTGGAACCGCTGCAAGCGCGTGTCCAGCCCCGCTGCACCAACAGCCCGTCGGAGCATCCTCGGTGACAACTCCCATGTTTTTACAAGGGTTTTTCAGATGGCGTGAGGTGCAGTTTATACTTTTCTTATCTAATCTTCAAGATAAACATACACGGAGTTTAGAACTGACCAGCGGATGTATCAGCACTTGGCCCCAGTAAGGAACTGGACTAAGCCCACAGGAATCTTGCTCTGGGATGAGCCCTGGGCGCCAGCAGCTCCCATCTCACCCCTCCACGGAAAGCCCCGCGGCCGTGCCAGCCCAGCCTTCTCCTCGCTGTGAGAACCGGGGGTCTCACGGACCCGCCGGTTAATTAACTAGCGCCGAGTCCTCACCTTCCACAGCCAGCTTCTTACACAGCAACGCCCGGGGACTCTGCCGAGCGCGGTGAACGCGACCGGGCGCTGACGCGGTTAACGGCACAGAAAGCTGCCTGGCAGGCAGGGATGTTCGGAGGCGTTTGCTTCAGTTCTTAAAAAGAACAACAAAAAATCCACACTCTCAAAGGCAAGCAAGGACATCCAGTAGCGAGCCCCATTTCACGCCTTTGCAAACCTCTCTGCACGGGGAGGGGTCACGCCAGGCTCCCCCCGCCCACAGAAAGCAGCGTGATCAAACCCCTGCAAGGCACTCACCAAAGCACCGCAAAATAGTGGCTGCAGCAGAAGGCCTGTAAATTGGTATAAAAACGTGAAGCAGCTTTACAGATACTCTCCAAGGCCCACGGAGCAATTCAGTTTGTCCAAAGAGATGGTTGTAGAGGGGCTAACGACGAACCTGAGCCACCCAATGACCATGGGGAGACCGCGGCGCCCGCGGGGTGTCACAGCCACGGCGGCATCGTGCAAAGAAGTGAAGCCACGACCATCAACGACACCCTCTTTATTCAAAAATAGATATCTATGAGACATTTCAGAATATACTGCTGCTGTCGCAACGGGCAGCCTATATGTCTAAATTAATTACTAAATCAAGTCATAGACAGATTTAAGCTTTTGTTAAAATAAAAAAAGAAAAAAAGGACACACCTTGAGGAAATCTGTTCAGCCTTGCGAGAACGTCGCCCAGTTCACCAGCTGCCCTTTGCCCAGAAAGTAAAACAAATAAAATTAAAAACCACAAGACTTCATTTAAATTAAGCAAAATAAAACACACACATATATTTGGAAGGAAAAAGGGAAAAAAAAAAACAAAAAACCAACAAATCAAAACATTTCAATTAAAAAAAGAGACATACCACTCTCACAGATCGGCCCAAAACAACAGTGTGAGATGTCAACACATTTGCCTACATATGTTTTTTCCAACAACTCTTTTGTCCTATTCTGGGTACACATTCAGTCCGTGGTCAGAACAATTCCCGGTTAAAAGGGCCTCGGGAGCTCCATGAGCTGGGGCAGGGCAGAAATGAGTCTTTTTGTTTGGGTTTCGAGGGCTGGGGGCTCAGGGGGGTTGTTTTTCATTTTTGGCAGCGAGAACATACAGTGCTTTAAGTAACATTTGGACCATAAAAGGCTGCACAATCAAACCCATCCACGGAACGAGTAGTTCTGCCGCTGGAAAGTCTCCTGTAAACCGAAGAGGAAAGCACGCTTCTGGCCGGGCAGGAAGGGAGCACAGGGTTTCAGAGAGAGGAAAAATGGAGCATCAGCAAGAAAAGGACGTGAGCTTTCTAACAACCCGACGACCAGAAGCTGCGGCAGGGCTCGTGGAACGGAGCACGGAGGAGGCTGATGGCGAACACCCGGCACAATAAATTAACGAGGACGTGGAACGAGCTTTGCATTCCTGCAGGTCTCCTCTCCCGTCTGACAGCAGCAGCTGAAGGCTCTGGGGAGGCACAAACGCCGCAGGGCACTTCGACTGACTGCAGCCTCGGGTACAAAACCTGCATCGGCACATCAGGCGCTTCCAGAAACTTCAAACATTTCCTAGTGAGAGGTACTAAACTGCAGCAGAACCATTATCCAGCTCGGAATGCTCTTCAGGGATCAGAGTCCAGCGTGTTAGACCTACAGAACTACCTCCTCGGCAGATAAAACACCAGCCAGCGACACCACGGAATTTAGAGTGTCTTAAATTTGCCTTTTTTGTTTTTACTTTTCCCCGATTATAAAAATTGACTCACAATAATTGGCGACACAAAATTAAGCACATCCTTCTAACACCTACATGCACGGACACGGTACATGTGCATACAGGACATGTGCATATACGTGGGTCTATTTTCTATATAAATAAATATTTATACCACATTTCACTTCTGTGTATCAAATAACCCCACTAAAGCCATGGAGAGAATTTGTAGAAGAGTATTTTCAACATAACCATCCTGAGAGCAGATCAGACAGTGCCTGTCACAGGGACATCAACGTGTCAAACTCTCAGCATCTGCGACCACCTGATTTTGTATAACCAAGAGGAGAAATGTGGTATAAATCCAAGGTGGCTAGAACAAAAACTCCCTCCGCTCTCATTTAGATAATATCCAGTTCTGCATCGCTCAGCAGAGTGTAAATTTTGAAGCTACCTCTAATTCACACAGAAAAGCTGCTTGTTTTTATTGCCTGTGGTGAGTTTCAATTTACGTACGTGCCAAGTCAGAACTACCTCACGTCAGCCCCACAACAGGATGAGGAACTGTAGATTTAAGAAAAATATTTCCCTGTCCTATTGCTCAGCAGGTGCTTCTTCTCACGCTGACCCAGTGCAGTGCCTGCAAACACACACATCCCCACGAGCCACCAGACACTCCACTGCTCCAAGAGACGAGCTTCAGAAACCCAACTAAACCAGAGAGGACTTACTCAAACAACACAATTTTACAGAGGGAAAACGGTACATGGTCAGCCTTTCTTTGAAGGCTTTCCAGGTATGCATGTACATGGTTCTCGTGACTTTTGTGGGGGTAACAAGTGCTAAGAGCAAACAGCAACTAAAGAGTATGGAAAAATACAAGGGAAGTTTGCCTACAGGGACTATCCCCACTCCCTTCAGAGCTCACAAACACTCGCTCCTCTTCCTCCCCGCAGCGTGAGCCCGTGTACGCAGAGCGGGTGAGCATGAGCAGCCAGAAGTTGAAAGCAGGGTCTGCAAGTTCCTTCCTACTGTAGATCTTGGAAGACTGGATTTCCAGTCAACACCAGAGTCTTCTTCCTTCCGCTGGCAGTAACGGACACTGGGGACACCATTTGTTTAGTCTGTGGAAAACAGGTCACCAGCAGACGGCAGAGGTGCCAGACCTCCCGTGACGTTGGGCAGCAGTGACAGGTCTGGAAGGCTCTGGATGTGGGATTTCAGCTCCTTGCGGACCTGGGTTACCCGAGCAAGCTTCTGTTTATATTCCTGAGGGAAAGAGAGAAGAGAAGAGAACGGAGATTAAGCACAGGGTCATGAACTGTGCGTTTAGTTAAGCCAGGAGTGTTTTCCAAGTAAGGATTCCAAGGGAAGGTGGCGAGACGCTGGTTCTCCAAGCAGCTGCTGGCGTGGCTGCAGACCCCGTCACCTGCACCCAAACCCCGTGCCTGGCCACGGGCTTCGGCATCCCCGGAGCACTAATCCTGCCCTGCGCTACTTTAACAGAAGCTATGGAAAATGTCCCCAAAACTGCACCCACTGGGGCCTGGGACAGACACCCGAGAGAAGCGTCATGACACAGTTGCTCTGTTCTGTGTCCTTGCCCAGGTTACAGACATCCACCCACCGCCGGAGGAGGAACACCCAGAGCGTCAGACACCCCTCTGCTGACAAAGGCAGCAGGTTGAGGAACACCAGAGGTATGACTATTACTGTGCTGCTAAAACCGAGTTGATAAATAACTCCATTTTCCCTTTAAAGTCACGTTTTGGCTGTCAACCAGAGTTTCCTCTCTGAATAGTTGGACAACTCATGTTAGCAACCACAGCAGCTGTACCACGAGACTGGCGCGTTAGCAAACACCACAGAAACGGGTGCGTGGTCACTAAAGGTAAAGCAGAGATAGACACGGCTGCTCTGGACTGAAACCGAGCAAGACCCAGACACTCACATTTTCAGAATTTTATTACAAAGGGAGAAAACCAGGGAGTTTGCCCAGAGAGTTTTGGAAGCCCCAGTACTGGAGGTGTTCAAGGCCAGGCTGGACAGGGCTTTGAGAAACCTGGTCTAGTGGGAGGTGTCCCTGCCATGGCAGGAGCTTGGCACTAGATGATCTTTAAGGTCTCTTCCAACCCAAACCATTCTGTGATAAGTTACAAAACCCCAAAGAGGAAATTTGCAAGCAGTTTTTCCACAAACAAGGTCCGGAAGGAGCATGAAAGGTCCGGTAAGAAATGTCTATCCACCTTTAGACATCTCTGCAATCTAAGAGACACCAGGTCACAGCAACTAGTATTTCATCACGAGAAGAGGAAGAGCTTGGGCCCTGAAAATGAAAGAACAGCCCCCACCTCGCCACGTTTCACTTTGGGGCCATGGAGAAGCAGACCAGCACATACCCAAGTTACCCAACACAGAAGCTCAGTTCACAATTGCTGTTTATGTAATTGTCAGAGGTTTGTGATTCTAAACATGCCACAGTCACAGAAGACAGACTCTTCAGCAATAAACAAACACTATCACATCCTTTCTTTTGGAACACGCCAAAAGAAAACATTTACCCAGCTACACACCGTGTATTTTTGTGGCATCTCTAGAATGCAGGAAACAAGCTCAAGAAAAGTCAGAGAAGAGGTTTCCACACAGTCAACTGTAACACCAACTTACTTGTAATTTCTTAATTACTTGGCAAAGAGGACAGTTTAGTAGGGAACAGAAGATCAAATAAAACCAGGCACACATTTCATCAGAAGACCTTTCTGAAGAGTTTACCACTCTAATCCAGCCTTTCCCACCTCCTCAATGACGGAAATTCTCTTCACCTTCTCCCAAACCAAAGCGCAGCAGCTCCTGCGGGGTTACGAGCAGCGAGTTTACACCCTCTGTGTTTCATGACTGAACTAGAATAGTGAGAGCTGCAGTCTGCTGCAACAACTCGGAGCACCCTGCGCCTGGAATGGCCATAGAAATACCTTCTATACATTTCCTGCCAGCACCAAGTAATGATGTCCTTTACCAGCGATTCCAAACCTAAATCCTTCCATGAGGCCCATTGTATTGGATACAAACAATGTTTCTTTCCTGACAGAACTATTCAGGGGAGTGAGAATCTTCCCGATGCCTTCCTCGACAGCCCAGCCCTGAGAAAACACACCGACAAACGAAGAACCACCAAGCTGGGTGCAAACCGTACCCCTGTTCTGGTTCTTGTGCAAACACGCAGGCTGAGGAGCCGTTCTGCTCTTACAGCAGCAGCCACCTGTGCCCAGTTTCCAATTAACAGCTTCAAGTGTTTAGGAAAATATTGCTCTTAACATATCCCCGTTTTTAGCGATACTCTACATCGAGAGCTACCTGGAGTACTGAGCTGTCGGAAATACCTCCTCAGCTTCAACAGAGACTTTGGTACATACCTGGTGATAAAGAAAAAAAATCAAGTCACCTTGAGAACCGCATTGGTTCAATTCTAAGCAATTCTCCCTCACGAGTCAGTTAATGCAGGCATTAACTAGTCCACACAAGTTTTTGTTAAATTAGCGAGGCCTAAACCCTACGGGTTATAAAAAAAAAACAACAAAAGACAATAGGGAGGAAAAAAAAACCCCAAAACTCTCAAGGAAGAGGCAGCAACAGCCCCAAAACAATTAAAAACTCTGGCTCAGGAAAACGTCACTAAGTTCACGAAAGGAAGCGATGTCCGAAGAGAGTAATCCAGGAACCCAGATTTCCTAGAAGGGATGAATGCTTGTCGGACAGACCCAGACCCACGTGCACAGCCCAGACGGCGCTTGAGAGCTGTCTCCTGCATGCTCAACACTTCCCACCTGCTCTGGGACCAGAACGTCGTGAGGATTCGTGGCACAGCCCGGATGACAACGAGGGTACCACAGAGAGCCCGGGCACAGCCTGTCACTGCTGGGCGCCTGCTCCCAGAAGCAGAGAACTCTAAGTCCTGCTGCGACAGAGGAGAAGCACCTACCAGGGAGATGTGACCCCTCCCGGGAAGAGCGAGGCAGTTTACCTGTGTTTGCCGCTGCACTGGTCGGGAACACGCCCCAGCCCCAACTCAGAGACCTGTAACCCCTGCAGGCTCAGGGCTTTTCTTCTTCCACAAACTGAGTTGTGGCCATTTTCTGCAACACAAGACTCTGGCAACAGCTTTTATGGGAAACCACGTTTTTCACGTAGCCCACGACATGCTTTGAAGCTGCATCTTGCAGATTTTTGCACAAGGTCACTCCACTCTATAAAAAGTAGAAAAATATGAAGTACACTCAACAGAAACCACTGCTTTCTGAGGTCCTAGCTCGTCCTCGCTGTTCCCAGCTAATCGCCTCGCTGCGTAGTGGGCTTTCATTAAGATTAATAGTATTTGGATGCTCTTTGCTGCGAGCAGGGGTTTCATGACGATACAGGAAACCCTGGTGCTGTGCCGCACAAAGGCTTTGGCTGGTCCACGCTCCGTGTGCGGCATTCCACAGCGGCAACCGGAGACGCAGCCCTGGAAGCACAGGCACAATCAGAACTCAACACCACTGAACAAAACTGACGGAAGCGTTCCCTCTGAGCCTCGCTTGAACATTCTAAACCCGACTGTAAGCGACACGACAGGAAATCTGTTCTGAGCACTGCTGCCTGGCCTGGCTCACCCTGTCACGCTACACGGCACCGGCTTCGTTATATTTTAGATTAAAATTTGCACCGGGCGCTTCATTCCCGGGCTGTGTCAAGCAGTAACACGCTGTAAATCATCGTGGCAACTGCGTCTACTGAAAAACACCTAGTTAAGCATTAATGAGGATTCTGGAAGAGAATGGGAAGAGCAGCCAGCCGGCCGAGGGTTGAGATGCTGCAGCTTGAGCCAGGGCGCGAAAGCAAAAGGCCACAGAAGTCAGGGAGAAGAAGACACACCACAGGCTCGAGAGACACTGGGAAAGAGTACGAGGTGAAGCGAGAGGTTATGGTATCATGGTTATAAGGCCCTGTAAAATCTCTGTTCAAAAACATTCAATACGCAACACTAATGTGGCAGGCTGGTCAGGTATTGACCAGGGTTGGTGAGGTTATTCCTCAGCTTTTGCTGCTTGCCACTTAACCCATGTAAAGCACTTTTAATACATATTCATTAAAACATGTCAGAATAGGAATGTCACAATGACAGCATATTTATAAGAAATGACCAATATGAAGAAAATTATCAAAATTTAAAAGGTTTCTAAAGGCACAGAGTCAAGCTGCCACTCAGTAAGTATACGAGCAGGACACACAAGCCCTCATCTTATATCCCAACAGAAAATTGAGACACATGAAAATTAGAACAGTAAGGGGTTTTTTTGCCTGTTGGTTTTGGGGTTTCCCTCCCCCAAGGTTGTTCCTTGTTATCCAGGAAAGCATGGATTATTATTCATCAGTATTTCCAGTATACAAACCTAGAGCACAACCTAACACCTGTGTGGTGTTAGCACAAATCTGTTAGGTAACTTTTAGAAGAGCCCGCCGTTTGAGTTCAGCGCTCGAGAACCAGACCCCCGTGCGCTCGCTCCGCCTCCTGCCAGGCTGTTCCTTCTGGCCTTTCCAAAAGCCGTTCAGAACTCCCCTTCTCCAACGTCAAGCGTGTCAAGTGTATCAGCACTTTTCTCCTGCCTCAAACCCACCTCCTCCCACGTTCTCTCAAGTGCCACGTTTGAATAAGCCCAGTTTTAAAGCCATGCTCTGTGTTCCATACTGTACCAGCAGAAATGCATCTTCCCCACGTGACAGCGGATGGCTCCACAGCCCATTTCCCCAGCAAGAAGTTGGGTAACAGAGAGGGAAACATCCTCCAGCTCTCCAGTGCAGCGCAGCAGGACCCCCCTCCAAGCAACCTGAAGACGCTGCTAGTGCTGAAGCCAGTTTTCCTTAACAGCACTGAACCAGCAAACCTGAGGGTTTTATAGAGCACATCAGAGATGCAGCCCGGGAAGCACAGCTTGAGTGACAGATTTCTTACGAGGCCTCAGCTCATCTTCATGCCTTAAATTTGTTCAGTCTTGCTCTTTTAAATCTGACAAGGCTTCTTTTAGCGGCACCGTTCATCACACTTCACCAGAGATGGTATTTCTGCTCCTAGCACAACAACGTGCTCTGACCCCATAACTTGTCTCTTGCTCTCCTCGCTGCTGAGGACAACTTCAACTTGTCCCATAGAAGGGTCAGCACCAGAGGCCTCTGCAGAGTCTTCTCCAGCCACTGGAGATGCCTCCTCCTCACCTACCACCCTTCGCAACCTCTAAAAGCTCGCTCAGAACCGGCCCAAGCAGACGCTGTACAACTGCCACGAGACCTGGTTTCATTTGCAACACAGCCTTCCCACAGCAAACACCGGGGAACACAAATGACGCTCACGACAAAAACCAACAGTCAGGGCACAAGCAAACAGCTGCATGTTCACCTCTCTCCAGGCATCTTTGTGCTTTTGGTTGCTAAGCAAAAAACTAGTTATATATTGACTCACTCCAGTGAAATGCATAAAAACATTATATGTTAATATTGGATGATTTTTATTTGCTTTTATTTTTGTAGTACGATCCCATTTGCAGCACCACTACAACTGTGAACGCCCAGAAGTACCTACAAGTGAAGAAACGAAGCCTCCGCATCGTGCAGAGAAGCACACACAGCCGCACAGCTCTTGTCTCAACTGGACCAGATCCAGCCCGTTGTATCGCGATGAAACGGCCTCTGTCCTTGTCCCGCAGCCAAAGGCACGACGGGCTGCCAGCCAGGAACACCGAGCTGTCCGTGGCCGCTTTTTGCCAGGCTAATGGCCGCTCAGACTGACAGACCTGAGCACAACGCCCTTTGCTTCTGTTCGGGGTCGTCTCGCCCTGTCTGGGTGCTCCGCACGGGACCCCCCACCACTGCCTAGTTCCCACGGCTTCTCCTGCTACTTGCACGTAAAATACTGACATTTTCCTTCCTGGCTGAAAAACCAAAACCCTCATCTCCCATTCCCTGCCTAAACCACTGAAATGAATATACCACAACCCAGGAACTCGTCTGAGCAGCGAGAAGCAGCCACAGAGGCATGTCAGCGGTGACATGCAACAAAAACCTGAGCAGTGGAAGCAACACAGCAATAAATTGCGTATTAACCCACTGAACTACATCGTATTTCAAGAAAACGCGTAGTGCCGGCCAGTCCAGAGAACCCCAAGTGAGGCTGTACTTCAGCCTTCAGTGATGTGCTATCAAAGAGGGTTTGCAAATTCCTATGGGCACGGCTCTAACACCTCATTAAAGGTGAATATTAAAAGCCACCAACACCTAAGAACTGCCCCAGCTCTCAGCAGGATTGTGCATCACGGTTCTTCAGGTGTCAACAATGAGAAAATCTCCCCTAACCTGGACGTTAAACTCAGGATGTTCTCTGTATTTTTATACATGTGCACCCACACAACTACACGCACATCTGTGTGTATGCACACACACCACTCAGAATGTACACCACACGTTCCTCACATCACCCTTTACAAACGCAGGCACAGAAGGTCTCTGGAGAGCGTGGGGAGAACTCGACATCACTGACTGCAAATCAGAACAAAAATCCCGAATGCACATTTGCCTCTATTTTTTGCCTCTTCTCCCCATTCAATTAAGATAATCCTCCCTCCACTTACTCTACATTTTCTACTGTCAGGAGTTACTTCAGATACCCATAAAGCTTCCACGCAATTTGCCATTTTCACTTGGTTCTTCCAGTCCCATCTCTTTAGTTGACTTTGTTTCACAGTCACCTGGAACAGTGACACAGAAACATTCTCCCCAGTATCTCCACACAACAAACTGATTCCCTGGATTCTTCCTACTCTCCTGCCATACTGACTTCAAAGACAACCCTTCTTCCCCTTGAAGTTCTGCAGCCTCAGGTGCTGAAGGACAAGAACCCTCCCCAGCTGGTTGTACTCAGGAATCGCAACAGGGGCAGCGACGGCCAAAAATAGCACAAATCTGAGAATTTTCAGGGGAAACTACATACTCCTATGAGATACAAAGACACCTTATCTCATCCTTATAGAAACACCAGTTCTTGTTTCTATGCCTGGCTGAAAATAGACTATTTCCTGACTCCCACCATGATGAAAGTCTCGGCTGACCTCTGATCCAGGCCAGGCCGTGGAAGATCACAGAGCAGCTGCAGAGCCCACACATTCTGACTGAGACAAAGCACTGTTTAAAAAGAAATCCGGAGTTCAGATGCTGAACGACACAATCCACCACACCTTTCAGGAGTACACGCCTTGTTAGAGGCTGCTCAGGGCCAGCTTTGGTCCAGCTGATTTTGCTCTGCAGCCGACTCCCAGATTTGAAGGAATTCTACCTTCTCCTTCTAAGCACTTTCAGACTACAACCAAGCTACCAGAATTCCCCCCCCACCCCAGTAGAGTAATCCTAATTATTACACTGTCCATTTTTCCAGCTGCTACTCTGAAGCAGAGTCAGTCTGTCTGTCCGTTATGACCCCAGGCTCCGGGCCAGCTCTTTCCCTTCCCACCAGCAGCACTCAGCACTGCGCTCAGTCCCTGCGGCTGCCTGTATCAACTCCTCGGCCACAGCCACCTTGCTCAGGGTACCCTCCCTTAATTAAACAGCTTTTCTGCAACCAACGACAAGAGCTCAGTGTCGCAGGGTTCTGGCGTTGTGAAGTATTCTGAGCATTAGCCCACTGGCCATCGATACACTGAGTTTATGCCAGTTTTGAGAACCCGCTGTGTTTTGGGGGAGGCAGCATTAACAGGGTTAGGAAACAAGCAACCACAGCTCTTTGGACAGCAAAAGCTGCTTTTGGAAGGTGCAGATTAGCTACTTTCATTGCTGCCAGTGAAAGACTTTGCTTTGTGAGTAACAAAACAGAAAAAAATATCCAGAGTGATTTCCAAATTAGACCCTTCCATATGTTAAAATAAAGCTGTGAGCCATACGGTGATTAGAAACCCCAGTCAGGGCCTTGGCTAGATGAGGAGAGCAAAGGAAACATCCACCTTCTGAGTGAAAACGCCATCTCATCCAAGAGTCAGGAATGCTTCACAAGAGAAAAAACTTACAGTAAGAGTACCAAAGGTTCTGGAAAGGATACCCTGAGAGAGCAAAGCATACGGTGAGAGGGTACGTAAAATTAGATTGATTTAAGTTATTTTCTTATTTGAGTCTTTGCTTGAGTAAATGTTTTGGGTTTTAACACATTCTTAATTACTACAAGAATTTTAGATCCTTCTATTAATACGCTTATTAGCACTACAAAGACAAATCCTGGCTTATCAACATGTTGCTGTGAGAACATCAAAGACTCCAACAAAACTGATGAGCAGATATGGGCTGTCATATCTGTAACCAGCATCTCCCAGTATTGATTAACCCTCTACAAGTCAAGAACAATGGAAGGCTTTCATCAGGCAACATCCCTCAGCCGAGACTGGAGATTTGACACGAGTGCAAATTGTGCCTTCATGTTAAGTGCTGAAGAGCGGCACGTCCTGCAGCTCCTTTCAGACTCCTGCAGCAACAAGGCCACCTTGTTTTGGCACAATGACAGAGAGGCCAGCTTAAACGGATACCTCAGATCATTCTTTAGTTCCCAGAGTATTAAAGAACATGTTTCCACCTAGCAGTGGGTGAGCAAGGCATCCTGTTGCCATCAGCCGGGTTGTTCCTGCTCACAAAGCCACTCGGCCAGTGAACCGCTTCATTTTCAGGATTACACTCTGCCTCCACCACAGTTACAACTTGCAAGTAACATTCCTTGCCACAAGGACATTGGACATGCTCAGGTAAGTCCATGAGGATGATCAGGGCCTGGAGCACCTCCCCGACGAGGAGAACTCATTGTGGCCTTCGGGTACTTAAAGGGGCTGATAAGAAAGCTGGGGAGGGACTTGTTATCTGGGAGTGCAGAAATGGGACAAGGGGTAATGGTTTTAAGCTGAAAGAAGGTAGATTTAGATTATATATTAGGAAGAGATTTTTCACTCTGAGGGTGGTGAGACCCTGGCACAGGCTGCCCAGGGGGCTGTGGATGCCCCATCCCTGGAAGGGCTCGAGGCCAGGCTGGACGGGGCTCAGAACAATCTGCTCCAGTGGGAGGTGTCCCTGCCCATGGCAGGGGCTTGGAATTGGATGATCTTTAGGGTCTCTTCCAACCCAAACCATTCTGTGATATTTTCCAAAACAAAAACCAACACAAGTGCCAGAACATTGCAGCTAGTGCATCAGAAACTCTAACGCTGCCATTCTGAATTTCCTTGTTTCGCATTCTCAAACCCGCTCCAATTTACGGATTGTTCTGGGCCTTTTCAAACGTTGCCGTGCAGCATTCTGCTACCTATTGCTTGCCTTTCTTTTAAAAGCAAACAGCAACATGTCTATCATTTATATATTTTTTATCTCTATACACACACATATATCTCTTTCTACTAGACAGGTGTCCTTTCAGCAAGGAAAATAAACAACTTGACCCAGGACTTCCACTGGCATTCAGCAAATAAATCAGGTGCCAAACAGGATTTGGTTTTATCTCTCAAATTCATGTCTGGAAGCGCCTTTTAATGACTCAGTCATAAAACAGACGCTACGGTTGAAGAAATCCAAGCTAAACAAGCGAACAGAATTATTAGCTATCCACTCGAATTCTGGATGCAGAACCGGCACTTGCTTGGCTGATTTGGAAAGAAATGTTGCTCTGGAGAAGCAACATGTTCACAGTCACAAGACATTGAGAAACTGGAATATAAACATACAAAACAAAACAACCCCAACGCATTCGCCTCAGAGCGATGCTGCCTGGGCTCTCGGAGGATTCGCTTTGTCACCGCAGCAAACAGAGCAGCGACTGCTCCAGCACAGTCTCCTTTCGAAGATTTTGTCCTTTACAGCAGCTCCTGTCCCACCCCGCAACAGCTGCTCGCGGTAACCGGCAGCGCCGAGGCAGCCCTTAACGTGCCGCCGAGGGGCAGTTGGACAGATGGCAGAGTGACATACAACCACAGTCATTAATTACACTTCCACACGAATCCCAGGACGTGGTGCTTGAAAGAACTTCCTCCACGAATGAGCGTTTCAGACGCACGCTGCCTGCACAGGCTCTGCGCCCGCTCGGGGACGCCCCGGGAGCTGCGGCAGGAAATGCAAGCCACCATCAGCCCCGTTTACGCTCCATCACAGAAGCTGTAGGTACAAATGGCTGTTAAAGGACGGACATCAGAAGATCTGGTTTGAACTGCACCTACTTATCATAGAATCATAGGATGGTTCGGGCTGGAAGGGACCTTAAAGATGCTCTAGTTCCATCCCCCTGCCATGGGCACGGACACCTCCACTAGACCAGGTTGCTCCAAGCCCCATCCAACTTAAGTAGGGGCTGGGAAGGCAGAAGGGGAACCCAACCACAAGGGAAAAAATAATGAAAACCCATTAAAAAGCCAGCTAATTATGGCAAAGTGAGGTTGATTTTTTGGAGATGGGGATTTCATTAAAAAACCAGGGTTAAGTCTGATAAAGCTTTGTTAGGTGAGTCCACCTTTCTTTAAGAAGTATGGAGTTCCGGGCGTTCCATGTCCACGTGTATAGAACGGTTTGCATTGGAAGGGACCTTAAAGGTCACCTAGTTCCAACCCCCCTGCCATGGGCAGAGACACTTCCACTAGACCAGGTCACTCAAGGCCCATCCAACCTGGCCTCGAACACACCCAGTGCTGGGGCATCCACAGCTTCCCTGGGCAACCTGGTTCAGTGTCTCACCACCCTCAGGGTGAAGAATTTCTTCCTAATATCTAATCTAAATCTCCCCTCTTCCAGTTTAAAGCCACTACCCCTCATCCTATGAAAACATACCAAACTGAACATCAGAACAGCTCTGCCTTCTCCAGACTTTGTACACCACTTTCCTGCCCGTTTCACTCCAAACGTAAAGGTAACACCCAGAATCACCTCCCCTGAGAAAAACACGGATTAGGAGTCAAGCAGGAGTGTTCGGTGAGATCGTCAGTACTTACTTCTAGCTTCTTCTCCTTCTCCGTGAGCACGTCCTTCTGGTTCTGGGTGTACTCGATCAGCATGCGTGCCAGCTGGCGCCGGTCCTCCAGCTCCGCGGCCAGCCGCCCGTTGTACTCCGCTAGCAACAGGCACGCCTCGTCCACCGTCTTCGACAGACGCTCAGCCGCCTCCTTGTCTGCGTGCAAAAGTGTTGGGTGATTCAGAGGACAACGTTTCAAACTTTCTTTGACAGCAGGGCTACAACTCACCACCCCCATGCACGATTACATCTCCTTCATAAATACACCGCTGGCTCGACAGGAAGATAAGAGTTCTTATCACAGGGGATGCAAAGGAAACAGGCAAGACTAACAACCCAGGAACGGTGGTTTTTAGACACTGCCATGATTGACTGCATTTTATCCTTGCAGAGATGTCAGTGATAGCCTCTATAAACAGCTTAAACTAAAGCATTAGGCTGGACTTTCGGTTAAACAAATCAGGTGGTTCTCACGTTTAAACACAGCGTGCGCTCTAATTCCTCTGTCCTCTGGACAACTCCTAACGTACCAACACAAGCAGACACGCACTGCACACGGATCTTCACAGCTGGACGCTTGAGAGTGTATCACAAAGGACTGAAAAAGTGACAGTTCACCATGAGTTCTAAATTAAAACTACTTCCAGGAACAAGAGCCAGTTCGAGCTCTAAATGCTCCTATTATGCTGACTTTTGAAATACAATTGCAAAAGTCCCTTTAAACAAAGAGCAACAGATTACTAGGGGTGGGGAGCTTCCTTTTCCGCAGCCATCAAGGACTACGTGTGTACTCAGCACAGCCAGATAAAAGTCAAAAAATATCTAATGGCTGAGGTGTTAAAATCAAACATCCATTGGAGAACTCTGACCTATTTCCTTTACATTCTTGCAAAGTGCTGTTGATGCTCCCCGAGCACAAAAGCCTTGGTCCAAATGCCAGCAGCGCGGTGAACTTCCTCTTCACTCTGGCCTCAGAGGATTTGCTACCTACCCATTACCCAAGAGCTACAAAACAAGGGCACAAAAGCAGGAACTCATCACACATTGTGATTAAAGAAAAAACCACTTTGATTTCTAAGCTACTCTCCAGACCCACGTTCGTTCATCTTCCAGTTTCATACCTGTGATTTTCTCCAGTAACGACACATCTTGAACTTCCTGAGGCAGAGAGGCAATTTTTTGCCGCACTGTTGCATCTCCTGATGCTGCGTTTTCCAGGTCTTGCAGAGCTTTGATCAAATCCTCGGTCTACAAGACAAGTTAGCCAGCATTAAAACCAGGTTACTTCCATTCCATCTCCTGTGGCTACTGCATCTGAGGTCACCCACCTCTGAGTGGTGGTATTGGTGGTATTCCCCACCATCTGGGGAATTTTCTCTTCAAGTGATTGTTAAAGTGCTGCTTCTTCACACAGAGTATTCCTCAAGTTTACAATCCCCCAGTTTACATGAGCGCCCTCAAAACATACACTGGCTCAAGAGGGATGTGGACCAGGACAGCCTCAGAGGACCTCCCCTGCCTCACCACACTTCCTCCCTGCTCAAAAAAATAAAAGGAGAGAGACTCCCTGAACAGCAACTTTTAAAAGTTGTTTCTTTGCTTTAAAAAATACTGATGTTTTAACAGGAGGTTTTTGAAAGTGAAACACTAGCCCTGTAAACACCACCACTGATGTTTAAACTACATTTCAGTAGTTTGAAAATTAGTAATAACACTGGAAAAAAATGTAAATTTTTTTTTTCATCTGAAAAATAAATTAGTCCACTACCTAATATTTACTAGTTCTTTGCACACTGCTACTGATTTCCAGCAGTACCAAAGCAAACGCTTCTCTCTCATCAAGAGAAGCCATGAGCTGCAAGGCATCTGGAGGTAAAACCAACCACAAATCTCACTTATTTCCTTGATAACTGTTACATACTTTTTTCAGCGTTTACAGTCTACCAGACTGAGAGCGTGGGTTTTTTTATCCCTTTCAAATAGGCAATGGTTTAACATGTTCATTTTGCAGCCTCAGATGATCAGAATGATCCTCTACTACCAACACACCACTAATGTGTCAGCCTCAAAGGCTTCAGAACTGGTTTTCCTAAGCAGCTTCAGACAGAGCTAGCAAAGGTGGAGCTTTTTAATAGCTCATGGGAAGAGATGGCCTACACAAAAATAAATGTTACAGCTTTGGGTTTGACAGATTACACCCTGATCTTAGAATGGATTTAAGATGTGGTCTGTTCTTCTAGCAGGCCTTTGAGATTTTTTTACTGGCAGCACTACTCAAGAGCTCGGTGTAGACTACCTGAAATCACTGGGAAGTAGCACGGTATTCCAACAGGAAAAGAGCAGCTGTTCCATTTCACAGGGGCTTCTCAACCCCCAACTGCACTGCACCATTAACGGTATTTCACTTGTTGGCAGCTCCACCTTGTGGCCACCCCACGTGGGAAGGTGGCCACCAGAACTTCTCCCGCTCCCAACCTACGCCACATACCAGCAGTGGCCCAGCACTGGGGTCCTGGGGTGAGTAGCTCCCAGGGTAGTCATCATCCTCCTCCTCTTGTATCTGCTGAAAAGTCCGCTTTAGTGACTTCTTCTCCTCTGCAACTAAAGACACATAGAAGCAACTCAAGTGGATGCCAGATCTGCCCACCTTAACTATCCCTACTTCCAAAAACCAGTACCAGATGCTCTACGATTGAGCTCTCTAAAGAGGATGACCACAGCTGGACTCCAATGTTGGCATCGTATGCCAAACACTCAACCGTAAAAGAGTAACCAAAGGGTGATTTTGCCCACACGTGTACCTCTGTGCGCGCAGGGACAAGGACAGCCTGCAAACCAGCACCGTGCTGTGTGTGCATTTGTGCCACCTACACTGAACATAGGAAAGGCGAGTAAACATCCTACTCGTCAATAAATGGCAGGTCTTCAACCCTGCTCGGGTTCTCTGGTTAACACCAGAATGAAGCACCGATGCTAAGATACAGATGGACAGAAGAACTTCAAGCTATGTTTTTGCACCAAGTACATGCTCAATGTGGTCCCACAATCAACTTAAATAACTGGTGGTTATTCAACCAATCATGCCTCCATCAAAATAAAGGCCTCAGGCCAGCTCTGTGAAACCAGAACTCTAAGACAGGACAGCAAGAGCAGCGCTGGGCAGAGCAGGAACCCACCTCCAAGCAGGCAACCTACAACACTTTAGAAATAAGGATTTCATAAAGCAAGACAACATGGTGAAACGAGTCTTAGCACAGTACATCTTAGCTTGAAAGGGAAGAGACAGTTTATTTAATGAGCCACAAGCCTCAACGCGTCCTTTGATCCAGTTACAGAACCTTCAGAAGACAGCTCATTCTTCAGACTTGCCACCAAAATTAATAAGGGCCGGGGTGACTTGTAAGAAAGCTTTGGACAGAGCCTTGGGAACATCTCCTCAGTGGAATCAAGTGTTGTCGAGACAATCATGCAGCTCAGGGCCAGGAGTCTGATTCACAGGAAAATCCGAGATCACTCTGGATTTAAAATGGAATCAGTCTGTGCTGCTCTAACAAGGAAGGAAAAAGAAAGGTCTGTCCCTAAACACAGAATTTTGCCTGCCCTGTCGGGGGGGACATATGGCTGAAAGAAAAGTCACCTTAATGGAGGAGAGCCAGAGGTGCTCTACACTCTGCTCGTGTGGGGAGAGAGCTGAGAGACCTTCGTGAGGGACACACCAACACATCTCTGCTAGAGAGCAGATTGTCTCCGTGGAAGGCAAAGCAGCACGGAAAACAGTTACCCTCCAACAGATGAATTTCTGATGTTCGCAAGAGCAAAGCTATCTCTAGGCTAGGAAGAGGTACAGTCTAAGCACTGCATGTGCACAACGGGTGTAGGAGAGCACTAGATCATCTGACTGCCAAGTAAGAGACCGCATCCACCAAAAAAAAGGCTGCTGTCCACCGAGGTCTGCAGAAGACACGAGTTGAGTTGAACAGTAGATGTGCAGGTGACAAAATGGCCAAAGAGAGTATTTAAACTTACACAGGCCAACACGTCATCGACGCTTGTCGCTTGTGTGTACTTATCATAAAGCAACTAGCAACGAAGGATAAACACGAGGTACGCGACAGAAGAATGCACGACCACAGTGCGCACACAAGCGAGGACAAAAAAGAACTGGGCTCCAAATTGCTGAAGAGCTCTTCCTTGCCTCACCCACTGGTCTACCTTACACCTGCTCAAGCAGTAACACCAAGCACTCGGAATTCACTGAGTTGTCCGTCTGAACAAGGCCGAGCAGGTTTGATTGGAAACAGTCAGAAGAAGTTAGGTGCATGAATATCTGCAGTCCTAAGCCCCAGTCGCCAGCTGGCCTACCTGGAGAGAGGCCACTCCCTGAGCACTGGGACAGCAGCTGACGGGACACAGCGGCCAGCAGACCGAGGAGCACGGGCCAGGCAGTCAGCTGTGAAGCAGCACTATGGGCATGAGCAGCGTGACATAAATCTCATGGAAGAATCCTAGAAACACCATCTCCATTTCATCAAAATGGAAAAAAAACAACAAACAACCCACACTTATTTTCAAAAACCGGTGGAAGAGGATGCTGAAGGAGAAGAGGAAGCAAGGCACAAATTCTAACACTCTGTGTGGGCAGCTCCCCAGATCCACCAGCCAGGAGTACTCCAACCATCGCAGCCTACACTTCTGAAACAGGCTGTCAAAGCCCAACAATAGAGGAAAGGCGTTAAGAGTGCCTAAACCCGATCAGAATTCAGCAACAGTATGAAGCACACACCTCCCAGAACAATCACCATATCCTTGCAGAATATGGGCAGCTTCTTCCAGAGAAATAGAGAGCCTGTTCCTGATATGGACATAAAGAAGATAGAGATGCCACTGGAAGGGTTGAGTCAGCTCTCCTGCTTCACTGGGGTCGTCTTCACTGCTCAGAAACAGAGCTACTCCCTGAAGCCCTCCCAGAGCGAAGCTCCTCACTCCTCCAAAATGACAGACAATTGCTGCCATAGCAGCTTTGCCGTGAAACTCCAGGTTGTCGCTATCATGCTGCTGCAGTGTCCAGAGAGACTTGTAAAGGTATCTCTCTGCCAATTTTTCAGTCTTCAAACATCTCCGGTGGTTTGAGGCAGCTCACAGTGTCAAAGACCGCAGTGATAAAGTATGAGCTTTTCCTGCACGCTGGCAACACGGGAGATCTTCCCATCCAGCGTGTTCACCTTCTTGTTCTCATCTCCTGACCACTGGTTTTAGAGGTAAACAGGCTTCTTTGACTCCAGGCTCATACGCACAGTAAAGAGAAACCACCGGTGGAACCTGTACACACACCCAAAGGGATCACTAGGAGCTTACAGCTTTGCTCTGTTAAAAACAGTGGGTTTATGTGGTGTTTTTTTAATCTCAAGGCAATATAGAGTTATTATTCTCTCATGACAGCTTGGTTCTGTTCATCTCCTCATCCACACAGCAGCCATGCACATGGTAAGGAACGCCCCAGGTAGAAAACACCTTTCACTGGAGGGAACTACGTAATGGGTTTAGATTTTTAAAACCCCAAACCAAATAGTCCTTAATTCACATGAGGATTTATCAGCCTCGGCACAGCTACACCCCGTGCCTTTTCTGACAGGTAAGCATGCAGTTATATGACAAGGTGCATGTGCAGATGTTTCTGTCTCCAGGGAAACACGCAAGGACACGCCACCGAACACATCCTGTGGTTCTCCAGTAACACGAGAACCTGCGAAGCAGGAGGTTCTCCTGAAGCTCTACAGGTAGCTGCTGATTTGAAAGGCAAACCAGGTGAATCTCAGGGGGTTTGTGGGTGCTGGCAGGGCTGTCATCCTCAATTAGCTGACAGAAAAAAACAACCCTCCCAAAATCATGACTAAACCTCCAAGCACCAGGGGCTTCACAACTTGTGCGAGCTCCAAGTAAACACAGGAAAGACCTTTGGAAAGCGACTAAGGACAAAACATTGAATACAACAACAAAACCCAGACAGCTTTCCCCAAGACAACAGAAAAGCATAGGACACACAGAACAAGGTAAGAGCAATCTACTGGTCCTTGGTAGCACCAACCGTTCTAATCCTTTGTCTCTTTGGGGCAGATTAAGTTCTCATCACAAGATACATTTGTCAGTAGCCTCTCGCAGGTCAAGCAACACTGGAGGCGATCTGCTCCAAAGTTACACCTAGTGTTAGCTTACTTCAGCTACTCCTGGAAGCAGCTCTGCCTGCTCCTTGCTGGTGCTTCTCTCCACAGTTTAAAACAGGCCCTGACTCCCTGTGCCAGAATTCACAGTACAACCACAACTGGAGCAGTTCAGTGTTACCATGTGACAGTCCTACATCAGAGCACCCTCAAGGACTTCCTTCAACTGCTTATTACACAGACAATGAAAAGAAAACGCCAGCCACGTACATTGTATTACCAAAAGGATTTTACACCAAGCCTCTCCAGACCCAGTTTTCCCAGGCGTTAACAGAAATGGGTGGTTCTTCTCTTCCCTACTGCTTGTAAAATGTTCTAATAAAGATTAAATTAATGAGAAAGCAAATGCAAGCTTAATGAATACATGGAGAGTTAAAACAATATAAGCCATGAATATTCAAAAGCTCATTCCCTGGTATACATCTATTTCCTTAAGGAGCCCAGAAGATTAAAACGTGGTGAGCAGCACCACCGAGGAAGTCCAAACAAGAGAACACAAGGTGTGGAAATGGCCAGTGCTCCTTCCGCTCCACCTCTCTGCAGGGAAAGCTTCACAAACACACCGATTATGCTTTAGAGGTGTCTCTCCTCACCGATGCAGGACTCTGCTTGCTTTCTGCAAGTCTCACAGCTCTGAGTGGTGCTCTGCGACCCAGGCAGAGACAGCCTGTTCAGAAAGCACCTGTCAGCCCAGGAACTTACGATACTGCACTAAGAAAAAGCTGTGGAGAACCACCTGCACGGACTTGTTGCCATACCTGAGGCTGAACAGAAGAATTCTCATTACCAGAGCACCAGGTACTCTTAAGGAGCTTCAGAATTTTCACGGCACAGCCTTGTACCATCTACAGACCCGAACACCTCCTACTTCTCAGCTGTGGCTGCCTCAGGTGCACACAACCCCGGGAAGTCAGAACAGTTTAGAGGAGCAGTGTACTTTGGTTTTCCACATTTACAATAAACGCTCTATCTGTAAAACATGACACATTCTTGTCCACCCTGCTTATGTAAACCTGTTTATAAACAGAACAGAGTAACGACAACAAAGCCTTCTGCAACACAGAGAGTCACCAACCAGAAGCTGGACAAACACCAGTTTATCTTGGAAACCCACAAGAACCGCGTGTGAAACTAGCTCTTACTTCTAAGAAGCTAATTTGAAAATTGGTCAAAACAAGGAGAACCTCCCCCACCCCGCCAAAACGCAAGAGTTTTTCAAATATCTTTTTCTTGATTTAAAAATCTCATTTCTTTTTTACAACAAATTGATGAGAATATTCAATATTCCCACTCATGAAAGGCCTGAACAGTTCTCTCAAAGATACTACCTTAATATCTCCGACCACCCAGACAGAAGCTCAGGTTCCCGCCAAGTGAAGATGTGCACTCAGCAGTCCTTAAAACGTTTGCATTTCTTCATTCTGTTTCCCACAGACAAAGGTCTGTTACACTTTGAAGGGTCTGATGTTGTGTAAACATTTTGGTGGACACCCAGCAACAGCCGGTTGCCAGTTCATGGGGATATCACAGCTGTTCCTTGGACACGCTTAGATTAAAAGTTCAACACTTATCTCGGTACCTTAAATTAACAGTTTCAAATCCTCAGTTACCCAGTTCAAGGGGAATCCAGGCCTGTAGATGCTCTCCTGTCACAACACAGGTGTCTCACACCTCGCACCCAGACAGCAGCAGAGCTGCAGCGTGGGCTGTTTGGCACAGAGGCCACACACCTCCCACCACCCGGAGCCGAGACCCCTCTGCCCCGACGCGGAAGGGACAACCCCTCTCAGGTCAGGAGGTCTCCCAGCATTTGGGGAAAAACTGGCAACACCTCCCAGACGGCGTAAGTGGGAAATCCTCTGCTGTACGCTGCCCGAGCACCGCCTGGTAATCCCGCCTGAGGCACGTGAACAAGACAAACGGACAGCCACGGATGTCTGTCTTCACGTGCAGGTCTCATCAATGCTCACGTCTTTATATTCACTCTGTATCAACTACCAACTTCAGCAGCTTCTTCTCACCACCCACCAACAGCACAAGAGCCCTTTGTAATGACTAAGCCAGCTCTCAAGGTGTCACACCTCTGTGGGGAAGGGAGCAAAATCTGGTCCAGGCAGCAACGTGATTTCAGCTATTGTGAAGACACTGACACTTCCTTCAGCTGCGGAATGGGCAAATACTCCCTTTGCCAGAACGCTCCTGATTTTTAATGACCTTCACCTTCGACGGATGAGGGTTTCCTACTGCTGCTCTCTCTTCATTACGGCACTACGGTTACAGACCTTCGGATGCTAGAGGAGACCGTTACCTACCAAAGCAGCACAAAAGCACAGCAAACACAAGCAGCTTACACCCAGTTTCTCCCATCTGTCTCACACAGTAATAAGGTTATAATCATGATGTTCTAATGATGTTAAATGATGTAAAGTTATTGTTTACCCCCAATGATATCAGCTAGTATACGAAAAAGGAGACCAGACACGCTTCTGTACATATATTCCAGCCCCCAATTATTAAAAAGTCCTTGCTGAATCATCATAAAATACAATAACTATGCAAGTAAAGCCATCAATATGAGAACGAAAGCACTAATGATATTGAATAAACCATCCTACTAACCCAGCTGACCACTCTCAGCGATGCAGAGTGGGGCAGCTCTCAAGGACACAACAGTTCTCTGCAGCCCAGTGACCTGTCTCCACATCAAGAGGCAGCCCTGGCGCGCTCTGTCTGCGCAGGCAGCAGCAGCAGGCAGCACCTCGAGTCACGCTCGCAGAGTGGAACTGCAGGTTTAGCGAAAACCAGGCTTCTCGCGAGACAGTCCTGAAGAGTCTCTGCGGCCAGCTCTGGACACGACTCCGCTACAGGAGCCCAGAGCTCAACTCCTCGCAGCGCTTTCAGCGAAACAGGCCCCAGTTTAAAACCCAAAATGACGCGCACGACAGAAGCATTACACACTTACCCTTAGTCTGGGGGCTGTTGGAGTCCTCCATGGACAGTTTCAGCTGCTGTATGAACTCGCTGCCATACACGCTCCTCTCCTGCCAGATGTTAAGCAGTCGTTCCAAGGGCTTTTTGCAGCCCTCATCTGCTTCTCTGTTCAAAGATCAGAAAACAGTTCTAGTTCAGCTGAAAGACACCTCTTATGTTTTAAGAGAACATCTTCCAAACCAGCAGCTGTATCCATGGCAGTATTTGCATCTTTGGAGAGAATCTTTCTCGTGTTGTCTGAGACAAACCGTGCAAAATGTATTTGCAGCCCATTTTGCCCTTTTGTTAGAACCAAAGGTCACCTGGAAGTGCCCCACATTCCCGTCCCACAGTAAAGGCAGGAAAAACTCTGATGGAAGAAATTTGCTCCTATTCACAATTTGCAAGAGTCGTAAAACATCTCCAAGTCGACATGTTTACAATCCAGAGTATTAACTTTAAAGAGCTGTTTCAGTCAATAACGTCCCAATTAAAAAGCAGGTTCTTTGCATCATTAGGCACATAAATGTACTCATAGAGCGCACTGAAAGTTAGACAGAAGAGCATCCCACTAAATACACGGAGCATCCTTCGTTCGGTTGAGACAACGGGAATTATTACACTACTCAGAAAACATCTTAACTAAGTGATAATCCGTTTTTGATAGGATGGCAGCTACAGCACTTGTCCCCTTTTAGGTATAAAATTCTTCATTCCTTAAGCAAGGAGATTAATGATCTGACAACCATTAAAACAGGCAATACAAAAAGGAACCGTGCTCAAACTGCAAGACTGCTGAGAATCCAGCGACACAAAACATCAGCTCTCTAAAAGTCTTCTGACAATGGGGCCAAACGTTCGTTGTGCAGTTTTAATAAACACATGCAGATCTGCCAGGTCTTTTGGTAACAATTAAAGCCAAGTACACAGGAGCTGCACGCAGAGAATGAACGTGTAAAGCTGTGAGGGGCTGATTCTCAGACAAAGAGGTTTGCCCAAGGAGAAATTTTAACACCAAACAGTCCCAAGCTGCAAAGCGATCAGACTCTGATCTCGACTACAGAGCGGGCACAAGCATCCCTGAGACTTGAAAAAACAAACCCCATACCAACAAAACCCAGTTGAATTAAACATTGTGTAATAAGAATGCAAATAGCAGAAAACAGAAGAAATTCATAATACAACAACATACCTGGCCACATGAGAAAAAGCATCCACAAGAACAGATTCAAATTCCCTGGTGAATTCAGGACCTTTCCTCTTACTGTTCTGGATGACATCATTTGCTAGATATAGGAAAGTAAGTTTCCTACTTGATTTTGCTGGGAAAGGAAAAAAGAAAAACAAAAAGAGAGAGTTTGCATTTATATCTCACTCCTTCCACCTGGAATCATTAACAAGGTTTTCAAAGTTACTTAGAGCTTTTTGGTCTAAAAACAACGTTCAAAATCTTTCCATGTTACCAAGGCAACCCAGAGGCCTTCCAGCCAAGTAGTTCTCCATCTCCTGACTTCTGCTTGTTTTCCTTCTAATTTATGAAACAAATATGAGCTTAATACTCTCTGTACACAGTGACACCCCGACTGAAGAAAGCTGTGTAAAAAATAACTTTTAAACACATGATTAAAATCTACCAATAAATTAATATAACAACAGATTTACTTTTTAATTCATTAACTTCAGGGAAAAAAAAACCAACTTGGTAGAGAACCACTTAGTTCAGAACACAGTGAAGTTGTAGGAGAAAACCATTGTGGTGACTCAAGTATTTCCCAGACAGCGCTGTGCAAAAGCAATGTTACACTTCTCCCATACACCCCCCATCTTCTCCCATCCTGACTTCATCAGTTTCTATTTTACTACGGCCAGAATCAGTGGGAGACGCGGACCCTCGGAGCGCGCTGGTCACAAGGCAGAAAACAAAATTCCCTCTTTCCACAGCAGGCCAACCTCAGAGCTTTCAAAACCCCACACCTAATACAGCGTAAGTGGCAACTCCGGCGATCACATGAAAGGTTCCTCAAGCCACAAGTCCATCAGCATCACCTGCTCCGAGGGGGTAGCGCTGGTGGCTGCCCAGGGTGACAGAGGTGACACTGGCTGGTTCCAGAGCTGCCCCTGGGGACACGGCACCAGCGCTGACCCTGGCAGTCTGCCTGACCTCGTCATGAAGCGATTAGAGAAGCTACTAGAAGTTAACTTAACTAAAGTTAATCTGCAAGGAAAAAAAAAAAGAAAAACCCGCGAAATCTTTCCGGATGATGCTACCAAACCGTTTCTGTGGATCTCCAAAAGCACTTTTGCTTTGCTCATCTCCTAATCCCTTCGTGCGGATCTATAATGGGTTGACCCGAGCTGTAAACGCAAAACGTAGAGCTAAAGGGCCAAGAAGCCCGTCAGAGCTCGGGAAAACCCTCCCTACATGCTGGTTCTACAGCCCGGCAGAGCAGCGGGGCTCAGCGTCCTCTCCACCCACACTCCGCTGCTCTAACCCCCGCTTCTCTCCGGTGCCCGGACCCCAGCGCGCTCCGAACGCGCCCCGCGGCCCTCTGCGCGGTAGTCCCGACCACAGCAGCGGGAGAGCGGCGCCCGGGCTCCCGGTGAACTGCAACTCCGGCTCCTCCCGGGACACAACCCTCTCCCCGTGCCGGCGCCGGGAGTCCGGAGGCC
>VZZY01017205.1:263259-285732 GCA_013400335.1 Eurystomus gularis
CGCCGTGACAGCCGCCGGCCCCCGGCCATGGCCGTCTTCGACACCCCCCAGGAGGCCTTCGGGGCCCTGCGCCCCGCCTGCGTGCAGCTGACGAGGGCCCAGACGGTGGAGAACGTGGGGCGGCTGCAGGCCCGGCTGGCCGCGGTCAGCGCCGCGGCCCTGCAGGAGCTGCAGGAGTACGTGCTCTTCCCCCTGCGCTTCGCCCTGAAGGTGCCGGGGCCCAGGCAGGAGCGGCTGGTGCAGAGCGTGGTGCAGTGCATGTCCGCCGTCCTCGCAGCCACCTGCGTGAAGAAGCAGGAGCTGCTGCAGGAGCTTTTCTCCGAGCTCTGTACCTGCCTCTCTCCCCCGTCTAGCTCAGGCAGACCCGCCCCGCTGTCGGAGGAGTTAAAGCTGGCTGTCGTCCAGGCACTCCACACCCTGATGCATGCAGCTTACGGGGATGTTATCTTGTCTCTGTATCAACCTTCCACCCTTCCTCTCCTAGGATTTGCTGTATCTTTGCTCCTGGGCCTAGCAGAGCAGGAAAAAGCAAAGCAAATTAAGGTCTCTGCTTTGAAGTGCTTACAGGTCCTAGTTCTGCAGTGTGACTGCCAGGAGCACCGGCACCTCAACGAAGACGAGGTGCAGCAATGCGGGGATTTATTTGCTTCTTTTCTGCCTGGGATTTCCATTACGCTGTCACGGGTTATTACTGGAGACATCAAACAAGGTCACAAACCCACCGTTTCTGCCATCAGACTCTTTTATCTGGTTGTTGGCTCAGTAATGGCTGACGCACAGCTAGCCAGAATCCCAAAGAATAAAGAAAAGCTGCCAGTGGAACAAAGCAGAATATCAGAGCTAATGGTCCATAGAGGACCTGACTGGAGTAAAAGTACTGCCGAAAAACTCTCTCTCCTCCTGCATAAAATGGTTGAGTTTTCTTCAGTTCACCCCCACTGGAAAGTGAGACTGGAGCTGGTGGAACTGGTCCACCACTTACTGAAGCACTGCAGTCAGTCGCTGGTGGACTCGTTCAGTCATCTTTTAAAGGCCTTGGTTGGGCTGGTGAACGATGAAAACAGCGAAGTCCAAAGCAGGTGTAACGAGGTTCTGCAGGGTATTGCCGAGCGGAAGGTCATAGTGCAGAACAGGGCTCTTGCTGATGTCCTCTCTGAGAACCTCCACTCCCTTGCCACAGCTCTTCCTCGCCTGATGAACTCTCAGGATGACATGGGCAAGGTTTCCACTTTGAGCTTGTTGCTCGGCTATCTGAAGCTGCTAGGCCCCAAGATCAACATTGTCCTCAACTCCGCATCCCACCTCCACCGGCTGTCCAAAGCGCTGATGCAGGTTCTGGAGCTGGACGTGACAGATGTGAAGATAGTGGAGGACAGACGCTGGGGCTGCGAGGGTCCCTGTGGACCTCCGGGCTCCTTGCTGCACGGCCTGCAGAAAGGCAGACATCAGAAGAAATACTTCCGCTTCTTCACAGAGGAGAAAGTTTTCCAGCTCCTTCAGCAAGTGTGTCGTGTTCTTGGCTACTACGGGAACCTCTATTTGCTTGTGGACCATTTCATGGGGTTGTACAGTGAATCCAGCATGTACCGAAAGCAGGCAGCAATGGTCCTCAATGAGGTGATCTCTGGAGCTGCTGGAGTGGGAGTGGACATCCTTCAGGAAAGGGACGTTTTACTGAGCGTGAATGATCTCAAGGGGTCCATAACGTCCATTCTTGATGAGTACATGGACCAGGCAAACTGGTATTTGGTCACCAGCATTGATATGGAAGAAATCAGCCATGAGCACTCTGTGCAACATTCAGGCCTGACTGTCCATCCAGGCAGCAACGTTCTCCTTCCATCCCCAGAGCCGCCCCTAACAACCCGCACCATGAACAGCAACATCTGGCAGATCTGTATCCAGCTGGAAGGTGTGGGCTGCTTCGCTGCTGTCCTTGGGAAGGAGTTCCGCTTGCTTCTTCTGTCAGCTCTCTACCCGGTGTTGGAAAAGGCCGGTGACGAGACTCTGCTCATCAGCGAGACGGCGCTGGGGACACTGGTGGACATATGCAAGGCCTGCAGTTATGACTCCTTGCAGTGCTTGATTAATGAGAACTCTGACTATCTGGTGAACGGGATTTCCCTGAATTTGCGCCAGCTGGCACATCAGCCACATGTTTCCCAGGTCCTGGACACTATGCTGAGACATTCTGATGCCACCTTGCTGCCACTGGTAGATGACGTTATCCAAGATGTCCTGTCTGCGCTAGATCAATCTTACAATAACCAGGCCTCCACATTCCTCAGGATCCTCCACTCAGTGATGGCAGCTTTAGGTATCTAAATGATGTTCACTTGCGTCATTCTGTAACTAAGGGCACTTTGTCTTTGACCTTTAGACTTGCCACGGGGGATTTCAAGTAGCTGCAGTACCATGATGGCAGCTTTGCTTTGCTGGGTGGGCCAGCTCTCCAGCAAAGACCTCCAGCATTTGCCTTGCTCCACAGCCAGATTGTTTGGCCTGCAGGCTTGCAGGAACGTGGCCTTTAGTGGTGGAGAAAGGATGGGTTTACTGCTCCCCTGAACGTTCAGTAGAAGCATGTGGGCTGTAGTCCTTTTTATATGGGTGTTTTGACATCCTCGTTCCTTCAGGGAGGTCACAGCGCTGTGACAGCAGGTGCCTGGTTCTGTAGTTCAGTCTTATGAGACTTGAGAGCCGTGCTAGTGTCTCAGGGAAGTGGTGGTACCTTGCTGACTTGCAGGAGGGGATCGTGATTGCTTAGTGACGTATCAGTTCCTCATTTGCAGTGCGGTGGTTCGGCTCATCCTGCGGTGAGGAGCAGCAGCAGGCTGCTGAGCAGTGCAGCGGGGCCTCGTCCCGGGGACAGCAGGTGGTGACAAGGCAAGACATGGAACGATTCTTTCTTGACTACGTCAGACAGAAGCAGATCGCAGAGGGCCTTCTTCCTGACACAGAGGAGGGGGAGGCAGGTCAGTGCTGTGCGTGGCTGGAGAAGAGTATGTTCAGCTTGGAGAAAGACAGTGCCCTCTGAGGCTTCCTTTTGTCAGATGGGGAAACTCGGGACCAGGCTGAAAGCCCAGCATGCTCCTGACAGCCTCAGGTCTGCTTTGAGCTGGCCTTAGCTCGTGTAAGGTGCCACTGGGTGTTCCTGCTTTGTTCTGTGCGGGGCTGGAGTGAAATGTTTGCAGATCAAGGTTTGTCTGGCTCTAAGACACAAGCACGCTGTGTTTTTCCTCACCTTATAAAAGGTCATTTGGGTTCAGGACCCAAAGTTTCCTCTTTCCCTCCCTTAGGAATCCCTGTACCATTTTCTCCTGGCTAATGATGCCACCACTCCCTTCTCACTTGGCCTTCGCAGGTCCTGCAGACATTCATATAGGGAAATTTTTTGTCTTCACTGAGCTATGCTGCAGTCCTGACCTTTAAATACTTCGTCTTTAAATACCCAGGCTTTTCATTTTTTAATAAAAATCAATGGCAAATAAGTCCATGGTGAGGAAAGACTGCAAATGTCAGACCAACTGCATTGTCCAGTAAAGAAAGCAAACCTTCCCTAGTCCCACACTCTTAACTGGATCTGACACTTAACTTGCAGAACTCAAGCACAGACCGGACTATAAATGTTAAAAAATGCCAGAGGCCTCACTTGGGAATTTGCAGAGTGGTTGTGGGTGGGTATTGTGATCTCCTGGAACTTCCAAGTCGTTTTTATGGCTTCAGTGATGGTTTTGTCTTCCAGATGAGGTCCCCCCCCTTGCCAAGCCAGAGCCGCAGAGCTCTGACACGGAAGGAGAGGCTCCGCTGCCGAGCCACGCTCAGCTGGCCAAAGACGTGATGGAGAGGTGCATCCATCTGCTGTCCCACAGGAACCTCCGAGTGCGGCTGAAGGTTGGTGAGCGCCGGCTTCGAGGGGGCAGGGAGCTTCCCACTGGAACAGGGTCAGCGCTGCCAGCTGCTTATCAGGACAGGCCCTCCAAGCCTGGCAAGAGAAAGGAGACAGTTTTCTGGAGGTAGTCTGGTTTAGGAATCACAGCCAGGCTGGACAGAATCTTAAGGGTGGCTTCACATCAGGCAGCATCCCCTGATGCTTGTGATAGTCAACCCTTGTGCCTCAGCTGTTGGTGGAGGAAGCAGAAGCATCTTTCTCCCATCTAGGCCTCCCATCCCCCTTCCTCAGACTGTAGCACGCAGCCTGATGAACATTTTTGAAGTTGCTGGGTGATGATAAGCAGGGCTAAAAGGCTGGGGTTTTTTTAATTATGAAAATCCTTTGAAGGTGGCCTCCTTTTTAACTGCAAAGTGAGACAGAAAAAATGCAGCAGTGAGGCATAACCCAGATTCTTTGCAGCGAGGCCCCAGCCCTCCCAGGTGATCCTGCTGCTGTGGTGGGGTCCTAGTGCAGCTCAGGTTGCAGGATCAGGCTGGGACTTGTGCCCTGGTTCCAAGTTACATCGCTGTGCTACTTGTCCCTTTCTGAACAGGCCTGTGCTCTGTGCACTGTTCTGTTATCCCAGTTCATGCTGAGGTAAAGCTGTACCCCTTTGTATTAAGCCCTTCTTTCTCCTGGCTCCCCAGTGTGACGCTGGGGATCCACCTGAGTGCCTGGTGGTGCTGGTGCTGCAGCACTCAAAGCCTGTTCCCTGCCCCTCCTTACCCAGGTCCTGGATGTGTTGGAGCTGTGTGTAACTGTGCTGCATCCTCACGGAAACCATCTGCTTCCCATGGCTCATCGTGTCTGGCCAGCTCTCGTCACCCGGCTGATTAGCGATGACCCTCTGGCAGTGCTCAGAGCCTTCAAGGTACAGCAGCAAATCTCTGCCAACAGCCTTCAAGCTGCTGCTTAGAAGACAAGTGGCTCAGGCATCGCTGTGGCCCGTAAGACAAGCTTGTGGAGTGGTTTTTAAACGTGGTTCAGGACTCGGGGTCACCACCCTGCGGTGGGTGGGCTCGTACCACTCCCACTGCAGCTTGTCCACAGGTAAAACCCTGACACTGTTCCGGGGGAAACAGCATTGTTAGTGGTTTTCGCAGGGAAGAGGAAAACTGTTCTACAGCCTCAGCAGCTGTCAGAGGCAGTGTGTAGTGCAGCTTGCCCTTGCTGGAGCCGCAGCCTCAGCCACCCCTCTTTGGAAGTCTTAGGCTGAAGAGAAGGGGATGTTTCACGACAGAGGCGTTGGCAGGGGAGGGGAGAGGTGAAGCAAAGGACTTGGGCTCATAATAACATTTTTAAAGAGCTCCTGACCGTGTCAGCTGACTGCACTCCCTTCCTGACTCACAACTTGGACAATAAAACGTGTTCCAGAGGTTGCCAGCCCCAGGGTTTCACGGGGCTGCCTCTGCTGTACAGGATGAGATTCATTTTAGAATCCTTCAGCGTGCATACAAGCAGTTTTGAGTCCCCAAATTAGAGAAGCTGTACACTAGAATTTCAGAGTAGCCAGACCTCCCACGTGCCTGCCCCGAAAGGAGGAGATCGCTCCACAAAAAACAGTGGGCCCCCGAGCTGGCGCGTATGGCTGAGCTCCCCCAGACCCGTGCATGCCCTTCTCCAGTAACTGGTGTTTCTCCTCTAGGTGCTGTGTACCCTGGCTCAAAAGTGTGGGGACTTCCTGAGGCAGAGGTTCTCCAAAGATGTCCTTCCTAAGCTGACCAGTTCCCTCCTCAGCCAGGCCCCAGCAAGCGCCAGAGCTGGGCCTGTGTACACGCACACGCTGGCCTTCAAGCTGCAGCTGGCCGTGTTGCAGGGACTGGGTTCTCTGTGCGAGAAGTTGGACATGGGTGAGTATCAGGGAAAGTATACGTTGTGTGAGGTCTCTGCCAGACTTACCTCTTCTCTCTTCGTCTCAGCTGACCAGGCCTGAGCTTGCTTCCTACCCTTCGGCTGCTCCATGGGGTTGATCTCCTGATGTTCTCCAGCCTCATCCCATTCAGGTCCTGCTGGGCCTTAATCTGTCCTCTTTGAGAGCTCTGTAAAGAGGGGCTGGTTGCTCCTTACTACCCAAGGGGCAAATGGAAGATTCCCAGCACCTTGCAGAATCTGACTGCTCATCTCACTCATGCATGAGAAGTGGGTGTAAAGTCGAGTTTCTGGGTTGCTGCAGGTAGGCCTGTTGGGCCGTGCTTTGGTCTTCATTAACTGAAGAACTGGAGTCCAGATAAAACTTGTGGCTAACTTGACTGGTTCCAGCTTGGGGCATCTTTCTGGTGACCCTTTGAATGCAGCACATCACATTTTTCTACTGAATGAAACTCCCTGAAATTCTTTTAGGTTAAATTTCTGAAGCTGACTTTGATGGGGGAGAAGGTTTGGTGGCGAGTTGCTTTTTTCCTCTCTCAATGCCCTTGATTGCTTCCCTAGCTTTGCAGCAAGAAGCTTATGAGGTGAGGTCAGAAGAGCTCTGGGTCAGACAGTTCAAAGTCTCAGAAGCCTCTTGCTGCCATTTAGAGCTGACTCTGTTAGGCAGCAGCCACAGAGTAGGTTACCTCCTACCCTTCTTTTCTGTTCCATTTCTGCAGGCGAGAGTGACCTGAATAAAGTGGCAGATGCCTGCCTGATTTACCTCAGCGCCAAGCAACCCGTGAAACTGCAAGAGGCTGCCCAGAGGTAATGTCTCTTAAATGCAGGTATACAAACAATGTGGGACAGAAGGAGCACAGTAACCCCCTTCCCTTTGCACCTTTCCTGTTCCTTCCTCTGGCACATTTGGGTCCTGTACAACAGCGTGTCTCATAGAATCACAGAATTGTTTAGGTTGGAAAAGACCTTTAAGATCATCGAGCCCAACTGTTCCCCCAGCACTGCCAGGGCACCACTAACCCCTGGCCCTCAGCACCACATCTCCACGGCTTGGAAACCCCTCCAGGGATGGGGACTCCACCACTGCCCTGCCCAGCCTGGCACAGCCCTTGCCAGGAACAAATTGTTCCTCATGGCCAACCTCAACCTCCCCTGGCACAACTTGAGGCTGTTTCCTCTAAGTTATCCCCATTCTCTGGTGAGGTATCATTTATTACCCAAAACAAGCTGGAAAGGTTAGTGAGAGAGGTTAATGAGCTAGATTGGCCGGCTTGCCCGCAGGCTCCAGTTGACCCTCAGATCACCTTGCAGTGCATCTGGGGACAGAGGAGGAAGATGTGCTACTTGGTTTTTTTCTAACTGCCTCCTGTGGCTCTTGGCCCACCAGTGGCATAAAAGTGGGAAGACAGTGATGCGAGAAGATGTGCCAGACAGCCCCAGGCATTGCATCACTTAGTACCTTCTGCAGGCTGGGGATTTACCTCTGTTGTCCTTCCATTTTCCCCGGGGTCACGTCAACCCAGGGTCTGGCAGCAGGAGCTGACTTTGTTTGGGAAGCTGTCGTTCTTGGCACTGGCCTTGCTCTGAGAAGGCCAGGAGATGTTAAAAGAGCACAAACAGTTCAGGTGAACACGCGTCGGCTCTGTGAAGTGTTGACAGACGTACCTTGCTGCTCGGCGTTCCTGCTGCCGGGATGAGAAATCACTCTTGTCATACGTTGTCACCTGGAAACAAGGCCAGAGATCTCAGCGGCTGCAGAGCATGAGGAGCAAATAAAGCCGTGCCCAAGGACGGGCTGAGCCTTGCCCTGCCTTGGGAGCAAAGCCGGCGCCGAGCAGGTCAGCGGGCACGGCGGGTTTGGGAGGGCAGGCAGACGAGAAGGGCAGAGCTGCCCGTTCCCCTTCTCCCGAGCGCAGGCCTCCCGGGGGTGCAGGAAGGGCTTTTGTGTGGCTGGGCAGCGGTTTTGGAGGGAGAGCTCTCAGAATCTGCAGCCGAACCTTTGTTTGTATCCCTGCGCTGGTGAGAGCGAGTTTATTTTTACCTCCGTGGCTTTTCTTGCGTCGCAGCAGGCTTCAGCAGCGCTCCTTCTGCAGAGGGGTTCTGCGCTGCGGGCTCGGTACCCTCAGTACAATGGAGCCTTCATCTGGGTAAGCAATGCTGGAATGGAAAGCAGGGATTTATCTCAATATTTGGAATCTAAGCTTTTAAATTGCTAACAAAGCGGTCTGAAAAGCTGCACAGTTTCCCCCCCCAGCAGGGGCAGGGGAAGTACCGAATTAGCCCTATGATGCAATAGGGTCGTTAGAAGCTCTATTGTGAAGCCAGCTCACCGTTGTTGGAGGAAAAGGGCAGCAAAATTCAGGGCAAGGAACATTTTTCTCCTGTGTATTATTTTTAGTCTGTTTTAAGGAAGAATGCCAGGTTACACGGCTCCCCTTATGCCTTCAATGCACCACACGTGACACGTTTCACTGAGCAAAGCAGGGTCTGCTGTGAACAGGTCTCATCTCACATGTTAGCCAGACACATCCATGCACCAGGACGTGCATCGTGGCTGGCCTCGTGTTAACCGCACATACAGCAAGACTTAGACTTTTTTAGGTTTTTGGGTGTTTTTTTTCCAGTTTAGTCCTGTCTGGGGTTGAGTTCAGTCCTCCTGGTCTGGGAGCCTGGACGGCTCGGAGTTAAACACATCCCAGTCACTTTCAACTACAGCGCACATGATACGAGGTTTCAGTTTGGAAAAGTCAGATTTAGTTCACGCCACAACGATCAGCTCCAGGATAAGAATTGCTTCTCAGCCCAGCTTGAGTTTCCTTTCCCCAGCTGCTTAATGACCAGATCCCTGCAAGCTCCGGTCCTCCTCCTCGCTCTCCACATGCCCGAAAGCAATCCTGCCAACTGACACAGGTTGTCACATGGAAGGCCCCTTCCATCTAGGCAAGGACAACGTTATCAGCCTGATACATGAGAAATTCTGCATTTTAAATGCTTCTAAAAACAGATAGGCCAGAACTAATCTTAGCCACAGCCCGAGTGCCAACATACGTCACATAACTCAGCTTTATCGCGGCAGAAATCATACAAGGTAAAAAGATGTTTGTAATCAGCTTGCCATGGTGATTTATACTGACTGGCCTGTGCTCAGCCTTTTGGATTCTCATTCAAGTCATGAGTTGTGACCTGCCAAGAGCAAGGTCAGGTCTTGCCAAGTCAGTTCTAGGTCCAGTAAACCCCTGCACTGACTATGTGGAATTCTCTAGGTATGCAAAGGGCTAAGTAGGAATTTTTGGCCAAGATGCTGGAGCCACAAAAAAAAAAAAAAGGCTGTTTTGGCTGCTGTCCAGGGATGTTACCATGCCCCGGGGAGGCTGCTTAATCCCATTTACGGGACCCTGCAGTTTTATTAGCTGAACCAGTGGGAGAAAGCAAATTTTGTAACGGCAGCTTTATGCAATACTCAACAGGCAAAAATAGATCCTGGGAAAGAAAGAACTCCAGCATGTCTAAGAAAGAGAAAACAGGACAATAGGCTTCCTTATAAGATGACTGCTGGGAGTATTTCAGGAAAGGAATATTATCTAAAGCAAAATCCCACCACCACAAACCCCAAACCTCCTGCAGTAGAGGTCAGGAAAGCCAGGGAACACTAGATGTGGCTTTGCTTTCGCTGGGGATAAACCAGTGTGGCTGCAGGGGAGGTGACCAGAAACATTTGAGGGGTGCTGTGGGGCCCAAGCACTGGGGACGAGGCGGGGAGCTGAAAGTCACTGTGTGTAAATCTGAGCTTCTCATCAGTTTATGAAGCTGCATCATCCCCAACAAGCTTTTCACTCCAGAGCAAAAAACATTAAATAAAAGACATTAAGCAATTGTCACTGGCCTGAGCCAACACTTCACAAATAGTTCCGCATTTTTCCACTTGGAAGTGACTGTTCTGAAATTTACACTTTATCCTAGTGAGCATTTCCAGGCTGTGAAGTTTGTCACCTGACCTTGCAGCCAACACTGGGGGTAGGAATGGGGTTTTTCCCAGGATGCAGAGATAATTTCCCCAGTTCTTACTCAAGTCTGTGGTGACCTGTGTCTAGTTAAACATTCAGAGATGCAAGAGCCAGGAAGGCTCGGCCAGCCCGTGCACTGGGCCATGGCTCTGCATGGATCTTGGGAAAAGACAAGGCAACAGAACAGCCAAACTTGGCTCCGTGCTAGTAGAATAAGTGGTTTAGCACAACTGGAACAAATACGAGCTATTTTTGGACCTTTTTAGGTACAGAAGTTGCTTCTGCTGCGTACCTCTTTGGGTTTGATTGTGTCGTTCACTGGATCCTCGTTGAGGGCTGTCATTGGCAAGCTGGGCTGAAGTGCGCTGAAATAGCCACCTGCACAAGGCAACCTGCAATAAAATGGTATTTAAGTGAGAAAGAAAAAAAGGAACAACAGAAAACAAACCTGGATTAACCCCAGGATTCTTTGCTATGGAAACAGGTTGCTTAGAAACTACCCCAGACTTAGTTTGAAAATGTAAAAGTCAAGTTCTTTAGCTGCCGAGCACTCCGGGTTATCAGGAGATAATCACAGGCCTCGGGCCATTATGGGCACAAGAGGCAGCAGAGTTCTCCAGGGACCTGCTAATCTCTTGAGGGCTGCTCTCCCCAGAGCCGCTGATTGGGAAGAGGTTGGAGAGCAGGAAGTCTTCCTGTGAATACAAGAGGTGAAGTGATGCATGTGCTGGCAAAGCAGAAGCCAGCTGAGAAGTGTTCCCAGCTCCTTTCCAGTTTACTTCCCAGTGATTCATCTCTCTTGCCTAGTCCTGCGCTATGTCCTAGTGATAGATCAGGAGGAAACGGCCTCAAGCTGTGCCAGGGGAGGTTGAGGTTGGCCATGAGGAACAATTTCTTGGTGGGAAGGGCTGTGCAGGGCTGTGGCAGGCTGGGCAGGGCAGTGGTGGAGTCCCCATCCCTGGAGGGGTTTCCAAGCCGTGGAGATGTGGTGCTGAGGGCCAGGAGTTAGTGGTGCCCTGGCAGTGCTGGGGGAACGGTTGGACTCAATCAGCTTAAAGGTCTCTTCTAAGCAGAAGAATTCTGTGATTCTATGCACCCCAGCCATAAGGAGCAAGGATTATTTCCCTGCAGCTGCCCGCCAGCAGCAGCCCATCGTAAGCACGAGGAATCCACAGGGACCTGCTGTTTGCTGGCAGCAGGAGCTGCACGCTCCCACTGCCATGGCCAAGCAAGCACCAGGAGAGCAGCCAGCACGCCTAGACCCTGCACCTCACCCCACCTGGCACCGGGACGTGCCCATCCACAGGGACAAAGGCAGGGGAGCGGAGAGCCCCAGCTCACCTGCCTCTCGCTGTCCCCAGAGAGGCGGCACCTCGCCAGTGCAGTCGTTGCCAAGCACAGCGATCACTGGAGCGCGTTCCCGCTGGTTCCTCTGGAGCAGATCTGTAGGCACTGCCAGCACCTTCCGGAGGGGACCTGGCCAGCAGCTCGCAGTGCCAGCATCGTCCCTCGGTGCTGTTCAGAGACCAGCACTGAGGCAGGGAAGTGGTTAACAGCAGACAGAAAAAGCCAGGCTGCCTGGGGAGTCAGTCACAGAGCCACAAGGTTACTCCGAGGAGGGGAGGGAGCTTTCTCCTGCCCCCATCTCATTTCTGTGCTTTTTCTGGTTACCCGTGGCACTGCGCTCCCCTTCAGAGGGGCTTCTGAAAGGGATCTGCACCCGCTTTGCGTAGGAAGCGGCTCACCTGAGGGATAAAAGTTCTTCAGGGAGAAGTTTTGACAACAGTCAGGTCTGGATTTTGTGTGGCTTTTGTAGCAAGTGATCTTTGATCTTAGAGCAGGGAGTTCTGTCCTGTGCTCCTTGGGGGATGGGAATAGACAGACAGACTGACAGACCTGCTCTCTGATTTCCTCACCCGGCTGTTGTTCTCCTCATGGCCTGTGATTTCAGTGGAAACCAGAGACCTGGCGATGCGTGGCTGGGCATCTGCTGGGGTCTTGGAAAGCCGACTGGTAGGTTTGGTGAGCGCAGAGATCCCAGAGCCTCTGTTGAAGCAGAGTTCTCAGTACCGTGCAGGAGATATATTTGACTTATAGACACTGAACAAATAATTAAATATCAAGATCTGTGGTGGTCACAAAGTACTGTTACAGGTTTTTGCTGAATAAGTGGCAAAATACATAAACTAAACAAGCATAATATCAGACTATCGTTCTGTTACTGCTGTCAGGGCAGCCTGTCAATCCTCGTTTTATTCTTGAGACAGGAAATTTAATGCCAGTGAAGGCCAATACACCTTCTGTGTGTTAAACCCTGGCACAGGCCTAGCTGAGCCCAGAGGTTATGGACGCTGAGAGCTGGCAGGAGGAAATGAGTGAGGCCGTGGAAATCAGCCGTTTTCTCTTCTGCTGGCAGGAGCTTCCTGCTCTCCAGCAGCACCGTCCACAGCCCCATCACAGCTGGAGCCACCCGAGTGAAGTGCTCATACCCAAAGTCAAATCCCCCCTCTTCCTGGGTATTGAAATTCAAAGGGAAAGCCCCTGCCCAGCAGTGAAGCCTTGGGGGAAGTTGTCCGGCCTCTCTCCATTCTGTTGTTAATGGAGGCTGGGGTTTGTTGTTTGTTTAAAAACAAAATCCTGCTTTGTGAAAGGTTCTGTGCAGAAGGAAGAAAGTGTGGGGGCAGCTAATGGAGACTTGGGGTGAGGGGAGACCTCACATAAGCAAAAGCCCTAAATGCAGCGTTCAACTTGTGGCCCAGCCCGGAGAGCTGCCCAGAAACACCCCGTGTTCGCCCCTCCGGGAAGGGGGAGAAGCCCTGATGGGCTGGCATCCTGGCTGCCCAAAAAACAGAGAGGCTGGTGAACCTTTTAAGAGCTCAGCAGGAGCAGTTGTCCAGAACATACCTGATGTAAGCAGCACGTCTCATGCTCCGTGTGTGGGACAGGCTGATTTGGGAAGGCCTTTGCTGGCAGCAGCCCATGATGCTGAGACCAGAGCCTGGGTCGGTTGATCACCAGCTCCGTCTCTGATGTCCATAAGCTACTGTGAAGCAAAATAACTTTTTCTCCCACCTGCCAGTAGATGTGAAACCACTGAACTATCTTTTCTTGGGCACAGGAGCCATTTTAATGGTGCTCTCTAATGAGCCTCCAAGTCTGTTTGGCTGTCAGAGGTTGCAGATGTGAAAGCTTTCCACAGCAACGCTGCTGGGTGCCCATCAACAGGCCTTCTCCTGACTCTTCTTTCCTGTCTTCCAACTCTCTTCCAGTGTTTTCCTCCACTTAATGCACGTGGATCCTGACAGCACCTGGCTCCTCCTGAACGAGACCTGCTGCCCTCACCGGTACGAGCCCCCCCACGTCAGCCTGCGGCCCGTGAAGCTCAGCGGGATGGGGAGGCAGCGGAACGAGTTCACCGACAACGTGCTGCTCCTGCTGCAGAGGCTGCAGGAGCAGGAGAGCACGACAGCCCGGGCTGGCACGCAGGAGCCATCTCCTCCTTGAGACCTACACAGCAGCTGGGAGGGGAAAGAGGAACCACCATGACAGAGCCCACCTGGGAACATCCCGTTGTTTAGCCCCCAAATCGTACTGGGGGCAAAGGAAGGATTGCCCAGGCTGGGGCACTGGCTGAAAGACCTGCCCCACGGGCAGAAGTTTGTTTGTTTTTTTTAACCAGTGCTTGAGGATGAGTTGGGGACACTGCTCCAGCTCCTCCTGACGTGTACCTCCCTGCACACGGTGCTGGAGGGAAGCCCCAGGGTCATGGCACAGCTTCTTCAGTACAGAGGGAGAATCATGTTCCAGAAATCACTTCCCAACCCTCAGTCTTTGGACAGTGCCCCTTCAGCACCCCCACACCCCGCTGACCTCCTCGCAGTGGCGATGCTCCCCATTCCTAGCTGGACAGGGATTGACAACTCAAAACAAAAGGTTTTTCTGGCCTTAACCCTTCCTAGGGAGAGTCCCGTTTGGGGCACGTTAAAATATTTCTTTTTAAAACCAGTTGATAGCAGGAAAAGTTCAAAGGCATTTCCAACAAGTCCCTCACTGGTACCACTGGCCAGAACAACGTGTCCTCCTGGAAACATCAAGGCTGTTCCTTGTTTGCCAAGACAGGCTGGCGAGACATTGTGCTCCCTGATCCTCACACCAAGAGCAGCAGGTTCCTCAAACGTCCGGCCCTGACTTACAGCTCGCGGGTGATGTCAGACCTGAGTCCAGACCTCCTACCGTTACCGCAGGCCGTGTCTTAGACCCCTTGGGTTTCTGACACCCACCCCAAGGAGATCTTGGTGAAGTGTTGCCCCATGTCCCAGCACAGGCTCCTGGGTGGTACGTACGTGGTCAGACGATGCGGGTGTTACCACGGTGTGCTGGGGCAGGTTCAGCGCAGCGAGGACGGCTGGGCCCACGCAATGTCTGGCAGCAGGTCTGGCAGCAGGCTGCTGCTCAGATTGATGCTGGTGAGGCAGAAGGACAGATCTTGACTGTAACTTCGGGAGCAAGTTCTGAAATGCAAAAACCAAAGCAATAAACTGGTGGTTACAGGGAATGGTCTTTGTGCATCACTGTCGGGGATCCTGGGTGAGCGTCCAACACGTGTCTCAGCTGATGTCCACTACCCCCCTGCTGAGGTTACCTCCCCTTGTCTCCGGGGGTTCGTTCAGGCTGTGTCCTGGTTGCTTCTCCAGGAAAACCACAAGTCAGGGGCTTTCACCAGGTAGGGCAGGACTGCAGCTCAGCTCTTGCCCTTTTGTGGGTTTTTTTAAAATATATATTCAGTGCTTAACACTGGGTTGGATTTTGTACAAAGGAGCCCTTCAGAGCTGATCTGACAGGAAGATGGGAGAGGCAGGAAGGGGAAATCTCACCTTTGGTCTCCGAAGCACCCTGGGGGCGGGTGCAGAATTTTCTGTTGTAGCGTGGGATAAAGCTCATCCATCAGGTGCCTGTGCTGCAAGCAGAACAACTCTGTGGATCTCTTGCCCTGCATCACCTCCTGCTCACAGGCTGCAGAAGTGCACTTCTCTGCGCTGCTTGAGGTGGTCACCTCTGGGAAGCGGGAGCGGCCCAGGCTGGATTCATCCCCATGGAGACAAGGCAAGCTTAAAAGCCCCAATAACCTCTGTTCTAGGTCTTTTTAGAATCAAGTTCTACATCCTGCTGAAAGGAAAACCATAAAACCAAGCAGAAGCTGCAGCATCCACCACGGTGTGGGCGCAGCAGTGGGGTCTCCGAGGACACCAGCCATGTCAGGGCAGCACCACGCAGGGGGCTGGCAGAGGCTCCAGGGCAGCACCGTCACATCAGAGCCTTTGCTCCCCACCCTGCAGATCCACACGCACCCCCCCATCCACACAGGCTCCCACCCCCAGGGTCTTAACATCCCCAGAGGGGACGGTGCAGCCACGGCTCCTGCAGACAGGGTTGGAAGTGGAGCCACCTCCTGCATCTTGGGGCTGCAGACCCTTGGTGGGTGCATGAGCCCGAGCTGCTGGGATGTGCCCCATGGTCAGAGGGGCCCCGTGGAGCCCAGACCTGCCACCTCCCTCCCAACCGTGCCCAGCAAGCTGGGGGCTGCTGTTTCTGAGCAGGATGGTGCAGACAGCAGGAGAGGACTTAGAAAAGTTCTCTTCATTGCCATCTTCCCCATGGAACAGAGCTGGTGGGAGGGGAGCAACCGGAATCAGCTGCATCCATCAGGAAGGGAGCCTCGGGCCCTCCAGCGAGGGCTTCTTGGTGACCTCCCAACACAGCTGCCTGTTTTGGGGCTGATGGAGCCTTGGTCGCTGAGCTGGGCAGCACTGGCTGCACCCAAAGCCTGGCCCCCGGAGAGAAGGGCACCCTCCTGCTTGCCTGATGGGCAGCTCCATGCATCGGTCCCTGCGCTGGACCATGCCCGGTGCCCGGGAACCGGCCACATGCCCCCGGCCAGGCCTCGGGCGCAACTGGCTGTGCCGAACCACCCGCAGAGCCCCAGCGCCAGCTTCTCCTTCTGCTCTCTCCAGGCTTCCCGGAGAACGTTCCCCACGGCCGCAGTCCCCAGCCAGCGGTCGCCTGTCTCGGCTTCGTTATCACCTCTGCTTTATTACAGCCTGAGTAAATTGCTTTTGTCTGAAGCAGGATAATGGCCAGAAGAGTGACTGCGTGGAAATGGCATTTTCATGAGGCTGGTGCCTCCCCAGCAGTGACTTGCATGTTAAGCTCAGCCCGTTCGCAAGCGCGCCCGGGGGGCTCCTGCGCTGCCTTACCCTGGACACCCCTCGCCCTGGGCAGGCTCCTGAGCAGCCCCCAACCTACTGGGGCCCAGGACCGAGCCAGGGGCAGCATCCTGGGGTGCAGGAGGGGTGCCCAGCTCCACTGAGCACCCTCCTCATGCCAGAGGAGCCCCTGCTCTGCAGAACTGGAGGGGCTGCCCGGGGGGCACAGCCCTGCCCTGGCACAGCGAGCGGGGCTGCAGCCAGCTCGTCCTGCTCCATCCCTGCTCCAACCACCCTCCCCAGGGATGGGGAGCCAAGAAGCCGTGTCCAGCCCCCTCCTCCATCCACAAACCCAGCCAGGAATGTGGGGAGACCCACGGCCCAGGGTTGGGGGCACAGCCCCACAGGCAGTCCCCGAGGCTGCAGAGTCCTGCACACAGACCCAGCCAGGTCCTCCCCTCCAGCTCCCGCGATTTCACATAAACTCAACAAAATTAATCTCTTCTAATAAAACCTGTTATTTTTGAAGCTCGCCTCTAGGTTTTGCAAATTACTACAGCACACAGCAATTTGTTTACTCTCCATCCGAGGCGATTTGCAGCGTTTTACCCTCCCCAAAGCACCTCCAGCTCTTTTTCTCCCTCCCCAGAGGCAGCTTTAAGGCAGGTTGGCCGATGCCCCCCGGTCCTTCTCCTCCCCTCAGTGGCTCGGTTCCCTGACCGGGAGCACCCCAAGTGCAGCCCACACCTTCACGGCTCCGCTGAGAGCTATGGCACAGTCACTGCTTGTGGCAGAGCAGAATTTCCAGCAGCAGCCCCTCGCCCTGCAGCTGCCTCACATCTTCTCCCACCAAGGCACCCCAAGGTTTGTGGGCTGCGGTGCTGGGGGTCCCCACGGCCCCAGCTCTGCGGCCGCTGGCAAAGGGAATCGCGGCTCTCGCCGGGTCCCATGGGCACCGGCCACGCCAGGCCCTTTGGCTGCCACCAGCGCCGGGGGCCAGCGGGCCAGCAGCTTTTGCTTGTGTTACTCCAACACATGACAAATCACTTCATATCAGCAAAGCGAGAGGTGAGCGCTGCGGAGCTCCGGGGATTAATAAACTGCAAAGCAGCCGGGGAGTCCTGGCAGCTGGAGCCAGGCCGGGCACTGCCAACACCAGGAGCTCCTCGGCCATGGGTGGGACAGAGGCTGGCCCGGGGGACAGCCAGCACCCACCCCTGCTGTGGGCACCCCAACCTCCCAAGGCCTCTGCTCCAGGTGCCAGGCTGGCACCCAGCAGCACAGAGCGGGGCCAGAGCCCGGCAGCCCACCCAGCACCCCACGACCACAGCGTGGGGCAGCCCCTGCTCACCTGAGACCCGGCCATATCCTGCACCCAGGGCACAGCACCACCCTGCTCCAGCGCAGGGAGCTCCCCAGCCGCAGCTTTTAATTGCTCTGAGCCCTCAGCTGCAGGCGATGATGCTCGTCCTCCTCCTCCCCGTCCCCACCAGCCCCAGCTGTGCCCCTTTTTAGCCAGGACAGTGGCAATGCCACGTCCCCCCGCCATGCCAGGGACAGAGCGCAGACCCGCAGAGGCTTCGTTTCAAGAGCTTTATTAGCTGCAGCAGGTCTGGCGGCAGGCTGGGCGAGCGGCGGCAGGGGAGCAGCGCCTGGCACCCGGACGGGGGGACCCGGGACCCCCTCTCCCTCCCCACAGCTCTGTCCCCAGCAGCGGTGTTGACCCACAGGGGCAGCAGGGACGGGCCCCCCGCTTTGCACTGCGATGCCCGAGCCCGGGAGCTGAGCCCTGCCCGGGAGGTTGCGGTGCCACGATGCAGGAGGGAGCTCGGCCGAGAGCTGGCACGGGCAGCGGGGACGGAGCAAGGGGAGATGGGGCTGGTGGCCGAGCCCCCTCTTCACCCATGAAATGTAAAGGGCCAGGAGGAGCGATGGGTGACAGCGGGCACAGCTCTCTGGGCACGCGTGGACCGCGGGCAACTGCCTGGCTGGGCGATGCCGCGGCACGGCCCGCAGTGCCATGGCTGTGCTGGGGAGCGTGCCGGGAGCGTGCCGAGCCATCCTCCCTCCGCTGAGCTCAGGCCTGGACGTGCTGGGGCGGTTCGGGACAGGAAGAGGCGATACACAATGGATGCTGGAACTTAGATACGCGCTGCGGGGCTGGAACAGAGCAACTAAACTGGGCGTCCTACAGGAATAGACGCTGGTTCTGCGAAGCACGAGGGAAGGCAGAGAGGGTCCCAGGGGCAGGGGGGGCTCCACTGGGCACGCGAAGCGGGGGCTCGACGTGGCCCGTGGCACCGCGGGCGGCCACAAGCAGCGGGGCACCCGCTGGCACAGGGGCAGCGGGGATGGGGACCACCACGTGCGGGCATATGCCCCGGCCCCGGGCACGGCCCCAGTGATGCTCCCCTGGCACGGACACGGTCCTGCTCCCACGCCAAGCCCCAGTACCACTGCACCACAGGGCTGGGGAAGAAACCGAGGTGGCGGTGGCTGGCGTGAGGAGGAGGTGATGGGGGTCGGTGGGCAAAACGGGGCGGTGGGGCCAGTCTCTGGCAGGGGGTGCAGGACCCTCGATGGCTCCGCTGAGTCCGGGCAGCGGGAGGCTCTGGTGTCCCCCCCGGCACCGCTCGCCTACAGCACGCAGGAGGTGTCTGCCGAGCGCTTCTTCAGCTCCTTCCCGGCTTTGTGGTGGTGGTGGTGGTGGTGTGCATGGGCCGAGCCCGGCGCAGCGGGGTCCGGCAGCAGGGCACCCCGCAGCTGGGTGTCCTGGGGGTGCCCCGCGCCCCCCACCGCCTCCACCCGCAGGTACGCCTTCACCTTGTGGTGCCGCGCCTTGCCATCGCTGGAGTCGATCACCCGGCACTCGTACGTCCCCTCGTCCTCCGGCTTCACCCGCGACAGCCGCAGCTTGTGGGAGATGTTGCTGCCGACCACCTTCACCACCTGCAGCAGGGCAGACGGGGGGTCAGGCGGCTCCCCAGACCCCCAGGTCAGGGCCACCCCATCGTGTGCCGCCACACCGTGCCACAGCCGCGTGCCAGGCAGGACGCAGCGAACGCGTCCGAAGGCGGGACGTCAGCATGGAGGGACCCCGGCCCCAGCCCTGGGGTGATGGAATCCCTGCGAGCGCCTGGCCGCACGGGGCTCGGAGATCGATGTGGAACCACGCCGGCTAATTAGCTTTTCTACCAAATTGATTCGCTCTCAGTATTTATCACCCAATGAAATTTAAGACTTACTCACTAGCCAGAGCTGCGGCTGCCGTTGGGCCGGGTCAATAAATCAGATTTATAACCCGCCCCGAGGCCCCTGGCTCCGTTCCCTATAATCACACTGGATGGCAAAGGCCATTTTTCTACTTGCCGCTGCATTTGTTAGGTGAAGATTTTATGGTGTTTGGAATCGGGGCTGGGAGCCGCAACCAGGGACACAAACTCCCGGCACAAGAGGCAAAGGAGGCAGTGCCGAAACCCAGGCAGCAGCGCAGGGATGGGGGCCTGTCACCAGCCCTTCCGACGGGCTGAGCCAGCGCAGCTGCAGGGCAGCCACCTGCACAGCTGCACACAGCTGCACACAGCTGCACACAGCTGCACATGCACACGCAGGCACATGGCATCACACGTGAGCAGCTGGTCCGGCCGCCCTGCGCCCCATGGGCTGCTGCAAGGTGGCCGATGCCACGTGTCATGGCTGGGGCCACCCCAAAGGGCAGCTCTGGGGCTGCTCTGAGCCCACGTGCAGCCGTGAGCACCGACCCTGCTGTGCTGGGATGGGGGCCTGGGGGGGCTGGTCCCACAGCGGGGACTTTTCCCCAAGGCAGGCTCCGAGATGGGGCTGTGGTGGGCGGGAGGCGAGGTGCCAGCGCCGGTGCGAGCGTGCCAGGGCACTGAGGCCATCACGGGAAAGGAGCTTCAAAAAAACCCCTTCGTGTCAGAAGAGCAAAGAGTCACTTACTGAAATTAATGGCTGGGAGATTTAGAACTCATAAAAGAAAACCCCAATTTGCTGGTGCCTCTGGCAGCCATGGAGCCACTGCCCCGCAGGTCACCGAGGCTCAGCCCGGCTCCGTTATGAGCAGGAGGGATGGTTTTATGACTGATCATAACGCTCCCGGCTTCCCAGGCTCGGGCAGGGCAGTGAGAGCCGGCGGGAACAGGGGGAGAGACCTCGGGATGGATGGATGGACGGACAGATGGCCGCGGCAGCGCCCAGCCCCAGTCAGCCCTGCAACGCGTCGCTGCTCATGGCAAAACAGCAGCTTTAAAGAATTCAAAGGGGAAAACAAAATATAAATCCAGCCTCAATTGTGTTTGCTGCCGATGGCAAAGGGCAGCAGCGGATCCCTCTCCGCATCCCCACGGAGCGCGGTGGCTCCGGGCAGAGCTGGTGCCGGCACCTCCAGCACAAAGTGTGTTCTGGTGGATAAAGAGCGGCCAAGGGGGGGCCTGGCGCGGTGCTTCTGCCTTTGCTTTACATAATCTCGCATTGTTCCACGCTGCCGTTTGTTCTCAGTCAATTGCCTTGGTGGCTGTAACATCGGTTTTATCAGAACCGCTCGTGGTGGAGCCTTGCCCGGGCTCATTCATCTCCTCTGTTCCGTAAACACTTAATAATCAAGGACATTTAAAATAACAACCCAAAAAAATGGTTTAAAACTCAAGCCTTTCCCCGCTGGCTTGATCTGGAGGACACGGCAGAGGTGTCGCACCCCGAGTGCTCCAAATTAAATCCTCATTACACATGCACATGCATCGATTCCGTCCCGGCGTGCAATTAACAGCCTAATTATGCTGAAAAATGCAACGGCCAAGCTGAGGGCGAGCACTGGCCCCAGGATGGCTCCGCAGCCCCGGCACCCGCCTCGGCCCCTCCAGCCGCCCCGGCCGGGCTCCGTGCGGCTGTGCCGGGGACCAGCCTTCCCTTGGCTCCAGCTCCTGCCTCGTGTCCCTGCCCAGAGCAGGACTGGCCCAGCAGCGAGCTGCGGCACCCTGGTGAGGGACAGGTCCTGGGGTTTGGCCATGGTCTGTGGGCACACTGCAGTGTCCATCATGGGAACAGTGACAAACGGGGCGGAAACCTCGGGGAGCCATGACATGAACAGGTCAAAGGGAACATGGTCCTCAGTGGGGATTCATCACCAACAAGAGGTTGTGGATGCCCCAGCACTGGAGGGGTTCAAGGTCAGGCTGGATGGGGCCTTGAGCAACCTGGTCTAGTGGGAGGTGTCCCTGCCATGGCGGGGGGTTGGAACTGGATGATCTTTGAGGTCTCTTCCAACCCAAACCATTCTAGGATTCCGAGAGAGTCTGCCCGCACGGATCCCCACGGGTGGCAGCGAGGAGTGATGCTCTCCAGTGTGACATTTTCTGGCATTTTACCCCTCCTGAAGGACTCTGTCACCTCCCGGGGGTGAGAGTTGGGCAGAGGGGCTGATCCTGGGCACCAGGTGCACCTGAGGAGCTGCCGGGGCAGGGGCTATGGTGGGAAGCACCTCCTGATATTGCTCCGTTTCTGTGGCACCCCCAAACGAGGGCCAGTGGCAGGGGGAGGGGGGTTCAGGTGCCTGACAGCGGGCGGCCACGAGTGTTCATTCTGTTTAACTGATCAGTGTCTCCTCATCCTGCTCACGTGAGCCTAACTGGCTTTGGGACGCTAATCCCATCAGTAAATTAGATTATTTTCTCCTTAGCATGAACATGTCCCTCAGATGCCAACAGCAGCTGGACGGGGCTCACGGTCAGTCCAGGCTGTGACCCTCGGTGCTGGGGGGAGCAAGGAAGCTGCCCCCCACCCTGGCTGCTCCCAGCGCCGAGCTGGGGCAGATCCAGCCCCCCCGCCCCAGTCTTGCCAGCTCACAGCAGCACTGGCAGGACCAGCGCATCCCCCACCTGCCAGGACACCTCAGACGGGTCCTGGCACAGGGACACAAACCCCAGGAGACCCTCCCACCCCTCAGCTCCATGCAACGCTGAGCACCAGCATCACCAGGGAAGGTTCCAGCCAAGCCCCCGACCGGAGCCCTGCAAGAACCAAAAGCCAAACTCACGCTTATTTTTGTCGCGTCCTTCCCCGGCTCCTCCTGCGGCGACACTTTCAGCTGTTGGGAAGAGCGGGATGGGGATGGCGAGGAGAGAGGGGAGAGGAATGGTCAGCTCAGCTGGGAGGAGGCAGGAGCCCACCAACCCCTGCCCACCCCCGGGATGGGTGTCCTGAGTGAGGAGGATGAGGAGGGAGAAGGGAGAAGGGGGCTAGAAAACTTGGGCACCCAGGAGCCACATAGGGCAGCACTGGGAAGACGGGAATGGCAGCACCGGGAAGGCGGGAATGGCAGCACCAGAGCATCATAGCAGCCAAGGGGACGGGGTGCTCGCCCGTGGGTCCCTGCTGCAGCTTGGCTCCATCAGCGGGTGCTCCCATGACCCTGCTGTGCCATGAGCCGGATCCCATCCCGCTCCCCACC
>VZZY01017205.1:296009-355782 GCA_013400335.1 Eurystomus gularis
GGTATGGCACGGTATGGTACGGTACTTTACGGTACGGTATGGTATGGCACGGTATGGTACGGTACTTTACGGTACGGTATGGTATGGCACGGTACGGTACCTTACGGTACAGTATGGCATGGTACGGTACAGCATGGTACAGTACGGTGTGGTTCAGCCAGGTGCGGTACGGTGCATCACGGCACAGCACAGTACGGTATGATATGGCACAGCCCAGTACAGCCCAGTCTGGTATGGTGCAGTACAGTACGGCCCAGTATGGTACGACCAGTCCAGTATGGCCCAGTATAGTACAGCCCAGTCTGGTACAGCCCAGTACAGCCCAGCTGGGCTTAGGCACATCTCCATCCTAACCCCAGGCACATCTCCATCCTAACCCCAGGCACAGCTCCACCCTAACCCCAGGCACAGCTCCACCCTAAACCCCAGGCACAGCTCCATCCTGACCCCCAGGCACATCTCCATCCTAACCCCAGGCACAGCTCCATCCTAACCCCAGGCATAGCTCCACCCTAACTCCTAGGCACAGCTCCATCCTGACCCCCAGGCACAGCTCCACGCTGCCCAGGAAGGCTCCCGGCTGGCGGGGGGTCACGCAGTCGCACACCCCACGCACACGCTGCTCCCTGCTCTGCACCGCAGCACGAGGGATATTTGCTCTCTGGATAAACAGTAAAAATCCGATTATTTCAGGTGTTTTCTGCCATGAGGTGACAGACACCAGCCACAAAGAGACTCTTTAAAACTACACTTGAAAATACAAACTGCGTTTCTTCGCCCCTCCCGCAGCAGGCTCCTCCAGCATTTTCCCCTTTTTCCTCCCGGTATTCTCCCCATCACGGCCCAGGGGCGCCAGGAAGAGCCCGCACGCCGCTGCCGGGGCTGCGCTGCCTCGTCCCCACCCTACAAATCAACAGCTTTAAAAAAGTTCCACCTGCTGCCGTGTTTTCCACATGTCAGAACAAAGCCCGGAGCAGGCCCAGGAGCATCAATCTCTGCCCAGGTTCATTACTCCCTCCGAGTGAGGAGCTGGGGGGAGGCGGGAACAGCCCTAACGCTTGAGCCGGGGCTGGTCGGGTTCCGAGGGTCCTGCTCCGGGACAGTGAGAGAGCAGCAGCGGCGAGGGGCTCTGGGCTTCCCGAGGAAAAGGTCCCGGGAGCCAGCGGCAGCCATGCGGTGCTGGGAAGGAGCAGGATGCTGCTGGAGGAGCTCGGGAGGCATCCGCCGCTGTGCCCAGCGGGAGCAGCCCTGGAGCCCAGGCATCACAGCGAGGGACGGATCCTGTGCCCCGAGCAGACCCTTTCCTTGGGCTGGTAGCAGGCTCCAGCCCCCCTGGGACCATGGAGCCTGGACCCCTGTCTGGGAGCCTTGGGGAAGTGGTTCTGGGCCGGATTTTGAGCAAAGCAAAAGCCTCAGGTCACCCAGAGACACGTGTGGAGGAAACACCCGCGCACCGAAACATGGGGCCCATGGACACGGGCAAGTGCAGCAGGACAACGCAGCAAAGCTCTTCCTTGCGGCTCGGGCCTGGGGTCCATCCTCAGCCCCTGGCCAGTGAGGAGACCTGAAGAAACTCACACTGAAATGGCCTCTACAAACAGTGCCCTCAGACCTGACACCCCCTCTCTGCAAAGCCCCCACCAGCAGGCGCAGCCGGAGCGGGAGCCGGGGACGTCGCCCAGCGTGTCCTGGGCATGGGCCCCCATCCCAGCTCCCGCCCCGCGGCTCGAGGGTGCCCAGGCTGCGCGGCTGCACCTCGAACTGCCAGGACCTTCCCGTGTCTCATCAGAGACACTTAAATCATGCCACGAGGCAGCAAAGAGCATCAATCCCTCTCGAAGCTGGGAACACCTCCAGCTGCAGAGCCTGAATTAAGTCCCATTTCCAGCTGATTTTCTGCCACCCAGTGGGATGACAAACGGGCGCCGGGTCCGTGCAGGGGCCCCGCAGACGGGGCAGAGCTGAGCGGCCGTGCGTCACGGGTGCGTGGGGAAGGTTTCATTTTCCTCCTCAATTTTAATTCATCAGTGAAAAGGCCCAGAGCAGATGCTGTCTGCTGCTGCAGCCGCGCAGCCCTGATGAGCCCCGTGTCTGGCAGGAGAGGAGGGGAGGTCGCTGGCATGGAGGAGAAAGAGCAGAGCCACCAGCTCCCAGACCAGCCAGGCTCCAACGCTCGCTGGGTAACTGGGCGCTCGCTCTCACTGGTGCCCACCTTGCAGGGCTCCTGTTCCAGCCGGACGTGCCCAGGGACTCGCTCTCGAGAATGGAACGTTCCCCACCTCTGTCAGCACCACACTTTCTGCCTGCTGTGTAGTTCTGCCTGTGCTCAGGGTGGGGGAATCCACTGGCCCTTTCCATGCAGTGACACTGCAAAGACCCCGGCGGCACCGCGTCCACGGCTTGTGTGTCTGTGAGGTTCATTCACGTTTTCCCATCATCTGTTGGTCAGCAAAGGTGAGCTGGCCAAGCTGGAGGATGCAGCAAAGCTCTGAAGAGCCGGGTGAGGGGTTGGAAGGGTGGAGGGACCCGGCCCCATCAGCAGCACCTGCCAGGGGATCGTCCCAACCTGGGCCTCAGGAGGCCTCAGGCCCCACGGGGCAGCCAGGAGGACCCGCTCACTGTGTCTGGGACACAGGGACTGTCCTCTGGTGACACGGCCCCAGCCTGGCGCTCCCCCGGGACACCGAGACCCAACCAGAGACGGGTCAGTCCTTCCTGCTGGCACCTGAGCACTGCTCGGTTGGTTCTGGCACAACCCAAACCCCACGTTTTCTTCCGATGGCAGAGCCCAGCAACCGCAGCTGCAGCTCCAGGCACCCAGGGAAGGCAAATCCCCAAAGCCCGCGGCCCCTGAAGCGCCGAGGCTGCCTCACGCTTCGCTTTGAGGCTCCCCTCCTTCAGGGTTGGTGCAGGAGCACCCGAGGCTCAGCCCCCCCGCTCTGGGGCACGGTGGGACGTTTGCTCTCCGATCCCCGCTGCTTGCCCGCCCTACCCAGAGCCGCTCTCACCCCCGGGGCTCCGGGGGTGGCCAGTCCCACGGCCCCACGGGCTGTGGGGCCGATCCCGGAGCTCTCCCAAGGTCCATGAGCCAACACTCAAATCCACGGCTGCCTGGGAGAGCGGATTGGGTTGTTCATCTCTGTGACAGGCAGAATAAACACCCTCCACATTGATACCGAGCTCATTTCTGATACTTGTTTAGAGACTTGACAACGCCTGTATAAAAGGATTTCCTTCCACAGCTGAAGTTTGACATTCCTGCATTATTAGATTATTTGCAAAGGTCTGCGTGCGCTGCAGGAAAACAACGCTACCGACATCCAGCATTACAACCTTCTCCTCCACAAATCATCCCGGGCGCAATAAGCCACGGAGACAGCGCCCATTTGAAACCCCCGACGTAGAGAAGCAGCCGGGGAGGCGGCAGTGGGAGCGAACACAACCAGGCTGCTCCGTAACAGCAGAAAAACATTTAAAAAAAAACCCAAATGAAGCAGGGAGGCAGGGCAAGGAGGGGGTTTCTGGTGGAGGGAACCCTGCCCTGGGTTCAGGCTCCAGTACCGGTGGCACAACCGGGCTGGAGAGCACCGGGAGCCGGGGCGAGCACCCCTGGGGTACGGAAGCACAGTGGCTCCGTTCCCTGCCCAGCTCGGGGATGGTCCCAGCCCCATGTCCCCGGCCCCCAGCCCAGGGCTGGCCAGAGGTCCCAGCCCAGCATGGTGGGGCAGCAGGAACCTGCACCCAGCACTCAGGGGCTTTGGGAGTCACGGGCCTGTGCCCAGAGCAGCCCCGCGCAGGGGAGGCGATGCCAGAACACAACATTCGGAAGAAAATTACTTGAAAAGACTTATTTCTTCAGAGAACGCTTCCTGCCCGTTTCCAGACCATTAACTCCTTCCTCCTCTGCAGAGCCACGCTCAGGTTCCCGGAGGAGAGAAGCACTGTCACAGGCGTCAATCATTTTGGCAACAGTTCCCCCTTTCCAAACCACTGTTCTAAGGACCAAAAAAAAGAAAAACAACCCAACCCCCAACCCAACCACTCCTTCCCCCTCCAGATTATTCACTGCCAGAGGAGGAAAGCTCTCTCAGAACCCCAGGTCTTAAAAGAAAAGAAATATTTAAAAGAAAAAAAATAAAAAATTTATAGTCTAAGTGACTTTTTTGTGCTGCTGAAGGTTTGTTTCCCAATTCTGACTGTGTCTCTTTGTATTTAGCGCAGCCCGGGTCTCTCTCCTGGGATGTCAGGAGATATTCCTCAGTCACGATTTGCACTCGTTGCTCCCCATTTAGAGGCTCAGCTGGGAGCGCAGCTGAAGATGGATTCAGACGCGTGGCGAGGACGGTGCCGGGCTCCTGCAGCTGGGGTCTGACACCTTCCCTTGTGCCATCAGCCACCTGCGCCAGGGCTCCCACCCCATTCCCTGCTGTCCCCCTTTCCCTGTGTCCTCCTCCATGCTCCCAGGACTCGCCCCAGCCACGCCCGCGCTGGCCCTGGCCTGGAGAAGACCCAGCCCAGGCAAACCCCACTGGGGCCAGTGCCCACAAGGAGCCCAGAGGAAGCTGATGGCCTCACGAAGCAGCGACAGCATCCCCCCATCCCTTGCTGCCCTCCTGCTTTCTGAATCCTGCGCTGGTGCCCAGCAGCCTCGTGCGCCCAGTACCCAACCTGGCTCTCCACAACTCCCTGACAGGAGGTTGGAGCCAGGTGGGGTCGGGCTCTTCTCCCAAGGAACAAGCAGAAGAACAAGAGGAACCGGCCTCAAGCTGCACCAGGGGAGGTTGAGTTTGGAGCTGAGGAACAATTTCTTGGTGGGAAGGGCTGTGCAGGGCTGTGCCAGGCTGGGCAGGGCAGTGGTGGAGTCCCCATCCCTGGAGGGGTTTCCAAGCCGTGGAGATGTGGTGCTGAGGGCCAGGGGTTAGTGGTGCCCTGGCAGGGATGGGGGAACGGTTGGACTCGATGAGCTTAAAGGTCTCTTCCAATCAAAACCATTCTATGAGTCTATCTCCCACCTTGGAGGCCTCAGGGCCACCCCATGTTCTTCTCTGCACCCTGGGCACACGGCCACCCCCAGGTGGGCAGGAGAACACACAGGGCTTGAGGTGCCGGGAGGTCACAGATGAGCCAAAGGCGCCTGTGGCAGCTCCAAGCCCCACTTGCAGCAACGTAGCCCCCAAGCCAACAGCGACGCTGCTGCTCCTGACCTTCAACCCGGGTCAAAAAAAGTCAGGGGGGGTTTCAGCAGGGAACAGACCCCCCTGCCCACAGCCTGCAACTGCTTCGTTAGGAAAATCCGTTATTAGCTCAACCCTTTAATCCTCCCCCAATCACAGTAACGACGTTCTCCACAGCTGTCGATGCTCTCGGCACCCATCCTCATCCCTCCGAGGCTTCTCTGTGCCGCTCAACATCCCAGCAAAAATGAGCCAGCCAGCAGCAGCACATTAGGTTGAATAATTACCTTAATTAATAACAGTGGGCCCAGGTGGGGACCCAGGGCATCCCAAGGACTGAGGCAGAGGATCCGGCAGGGTCCTGTGGTCAGGAGCGGGCAGGCGATGGAGCTGCTGCCGAAGGCTTCCCCGGCCACAGGAGAGGGACGAAGCAACACCCCTGCCCGAGCGCCGTGCGGGGACAACCCACGGCTGGGAGCACGGCTCAGCGCCCACGGCCCCAAACCAGCACCACGAGTCACTGCCCGTCACCCTCCCCCTGTGCGTGTCCCTCTCCTCACCACACTTCTTTACCTGCTGAAAGATATTTACGGCACAAGTGTTCGGAGCAGCAATGCAAGCCCAGAGGCCAACCCGGGGATAGGGAAGGTTCTGGGAGCACAGGGGGGAGCAGGGGGCTCTGGGGACAGAAATCCCACCACAGCACCCCGGTCACCAACACGCAACAGGCCCTGGGGATGCTAAGGGCAGCTTTTTTGTGCTTGACCAGGGCTTCGTTCACCCCAGACAGGGCAGGGAGCTGCCTCTCGTCCCTCCAGGAGACTGGGACCAGCAGGCAGAGAAGCCTCACTTCCTCTGAAAGGGTCTGGAGATGAGGAGGAGAGAATAATTCATCACCTGTCTTGTAGAAGCCTGACTTGCCCTAACAAGCTCTGCGCTAATTCCCCAGTAACATCTGGAGCACCCTTATCCGTCACCGCGGCTCGGCCGTGGGGCTGTGCTCAGGCAGGCGCCAGCGTTTGGGCTGCTTCTAATCCCCGCAAAGATCTCCCTGGGCTCAGGGGGATGAAAACGAGTGAGAACACTGGGTGCGAGGTGCTCCTTCCCCGCGCCCGGGCTGTCCTGTGCTGTCCCCGGGGAGGGCTGTGGCTCCGGCCGGTCCCTGCCCCGGCCCCCCCTCCGCAGCCTGCACAGGGATCACCAGCTCTGGATGTTCCACGTTCATGAGGTCCCTTTGCTGCCCTGCCCCGCACCTCCTCCTCCTCTCCAGCTTCCCAAACCCCATCAGACGGGAGGCAGCAGATCAGGTGCCAGCAGGAAAACCAGAGACCAGCTCTGACCACAAATCCCCCATCTGTGGTGCGGGAAGGGAACAATCCCCTGGCTCCAGTGAAGTAACACACCAAACGCCCGTGAAAGATAAAGGAAAAAACACCTTTAAAGGAAGCAGGTTGAAAACCGAAGAAAGAAATGAGGGATCCGAGTAAGTTCTGCACCAAAAATGTGTTTTTGCAGATTTTTGCGGCTGCTGAAACCACGACTTCCATGTTGATCCCCTGAACAACAGGGTTTGATAGCACCGGGCCAGCAGTGCCGACGCAGCCGTGATTGAAGGGAGCCTTTAAGCTTCCCTGACAATGCATTTTTCTTGGAGATAAAAAATGAATGCTGCCAGCATGCAAATCTCTCTAAATTAGGCAAGGCCCAGCTTGCTGGAGCCACGATGTTTTGTGATGACAGTCATTAACTTTAGGAGGAGAAAAGGGGATGCGGGAAAATATTCTCAGCTACTTCTCATCCCGGTTGGGAGCCGGTGCTGGGGACTGGCACATCGGCACCTGGCATCCCGGGAAAATCGCCTGGTCCTCCCACAGCTCCTGTCGGGACCTGCAAAAGGCTGCAGGAGTTGGGGGGATCCCTCTTCTGCTGGTGAGCTCATTTCTGCTGTGAAAAGCCGGAGCCCCAGTCAAGAACCAGGACCCGGATCTGCTCCAGAGCAAGCAGAGCCAAGGCGCAAAGCCGGCTGCAAAGGGAGTCAGCAGGATTCGGGCATTTCACGGATTATTTACCCTCCGCCTAGTTGAGGCTGTGCCCCAACAGACTCACTCCAGCATCCCCCTGGGGACAGCCTGGCCTGTGCCCAAACCTGCCTCCATCCCAAGTCACCTTCGGGAAGATTTCCCGGGAATGGTTGACGTGGGTGATTCCTGTTTTCCTCCTGCCACTGAAGAGCAGTGGAACTGGACACAGACCGAGCTGCAGCCTCCCCGGTTCAGGTCAGTGCCGTAGGTTGTACGTTGTATCAGGCTGCCGTAACTCGCAAGCAACCTCCTGAGGTCCCGGGGTCCTTCTTCACCCTCCCTCGAACCCCTGCACGCTCATATTGTCTCACCAGTCGCTGCAGCTTGACTTGGGAAAAGAAAAACAAAGGAAGACTCTAGAGCTGCCCCGCCGCAAGGTCCAGGGCTGCAATCCCTCTGAGAGCAGACTACTTAAATAACAAACAAGGGATTTAAAAAAGCAAACTAATCTTTAATGCCTCCAACCCCCCATCCAGAAGCAGTTTCACAGAAACATCACTTTTTCGTGCAATCGAGGCCGGAGGGCAGCAGCAGGAGCAGAACCAGATGCCGCGTCCTCATGGGCGGACACAGAATTCATCCCCTGAGTCCTCAGAAGTTCTCCAGCAGATCCAGGATCCGTTTCTGCTCGCTCTCCCGGAACTCCTGGTTCTTCCCATCGCCGATGTTCTCTGCGTATTCTGCAGGGAGAAAGCAGAGAGACAACAGGATCTGAACGAGGCACTGATGAGCAATGGGCAGCTTCTCTCGCAGGTACCACGGCACGTCCGCTGCGAACACCTGGATGGGGGTTTATGCCGGGAGCAGCGATGGGCTCCCTCCCCATCCCCAGGGTTAGAGATTTGCATCATAAACATCTACTGAACCCTCATTAGAAGCTTCAGCAGCAGCCAGCCAGAGCTCCTCCCAGCCTCTCCGGCAGCCACCGGCAGCTCTCTGAGCTGGACAGTCCTATCGCTACCTCTCAGCCCAGGAAACTCCAGCGCTCCTGGACATCACTGGCTCTCAGGTCCCTTTTAGCCCCGAGCACCATCTGGGAAGGCCAGGCAGGGGCTGTTACCCAGCTGCGAAACACTCCTGGCCCTGGGTTAAGCCTGTCTGCTGTCCAAGCATCCTGAATGAGGATTTTTGTCAAGTAGAGACCAATTCCCCCGTCCGCAAGTGCTTCTAACTCCCGTGGAAGCAAATGCAGCAGTTCAGATTTATGACAAATGAAACTCCTTAGCTCCGGGCAGAGGACAGCAGACCCTGACCGAGGTCTTGCCCGTCCTTGCACACAGCCAAATGCCGTGGAACCAAACCCTCCCCTGCAGCTCTCCTTCCTGACTCCCCGAAAGCCGGCAGCTCTCCTGCCCGCACCAGCTCCCTCCTCCCTGCCACCACAACCTGCATATTCAACGACAGTTTTAAAAGAAAAAAAAAAAAAAAAAAAGAAAAGCAGGTTTTGAGCCGTGAACGCAAGGAGCTGAACAAATCTGAGTAAATCGGGAGCAGGCTGCCTGGTTAGTGTTTCCCAGCCCCCGCCTCCTCGCATTCTTCCCCTTCTTCCTAAACAAACAGAACAGCTTGTATTCGGCATCTGAATGGGAAGTTGCTGTAGAAAGTTTGCTTTAATATTAATACGTTCAGCACTGCTACATGCTTCCAAGCTCCATCAAAGCCTTTATTATAAGAGCACTGAAAAGAGTGAGGACAGGGAGAAGTCGGCTGGTGGGGGAGCCTCCCCTCCCGTGTGCAGTCTCTCCTGTATAAGGAGCTGCTCTTTGCCAGGGCATCTGGGAAAAATCCTTTTAATATTTATAAACTGCTACAGCACCTGTAACAAGAGCAGGCGGGCAGCGCTGGGGGTTGCTGCAAGCGAACCCAACTCCTGCTGTCCTGGCCAAGGGAGCTCCTCCCTGGGCTGGAGGGAAGCCCTCCATCGCTCCCCTCGAAGGCAGCAGCAAGCCAGGGAAGCCGATGGATCTGTCGGAGCTCCGCTGTGCTGGCTAACGCTGCAGCCCACGGGCTGCGCCACGGCGCTGGGGGACCAAAACCTCCCACCCAATTCTGCAGGGGACAAAGCCACCACGGCAGCACCGGCACAGCCAGCACCCAGCCCCGCTTCTCCTGTCCCCTTCGGGCAGTGCCGGAGCGTTCCGCCAGCGCCGGGAGCTCGGGAGGAGCAGCTCTGTCCCCAGCGAGCCCTTCCACGCTTTGTCAGAGCACGTACCTCTGAAAGATGCAGCGCCTGCAACTGCCCCTGTTCACGGCAGCCCAAGGGCAGCGGTTCCGCCTGCGGCTCCACAGCTCCGGACACCCGCGTGAGGAACAGAGTCTCCCAGGCTGGCCCAGCTGCAGGCAGAGCTCCGGCCGGAACACCGGCACCAGCGGCTGCGGGCAGAGCTCTGGATGGAACACCGGCACCGGTGGCTGCAGGCAGAGCTCTGGATGGAACACCGGCACCGGCGGCTGCGGGCAGAGCTCCGGCCGGAACACCGGCACCAGCGGCTGCGGGCAGAGCTCTGGATGGAACACCGGCACCGGTGGCTGCAGGCAGAGCTCTGGATGGAACACCGGCACCGGCGGCTGCGGGCAGAGCTCCGGCCGGAACACCGGCACCGGCGGCTCGCGGCCCAGCTCCCGGTTTAGCTGTAAGGGCTGCTCGAGTGCTTGGCCGTGCAGCTCAATCAGGGAAACTGCCGAGTGCCACTAATGACACAGCCCTTTGATTGTCCCAGGGAGATCACTCAGGGCAAGCCACCAACTCCTCTAACCTTGCCCAAAAGCTCAACATTTTTCCTTCTAATATTTAGGCTTCATGACTCCCTAGGCAGGTTGTTTACTGGGCTACCAACAGTTGCTGACACTGATTTGAATGCCAGATAAAGTCTCCTGAACAAGGCTTAAAAAAAAAAGAAATCTCCCAAAGAGGTTTTACGTATTTACCTTTTTGTTTAAAATTCCACCACTTCAGTGAGACAGCAAAAAAGCCAAGCTCCTCCTGCCAACAGTTAAACAGAGCTTACACATTGCTGCAGCCGCGCAAGGAGAAAGGACCTGAGATTGGTTTCTGCTTCATTAGACAAAATACAATGGTTACGGAACAGTAAAAATCAATGGGGAAATATTGAAGCTTGTAATGGATCTTGGAAGCGATAGAGCCTGCGCACGCGGAGGGGCTGCGCTGCGCGCGTCCTCGCAGCACACCGGTCTTTTCTCCCTGATCCTGCGAGCAGATCTGGTTTAGCACGCCCAGGAGCCATTCCACCTTCACCAGAAGCAGACATCTGAGGAGGCATCGCCCCTCGGGGCTGCTGGGGGACCCCAGGCCCTGCAGGGCTGCCCTGGCAGCAGCTCCACAGAGGGAGCCAGCACCGAAGGCTGGTCTCTCCAGGTGGGTGAGGATCATTGCACCGCACCATTCCAGGATCAAGCACCACGACTCAGGGGGGTCTGTGCTTCCCTCCATTCCTGACAGGAGATAGAAACCAAGATTGCTCCAAAATAGACACCGCTGGCCATCATGGAGACCAGTCTTCATCTCCTAAACACGCCCCTGGTCAAGGCACACACTGTTGAGTCATCTCCTCTCAAAGGATAAACTGTCCTGTTGCAAGTGATGCTTGATCTTCCCGACAAGGGAACCGTGGGAGGACTGGTCAGCCTGCAGAACTGCAGCTAATGAGCCTTCGGATACTCCCTGCCCACTCCTCCCCCCAGAAAGCCCTCCCGTAAGAAAACAGTCTTGCTTCCTCACTTGCATCACAAGTAATTCTGAGCAACCCCAAGGGATCCATCAGCTGTCAGGTTGCCAGAGAAACATGGAGAATATGTAGGCCATAAAAATCAAACTAAAAACCAAGCGCCTAATTAGTATGCAAAAATAGAAAATAAAAACTGAACAAGAGCAAAACACTGAACAAAAAGTAAAAATAGAGCAGCCCTCATCTGTCCTGAGAGCAAGCTGGGAAGTGGACTGGAAACGTCTCAGCCAAGGCGCAGGGCTCCCGACCACCCCGTCACTTGGGACGCACTCCCGCGGTCCAGACACCAGCGAAGTTTTGGGAATCCTCCGCTGGCCCCCAGCCGCCCAGGAGGCTTCCAGGGGCCACAATCAAACCTCTCCAAGGGACCAGCTCCCCTGCAGAGGCAGGTACTCATCCCTGGTGTCACTCCTGTTCAGAGCTGGTGGATCTACGCTGAGAGCATACGCAGATGTTGGCATGCAGCTACTGAAACTCTTCCACGGCCACAGCACAGACCACAGAGGAGCTCGGTGCTGCCCCGGCCGTGCAGGGACCTTTGGGCCCTGCTGTGGTATTTCACAAGGCTCACCAACAAATGTATTTCTAAGAACATTGACAATGATGATGGCAAAAGCCTCTAGAGCCAGCGAGCACAAGAGCTGGGGAGAGCTGAAGACAGAGCCCCGAACGCTGTACCCATCACCCGCGTTGTTACAAGCCACGCGTGGCCTTGTCAGGAGAGAAGATGTCACTGCCGAGAGAAGCCAGCCCGCCGCGCGGCCACAGCTTGCAGGACATGAGAAAACCACTGAGAAAGTTTCACAAAGCAAGTCGCTGTCTGTGAGAGAAAGAATCGGATGAAATTTTAATGCAGCTGCTGCCAGTTCAGCGCAGTACGTAAGTGACAGAGCAGAGACGCGGGCTCGAGGCGTACGACACGAGGAGAGCAGACAAGGCCCTGGGCACCCGAGGCCCAGGTCAGGCTGGGAACCCGAGAGCCGACACGTGCTGTTCTCTGAGCTGGAGACGGACAGTTTGAGATGGGCATTGTCAAGTACCGGAACTAAACACGGAAAAGACGCCCTGTCCAGTCCCCCTGCTCACCAGCACCATTAACCTGCTCTTGCTGGCAGAGGACAAGGGCCAAAGAGGTTGTCCGTAGCTGCAGGTAATCTCACACTGCCAGAAAACCACTCTTCATTGCATCACGCCATCTTGCTCCTTGTGCGGATGGGAAGGGAGAAAAACCGACGGGATCTGCAAGGAAAAAGCTGCTGGTGTTGGGGAGGGAGGAAGAAAAGGCCAGGAGAACGTCACTGTCATTCCCAAAGAAAGCAGAGACATGGAACCAACGCGCCCCACAGCCCAGCACCGCTGGAGATGCTGTCAACCTTCCTCTCCCCAGAGGACACAGACTCCTCACCCCTCACCGAAAGCCACACAGACCCCAGGGAGCAGACACGTCCCACAGCTCTCTGCTAATGAGGGGGCACCAGCAGAGGAGCAGCTCGAGCTAAGCCTGGCAGCTCGGAAGGGCTGTCCTGTCCTCTTCCCCTCCCGCTGAAGGACAGCAGGCTTCAGACGAGAGCCACGGCGCAAATAAGCATCGCTCTAATTCAACACAAGCATTAAAAATAACAAGCGGTACTTTAAAACCGGGATTGCGGATCACAACAGCTCCAGTTTAAAGCTACAGAGGATACTTTAATGCTATAATCCATATTAATCTGACGCTAAGAACAAGACAAATACACCACGGACACTAATATGGTGCAGATGGTGAAGCGCGGGGCCATGCTAATGAAAGACGAGACTCCGCCGCTCTCCCCTCCAGCATGCACACACACCTCCCTTAAATATTTACTCTGGTGCTACCCTCAGCAGCGAGCTCCAGCCAGTCTGTGGCTCGTGGCAGCACGAAGCCATGCGCTGCTCCGGGACAGCAGACAACTGCCAGTGTCCTGGCTCCAAGGTAAAACCTGCCTCTTATCAGGGTGACTCCAGCCCTGCCCAGATCTCAGAACACTACCTGACCACTGCCCGAAGATGCTCGTGAAGTCAAGGAGAATGACATGTGAAGGCTCATCCTACAAAGTGACGACCAAGCTGTCCCTGGCAGAGATGAGACACGTGCATCAGAAGATCTCAACTCACCCTTTAGGATGTGTCGAACGATTTTGATGGAGCTCCCTCTCATGTTCAGGATCTGATGGACTCTCTGACGAATCTGATGGGAAACATGCAAGAAGAAAGGAAGAAAAGTCACCTGCTGTAGTCTGTGACTTTGTGAGACCTTCTGAGAGAAGGGTCCCTTTCCCTGCTCTCTTGGCAGGGGCACAAAGGACCTTTCCCTTTCAAACTGCGGCCTTGCTGACAGCAGACTGTGTGAGCTCAGTGAAATGATCAGCTCCTGTGCCCACCAGTGCCCTCCTAACCACTGGACCTTGATGAAGCTGTATGGACACAAGCACCGTCAGCAAGAGGTTTCCTCCCAAAAAAGGAATTAAAGAGAAGATTATCCAGTAAGTCCGTATTTGCAAGGATTTAGAGTCTTGTTTGCACCACGGATGGAGACACAGATGATCTGCTGACCGTAGATAGAGCTTTACCTGGGGAACGTTGGCATTGCAGATCTCTGCCATGATGTAACAAATGAGCTGTAGAACAAAGAGACCAGCATCCAGGCGACGCAGATAGAATTCATCTTCCATGTCGTCGTCTATGATTTCTCCCCGACGCACCATGTCCTGTAACCCAACACAAAGAAAAGGTGTGATGACTCTCACAAACCCATCCGTGGTGGCAAAACGCTGGGGATATTCATGGTTTCGTGAGCACCGCTTTGTTCCTTGGAACATTAACATCCATGTATTTCTCACCAAAGAAGCAGTACTTTTAGCAATTCATTTAAATTCACAAAACACTCCCGTTCCGAGCAAGGTTTTGCCTTTGCTGGTTGTGAAGTGTGTCCATCTGCAAATTAAAATTTTAATTTAAACATACAAATTACATTTCTAAATTGAGTGATTAAAGACTGCGAATGTGGAACAAACCTGTGCATCTATTATTTATAATTTCTTTGTCAAATGGAACAAAAAAACCTGCTCTTTTACTGGCCATCTGAGGGTGCTGTTAAGCAGTGCAGAACATGACTCCAGCACACTCAAAGACCTACCAGGCTCCCAACTTCATCATCAACCGATGAACGAGAAACAGGTCTGGAAACTCTGCCCAGGTCCGGCTTTGCCATGCCCAGCCCTGCTCTTCCAGCCCCGCTTGGGAGGGACGCTGACAGGGCCAACCCTTCACTGGGGTCTGTCAGCAGGAGACCACAGGCTTCCATGGGAACGCCCACAGTTGGTTCCTACTCTGCACGTGCCATGTTTCACTAGCGAGACCCAACGGGATGCCGAGGGGAAGAGGCCACTCCATCCATCTGGGTCAGACGGAGCATCTCCAACACACGGCAGAAGCAGCCTGGCGACAAGCTCCGGGCAGTTCCCCCACGGAGGGTCGGCCACATCCTCCGGCTGGACCTGCCATCCATTCTCGTGGAGAACGACAGGCCAAGCCAGCCCATGTCACAGGTGACCTTTTGCATTTTGGGGTTTGTTTTGTGGTTTTGTTCTTAAATAAAGGAAGCAGCTTGTCAGACGCCGTGAGCTGGCTGCAGCTCGTGTGATTTATGATGCAGGCGGCTGGCAGGTGGGCACACGCCAGCAGAGCAATATTTCCTCATTAGAACCATCCCCAGCCAGAGCACCGCGCCCGTGACGCTCCACGGGAGCTGCTGCCTCGGGCTGCGCACGCTCCAGGCAAACACACACAAGGTCACCAGCACCAAAGCTGATTTAGGCTACCAAATATCCCTGTTTTGTCAAGCCCAGTCCTCGCATCAAGTTGTAGGCAGAGTCTTTTAGGCACCTGGAAGGAAGATTAACCCTGTGCACTTCTCGCTGGGGAGAATGTGGTGGGTGCTCACCATAACCCGAGCGACTGAAGAGCAGCTGTTCACCGCTGCCTCCAGACAGGACAGCATGGGTCACGGAACGCTGCTCCTCTCCTCCTGGAAATCCAGCTTGCCAGTGAAAGAACAAGTTTGGTTTCAAAAAACAATGCCTAGTTACCCAAGACAACGGTTTTGGCTGCTTCAGCATCAGGTCCTGCAGGCTTTGGCACCTTCACAACCATCACTGACTCCAGGTTCTCAAAATCACGGACACAAGCTGCACCCAAGCAGTGACCTTCCCTGCCCCATGTCCATGCCAAACTGCTTGAACCCAACCAAACCTGGTCTAAGGCTAAGCCATGGTGAGTCTGGCCAGCAAGAGATCACAAGCACCGACTGAAATATCCAAGAAATTCCAGAAAGACAGTAATTCCCAAAGTGCTGCTCCCCCCTTGGCTGCACACAGGCTGGCTGGCTACTGTTCCAAGCAGCGCTGAATTCCCCGAGCAGACAAACATCAACAGGCCAGGACTTTGAGTCTCCCGAGCTGGAAACAAAGGCCGTGCCTGCTCTGTATTCTGATCCCAGCACGGTGATCACAGGAGCCGAGCGCAGGCAACTCCCGCCTTGATTACGCAGAGAAGGCAGCAGCTCCAGCAGCCCCTCTCGACAGGAGCGAGGTTATTTTGTGCCAGTAAATTAAGCAGGTATGAATTAGAAGACAAGCATGGTTTTAAGGTGCCTTTTCACAGTCTTCTTTTTTTTAAGCCACAACCACCGTTAAACGCTCTCCTGCCTCGCGGTACGGTACCAGACAGACACCTGCCCACTTTGTCTCCCTCTCAAAGCTGTCAAGGCGCTAACCTCCAAATGAGCGCTCAGATGCCATTTCTAATCTGCCAACAATATGAGCTGAGATGCCCCTTGCTGATGGGAGAAGACAGCGGTAAGATGGGCTTCTGTGAAGCTAAAATGAGCTTCTCTCACACTAATGAGGCAGGATTGACAGGTCTCGAAGTGTCAAGCAGAGACGAGAAACCTGAAGGTACAGTGGATCTGCCAGTGCCGTACAAAAGATCACATCTGCTCCATGAAGTCACCGGAGTAGGGTCCAAAAGATTCTCCTCACCCTCCTCCTTCCTCACCTACCACTCCCCTTCCCCAGCACACGCAGCACAGCTGGGCAGAGCAGAAGGGATGGGCGCTGATCACCTCCAGGATCCTGGCTTTACTTCTTCACAAGGTGGGACAGCAAGGCCTCCAGGTCATCAGATGAGAGGACTCCAAATGCTTATCAGTAGCTAAAGGCTGAGAGGGCAAGAGGATGGGGCCAGACTCTTGTCAGTGGTGCCCAGTGACAGGACAAGAAGCAACGGGCACAAACTGGATTCCAGAAGGTTCCATCTGAACAGGAGGAGAAGCTTTGAGGGTGCCAGAGCCTGACCCAGGCTGCCCAGAGAGGTTGTGGAGTCTCCTTCTCTGGAGAGATTCCAAATGCACCTGGACATGATCCTGGGCACCCTGCTCTGGGTGACCTGCTGGAGCATGGGGGTGGACAAGATGGTCTCCCAGATGGCCCTTCCCACCAGTCTGTGATTTGTGAACGGCCATGCACAAAATCAACAATCACCACTTGTCTCCCACCCAAGTTCGGATCCTCTCCCCTTGCCGTTTTGTTTTACCGGGGAGGGGTGAGTGACCCAAGCCATGCCCAGGAGGTGCTTCCAGACCACAGGGAGAGAGCTAAACTCAAGGTCATCGCTAAACCCTTGGTCAAAGAGGACATGCAGGATACAGTGACCAACACTTGCAACAGGAGAGGAACAAACAAGCCTCAGGTGAAATCAGACCATTGTAACATGGACTGCCCAGGACCAGCTGCTTCCAGCTCAGCGCTGTCACAGCAATTTCCCCAGGAGCCTCTTGCGCATGCAGAAGCTAGAGACCACATGGTCTCTTTGGCAGATCAGCCACCATGTTCCTGGAAACACAGAACAGTTAGGACTGAGCCCTGGTCAGGCCATTGACTCAACCGCAGCCAGAAGAACATGCAGGCATCCAGGGTGACCCAGCAGCCCACGCAGGGCAACCAAGAAGCTCTCAGAACCACCCAAGAAACCACCAGAGGCCTCTGCCATGGGAAGGACTTCATTTCTGCCTTACAAGCAGAAACACTTGAATTTCTGTAAATTGAGCCACCAGCCTGCAAGAGCTGAGAAGCTCACTGACGGCTGTGAAGCCTACCATCTACTCAGCAGAAACAGAGCAGCAGCTCCTGCAAAAACCTGCCCTCAACTTCAGCAGCAAGAACCCAGAACCACATTAGGGCAGCGGTGACATCTGCACGCCCGCCAGCCTCAGCAGGAGGTTCAAAGCTCACCGCAGCTCGCCGGCCATCTGCTGGGAAAGCTCACGGTGCGAATCCGGCCACACACCCTCCCAGGAGCTCGGCTCGTTCCACCTGCAGTGACCCAGCCCCGGCAGGACCCTGCCTCCTGCCCTCAGAACAGCTCAGGCACTTGGGTCTCTCTAAACCCGGCTGAGTGCTGGGCTAAGACTAACTCCTGCTTGGGTTGCCCGGGCCTGGGGACACTGCTCTTGCGCTCGGAGTTCCACCTCTCCCTTTCGAGGATGGAAGGCCTTAACTGCAGCACAATTAGCATGTAATTTGTAAGTCATTATAGCACAAAGTGTCTGGTGAGAATATTTTATCGAATAAACCTGCTGAGCATAATTTTCTGTGGAACTATAAATATATTAAACCATCTCCTGCCTGTTCCTACCATCTTTAGAGATCACTAAGGTTACTGCTGCTGCCTGTAATTATACCTCATTTTCAAGGGAGCCAAGAGCTGTAGGATTTTGCAGCATTTCCTACAGAAAGAATTGCAGAATTTGAGAGGGGGACAAGATATTTTCTAGCATTCATTAGCTAAAACACTCTGAGAAAAGTGCTAAGACAGGCATCAGGTTCTGAAGACAAACGCCCACGTGGACTTTGCTCCTGGGTTTCACCTGGCAGTTAGTGCAGTCACAAAGTTATCACCTCTGACCACTTCTGAGCAGATTGCACAGAAGCAAACAAGTGGGTGAGACAGAAGGACTCCCTGGGCCTCATCCTGTCTCACTGCCCAGACTGAGGGTGCAGTTTCAGACTCCAGGTTCCTCCCCTTCCTTCCACCCTCAACTGCTCCCACCCCTTCACGGCCACAGGCTGAAGAGCTGGGCTATAAAAACAGACCACTAAAATAAACCAAGCTAAAAGAAAGAGAAAGGAAGAGAGCTGCAAGAGCAGGAGCTTCTCATGCCAGCTGTGCCGCTGAAGATCACGCATCAGGTATGAAAGAGTCGTCCAGTTGTTCATGCACAACCAGAGTTTCACTTCTTGTAATGCAAGAGTCATACCAGGACACTGTCCATCAGACCTGGATCTCACGCTCAGCAGTACAGGCTGAACCTGTAAAATCTCAGCAGGTATCATCTTCCTTTGGGGCAAGGAGAAAGGTGAGGCTTTGTGTACCGGATTTTTGGGACACTATGTCCCACACTGCAAGAGGAAGGTCAAAACCCCCCAGGTGACAGAGCACCACTTCTAAAGACCAAGCGTTCACACCATCCACTTCAGTGATTCATGTGCCACAACTGGAAACAAAGTGCTCCATAAATCCTGCCACCGCCAGCCAAAGCCATGATTTGATGGCCAGAACGATGGCTTTTGCCTACTTGTGCACGGGGGAAACACTTGAACCACTTCAGGCCTCAGCAGAACGTGTCCCACTGAACATTTGAGGGCCCTACAAAAAGCAAACAATTCCGAGGGTGTTCCAAGCTAGGAATGAACTTCAGCATTGTATTTCACACATGTTGTGCCCAATACATCGCACACATGAGATGTTTCTGCCAAATCCTCTTACTGCCTCTAACAGGAGTGAAGAATTGGGATCCGTTTATTCCAGCTGTTCCAGCCTACAGAGCCCTGCAGTGGGGCAAAAGCAGCAGCCTTTGGGATACAGGAGGAAAACCTGAGGCTCTTTGGTTGCCTCTCGTGCATCGGTACACATGAATGGGTTAATATTAATTAAAGAGCTTCTACACAAACTTCCCCACACGGGAATTCCCTTCAGCCCTGCCTCGTGCTGCTTGCTACCGGTGCCACCACTCGCAGCGGCTTCGGGATCTCTGCGGGTAAAGGGCACACGCAGCAGCTCCGCACGTAGCGTCGGGGGCTCTGGAGAGCCGCTGCCTGCACTCCACAGACCTCAGCCAGAAAAACCCCCTGGTCTTTGAGCTCCAGAGCCCCCATACCAACACTGAAATGTAAAGAATAAATAATTCCCTGCTCTGTTCCAAGGAGGATGAAGAGAGTGCAGAGGGACAGCAGGAAGGGGTAGCGGCTGTTTCCCTTTGGGCCATCGTTTGTGAGGATGCAGCTGCCCATACGGAGCCCACGCGCTGGCAGCAAAAGCCACCCCGTTCCTCACTCCCTCCAGTGCCTTTCTGAGCGGCAGCAGCGCTGCTGAGCTCTGATGCCCTCAGATCGCTCACCAGTGCCCAGAGAAGCGGCCCTGGCCGTGGGCAGGCAGCTGTTTGTCAGTGCCCGGCGGGGGCTGCAGCCCGTGGCACGCCGAGCTCGCTGGCGTGCGGGGACAGCGGCCGCGGTGATTACTCCGTCAGTGCTAATCAATCTCACACCCTCTTCAGCGCTGATACAGATAATCTTGTGGGAAGCCGGCCAAGCTCGCTAACCGCTCGGCAAGCTGCTTCCTGACTCCGACAGCTCGTTCTCTCTCAGGAAGCCTGTTCCAGCTTCGGTTCCAAGAAAGTACTGTGCGGTACCAAGGCTCGTGTCATTCAAACGATTCACTGCTGGTGTGCAGGGAGCACACCAGCCTTTGGCTGCAGCCTCATCTAACTCATCAAAACAGACACGCTCTCGCAGCTGATCAGAACTCTGAAGACCAGGGTAGGAGGCCCCGCACATTAGCGTGTAATTGTGTCTCTGCATTTCACTTGCTCTCCATCTGCCAAACCAAGCACGATTGCAGCCAAGTAAAAGCGAAGGCAAACTGAAGCACAGACTTGGGCCCTCAAAGTAGAATTCACTCCAAGAATAGGCCAGAGGCACTCGCTGGAGAGAAGTTCCCAGCCCGTTTTATCTGAGGATAACCGGAGGATAGGGAGCGAAGCAACAAGAATTAAGAGGTAATGGCACAGGTACGAGGACACGGCTCGGCAGAGTGACCTGGCAGGCAAGCAGAGGCATTAGAGACGAGCTGGCAGAACTGAAGCAATACATACGTGTTTCTCTCCATCAATCTTCTTATCAGCTGCCTGCATTGCATCCAGGTACTTAAAATACAGTTCCATCAGCCTATCGACCTGCAAGGGCAGAAGAGAAAGACCTAAGCAAGAACAAAAGAACAATGCAAATCGTCTTTAATCCTTCATGCTATTTTGTTTTCCTCCCAGCTGCGGCCTCCACCAAGAAACACACAACTCCGTGGCGCGCAGGAGGGAACACGGCACAGGAGGACAGTGCGAGCATCGGCCGGAGCAGCACACCGGAGTCTGCAGGCGTGGAGGGTAAGCCCCTATCACAATAGATTCTCGTCAGCTCCAGCTAAAAGGCAGCAAGCAGACACGTGTCCCCAGCTCGCCCGCTCTCCTGGGCCGCGGTCCTTCCCAGCTCTCACGGAGCTTTCTGCCCAGGCTGTGAGCAGCGAGCTGACGTTAAACACACCAGACACGTTCCAGCTCTCCTGCCCTCCTCCCAACCACGCGGGGCAGCTGAAGGCCTACCTAGTAATGGGAAATTCTCTGCAATTGGTAGAACAGGTGATGAAAAACACCTTTAAAACACACTAATGAGGAATATTAAGGAATCAGTATTTCCCCAGTGGCAGAATTTACAAATCCTCTGGGATTACTGGTCTGCAAGAGCTGCCGTTTCTGCTCCATGGCTGTTTGATCTATCCACCACTATGCAAATATTTGGGAAAGAATTTCACAGAGTAAACACCACTAAAGTGACACATTCCAGGAGGGGATGGGGAATGTTAAATGCATACTGTAGCCATTCCTAAATGGGCTGCAGGAGAGCTTCGGAGAAAAACTGGCACCTTCCACACTGCCCTGGTCTCGCAGAGCCAGCACAAGAGAACGCACAACACGTGTTATGCTCAGGCTTCAGCAGAGACACAACCTGGGACTGAGAACTGCTACTACCATGTGCAAGAGCTCCAGAAAACACAGGTGACAGGGGAGGCCAAGCACTAAAGGCATTTCCAGTTCTCCAGTTTGCAGATAACGTGAATGAGAGAACGATGGCCTGTGAGAGCACGAGTCTCTACAGGCAGGTTCAGTGACGGCCTCTCAGTCGCTTGTGAGTGCACACAGGACCCTTATCAAGCATCTTCCAGCCCGGGGGCTGCAGACACATTCTCCACACTCACCTTCTCGCTGTCGTTCTCGGTGAATTTATTCAGTAACCGTGTCCTCTGCTGCCCTCTCAGGTTTCGCAGAAGGGAGGCCAGGATGGAACAGACATGTTCTAGAGATACAAAATGAGAATTGCGTGCTGAGATCAGGAACAGGAGCTTATTCTCTCTGTAACATGCCGTTAAATTTACTACGGGCGCTCCCGCATGTGGCTGTTGATAAGCAGAACCCTGGTTCCTTCCCGTGGGCGGTGAGAGGAGGCCGAGCAGCAGCGAGAGCAGGCAGCTCCTCACCCAGCACAGCACGGCTAGAGAGGTCTCCTCTGGCTCTGCTGCACTGGACCTGCTTCTCCTCACAACCTGAAAAAAGCACCTCACGTAAAGCACGACTCCAGCTCCCCTTTCCCCAGCACGCCTGCCCAGCAGCACACTCTTTTTGCCCCCTCCATCTCAGCCAAAGGCACCACGTGCTGCCTCCACCCTCGGGGCTAAGAGGAACCCTGGCTGAAGCCACCACTGTCGCTCAAATGGCCCTTAGGTGACCAAAGAGGAGAGAGTTATTGAAACAGAAGAGCCAGAGGGATTAATAACTGTGCGAGCACGCAGCTCCTGCAGAGACTTAACTGGTAGTAGCCATGGGAAAAAAAAATCCTCAAACAAACCACTTCTATTTGCAGAAAATCCCATGGAATGAATACGAATGTGCCACAACAAGCCAGAAATGACCAAATAAATGTGTTCTACAGTCTTCTCAACAGCACTTGGGGGTTGTGTTTTACAGCACAAACCTTGGAGCAAAGTAAAAATCAATGCTGTGAGCACACAAGAGACATCTGTGTTAATGTCCAACCACAGCCCCCCTCTGAAAGGCCATCAAACCAAGTGCCTGGAGCCCACAGCAACACTGGCCTCCTCCCGAGGAGCAGGACCAAGCCCTGAGGAATTCTTCTGCATGAACACAGGTGTCCCTTTGTGAGGGACCACCAAAGGAGGTACCAAAGGGCCGTGTGGCATTGCTTTTAGAAGCTCCTCCTGAGCACACCCTCAACCCCTCACCAACACGCTGCACAAAGCACCAGGTTCGAGGGGTGTTCAAAAACACAGTGTTTTGGAACAGGGCCTTGAGCTCTCTCAAGCTCAAGATCCAAGATCTCCTTGGATCTTCTCCAAAAGCACATGTTTTCATGTAGGGTGTCTTATGCTTCTTCAACCACTAATATTTGGCTGCTCTAGACTTCAGTGAAGTACAAAAGCAAGTGCTTCTCTTTATGTATCTTCTCTGATATATAAAAGAGCCATACTAAGTTTGAAACATTTCAAGTCAAGCTCTCAAGTCACAGCTCTCATGCTCTGGCTCGCTCTCACTGTGCCCATGAAGAGTTTCCAGGGAGGAACCAGCCCACCCTTGGGAGCCGGGGCGAGGGAAGGAACCCATGGAGAGCATCCATCCTCCCTTCCCTGGAAGCGGGAAGCAGAGCAGCCACACGCCGCACTTCTGTGCCCTCAGGATCACAGGGGATGCAAATCACTTCCCAAACACATGCCAGCAGCAGCAGTGACATTGGCAGTATCAAAGAGGAAATGGTTTTAATATGGGGAGACAAAGCCCGAGCACAAAGGCGCAGAGCAAACGAGAGAGGCACGAGTTTCTGTCCCTTGCCAAATCATCGGCTGCTGCTTCCTGCCTCCGGGTCTGCGCCAGGCACAGACCTTGTGGCTTAGATATCTCAATATATCCAAAACTACCTTCTCCAAGGTGTCCTCAACTGTAATCTTGCTGGTTAAGACTGATGAAAAAATAATGGCCATAAACACTTCCTCACCCACCGCGGTGGGCGTCGAGATTCGCTATTTTCTGAGAGGCAAACACGATGCAGAGGGAAGGGACCGTCACCTCACTGCCATCCAACCACTCCAACGTGCGCTTCCACGGCGCTGCCTGGCCTGGGGCCACCAAGAGCCTGGATCGATGGCACCAGCGTACGAAGAGCAAGCGACAACGATGTGCTCCTGCTCCAAGCACTGTGGGGAGGTGAAATCACACCAGGGGCTCGTCCGCACAGCCTCTGCCCTCCCCGCAGCACCCATCGCCTGCGCGGGGCGGCGGGCAGGAGAGGCCGCCCACACCCCCTTTCATTAGTGCCTTATAAATGTGCCTGCCTCAGAAACAGATTTCTGCCCGAGGTGGTGTCAATTTTTCATGCACCAAAGAGATTGGGAGCGCGGCTGGCAGGAGGAGCAGGGAGATAACAGGTTTATCGGGTGGCCAGCACGGCGCGGCTGCTCTGTCATCTCGACAGGCCAACGCGGGGCTGAAGGATGGCTCGGGGGGGGTCGGCGCGCGCTCTCGCTGCGCAGAAACGCTCCGTCTGCTAAAAGCAACGCCAAATTCAGCGTCTGCATCAAAAAATACTGTAAAAACCTCCAACGCCCCTGCAAGATCCTGTTAAGGTGAAAAAAGACAACAAAATAAAGACTTTTAAAAAAAAAATATATCTCAGCGGCTGCTCTGCCGGTTCAGAAAGCAGCAGCATCCCATATTTCACATTATTTTTTCCTAAACCTCCTTTTTTGGGAAGCATTTAGAAGCATTGATGCAGTATTCTAGTAGTAATATTCTCACCAATGACATATCTTCATTGCTTTTTTCAATATTCCTTTACTAGGAAATGTATCTTAGCCATCATTTTTTGCTTTGGTGCTCCTACGCAGAGATTTATCCATTTTATCAATAAAATCTTTAAAACTACTGAGAAGCCTAAAGGAGCTGACACAGGTTTTTTAAGAACGACGTTATTCTTTCAACATATCACTCCAGAAAGTCCAGGCAATTTAGTTGCCTGGTCAAAATGTTAAAAAAAAGTATCTTACAGAAATATTTCTGAACGATCTAAACCTTGTTTTTTATCAGCTTCCTGAAGAAATTGCACTAGTGTGTTCGTGCTCCTGCTAAAAACCACAGTTATGCTGTAATGCAGCTCCTGGCCCAATAACCACCGACGTCCTGGTGCAGGGACACAACCCTTGGGCAGAAGCAGGGCCGGGGACAAGGGGCTGGGTCCGTCCTTCCATGGATCAAGGTGTTTACGGAAGGAGAGGGAGCTGTTACCCTGGAGTGCGGGTTTCTGCGGCTGTGGGTGTCTCGCTGTTTCCCCACAGGTTGCACCAACGTCTCTCTCACATGTGCACTGTTTTAGAAGGCCACAATCACAGTATCTGACCCGGGCTGGATCTTCTTTGGAAGATGATTAGTAGCTGGTGCTGTTCCAAATGCTTGGAAAAGCACAATGTGAGCTGCCCAGCTTTGGTCTCGGGGCAGACAGAGGCCACGAGCTGATCCTTGCCCTCAGGAGATGCCTCAAGCAGCCTCCGAGTGTAGCGGGAGCTCCTCAACAATCCCACCAGCGCCCTGCCAAGGTCCACAACACCTGCACAAGAAGCTTCATTTCAACAAGGGCAACGGACAAGGCCAGAGGCAGAAGCTGCTCCGAGCCCCCATTTCTAAGAGTGACTAAATATATTTCCCTTAAAAAGCAAACACCGAAACAAGCCACGCTCAGCACAGCCACCCTGCCCCGTGAAGGAACAGCAGATCCCACGTGGCATGCGTCAAGAACACCTTTTTTCACAGAAACATCCCAAAATCTCACAAACTCATGAGCATGGCAAGACAAAAGCTTCCTTATTGGCAGATGACGCAGTCTCCTGCCCCACCGCCGGTTCACCAGCACGTTCTGCTGCTGCCCGTGGTGCCGGGGCTGCCGTGCCCTGTGCCAGCCACCGCCCTGCTTCCAGGCTGGGCACATCCCATGTGCCACACCAGGGTCCTGCCCAGACCAGGACCACCTCGGGCTCTGGAAGCCTTTCCCTCTCCAGACAGGCACAAAGATCTCAGCATGCAAGCGGTGTTTAAAACACCCTAATTAGATCGATCTTGACTCGAGCTGCGGCGTGCTGGAATACAGATTAATCTCTGCCAGGGCTGGCACTGGCAGCTGCAGCAGCAGGAGGTCCTGTCAAATCACGTCGTAACATTACACTCCTCTGCCTTTATTATTCCCCACTCCCCATTTTTTAACATTTCGTTATAACGGACATCTGCCTAGCAGGGGAGGATGCTCAAGCAGAGTCCTCTGCAACAGCGATGGGGAGGAACGAAGGAGAAGTCTTCTGCTGGACGAGCAGGGTGCTCTCGTGAGCCCAGCAGAACAGTCAAGAGCCTTCGACTGAAGAACTCAAGATAAATTGTGGTTCTAATTAGGAGCAGGAAAGTACCAGAAAGAAGGCGGCACTTTTCAGAAGCCTCCACCCTTCCCATGCACAAAACCCTGTGGCTTCTTGGCTGCTTCTGGGAAACCTGGACGAAGGTTTCCAGCATGCCCAGCTGGTCCATGGACCTGGCCCCAGCTCGCAACAGAAGAGCGGTGCCAGGAGGAGGCTCCTGGAGCATCTCCTCTGCATGCAACAGACGTGTTCAGATGCGGGTTTTGCAACACAGCTTGTAAGGACCGGCTGCTCCCGCACTCCACACGCAGTTCGGTTCCTCGCAGCGTTACCAGTGGAACCAGGGACATTCTGTGCCAGTGGTGTAGCACCCACTAGCTGACCTGCTTTACATACATTAATTCACATTTTTAAAGAGTAAGTATCACAGCATTTCGCCAAGAAAAAGCTTATCCTGAAATGCTGACAACAGTAAGAAATCCTGGTTTTACTGCGGGGCCTGGGAAGGTCGAGGAGCTCCCCACACAGTGCCCTGGAACTGTGGAATCCACCCAGCACGCTGAATGTAAAAATCCTTTCTATCGACTGAGAAAGTTTATTTTTGTGATGTTCCTGTAACAGAGAACGCCAGCTTTAATTGAGATAAATTTAACTCTGTACTCGGCGCCATGGCTCATTCAGATAACAGATTCCTGTCACATTCTGGAGGGCTGATAGAAAAATAACAAATTGGCATAATAAAGTTCTGTTTAAACAGACTGATGCCTTCCCCAGGTATTCACTTCAGAAGACCACCGCGTGAGAAATGTTTTCTGCTGGCTGGCAGGGGGTGTTGGGTTAATAACCATAACTCTCCATCAGGCCGTTTTGCTGTTGCTGCCTTTTCCCTTTTCCATGCCCAGGGAGCTCAGCTCTGCAGCAGACGCTCACTCCAAGGGCGTTGCTGCCTTTCAGCGCCTGTCACAAAGAAGCGAGAGCATATTTACTAAGAAATGGGCTTTGCGGCTGCTGTTTTTTGAAGGAAGTGTAGAGCCCAGGATCTCCAAAAGAGGCCTCCTCACTGTTAGAGGGCGAGCAGGCAAAAAAACCACAGCGACAGGAATTCTCATTTGGAAATCAGCTGAACTAATTCTCAGGTTATCAAATTAAGCATTCCTAAGTAAAACTGACATCTAAGTCAAGAGAAGGCATTTAAATGAAGATGAATTGGACAAACATCCTTTTATAGTTCATTAGACTCTCCAAGTGAGCAAAACCAGACTGCAAATAACTGTCGTGCTGAAGAGCAGGAGAATCCACAGCCCAGCACGAAGGACTTTGTGTTTTCTCCATTTTTAGCTCACAGACTGTACGAGAATTCCAAGTTAGCATCCAGCACCTTGATTTGACTCTTGCTGCTGTACCAAGAGCTGCTGCAGCATCGGGGACTGTGAAGACCAGCTGGCCCTCAGCTCTGCCACGGAAGGGTTTGTTTTCGGGTCCTGCAGCATCCCGCGCATTTCCAAATTCACAATACAGAAGCGTTATTCCCAAACTCACCATCTACTTACGGAACAAACCCTGGGCATCCAGGAGAATTAACGAATTTCTGCAGGAACGCTTGTCACCAGCTCTCCACCTCCCTCAGCCTGCATCCGCCTGTCCATCCGCTACGCACAACCCCAGCGGCACTTCGGGGGGACCCCATTAAAACCCTTCAACCACCTCACCCCAAAACCCCGCGCGGGACAAGACCTTCCACAAGAGCAGGCGGCCACTCTTTAAGGCTGCCCAGCTCTGAGGGATACCCACAGGCGTCCTGACCCCACAGACACAGCAGAACTCAGAGCCATCTCTGTCTTCAGCTGCAAATTCTTTGTTTTGAGCTGCTTCGCTGCCTCAGAACCAGGGAAATTGCTTCAAATGAGATTTTTCTCCCAAACCTAATACCCTCAAGAAGTATATCATCATCATCTGTACCAAGTCAGACAACATTCAAGTGTACTCAGCCGGGCACCACCAGCCCAATCTTCAGGCTCAAATCATCCATAAAGATGCTTAAGAAATTCTCCCTTTCTTTGCTCCTAATTACATAGCGTATATAAAGCATAAATATGTGCAGTTTGGATTTAAATTGTTCACAGGCTCCCTAGAGTAAAATAATTTTTAAACACTGACAGTGTTTAAGATGCAGCTAACCAGCACTGCCACCTTTACGCTGGCTTTTAAAAACAAAAATACATTACTGAAAAGTTATTTTTATCAAATTTAATTTGGATTATAAATTTCTGTAATAAATAAAAGCTCGCCAAGTCACACGGAGATTTCTTTTCACCGGGGTATTCATTAGTCACACTCAGAACTCTGCCTTCATTATTTTATAGACTATCTCTTATGTAAAAAGCATAAAATAAAGACAAGGGGAGTATTTTCCTACCACCAGACACGTACAGAAGACTTTGTGCCCCAAGGACAGGGCACTGGCTGCCTGCAGCTGCCCGCAGCCCAAGGGACACCCAAGATGGGAGGAAGAGGAGGCAGAGTCTCCGAGGACCAACCTCCCAGCAGAGCTCTTTGGTGCCTCCCCCAGCGCTGGAGCATCGCAGCAGGGCTGTCCTCCAGGCAGCTGTGATTAGCCTCCAGGGTTAATAGCCCATTAAGAATTTCCTATTTTGCAGCATAACCACGGGTGTTGGTCCCACCAGTCAATACATTCACAGCTCCTTGGAGCTGCTTTTTAATAAATACTGAAGCTTCCACTATGCAGCCACGCGGGTTAATCCTTTAAAGGACCATCTTCTTCTCCTGGCAGAAGAGGATCCTTCTAATTCATTTAATTATTTTTTTTTCAAGCAGTTTGAACACAGGATAAAGTTTTAGAAGAAAAAGTGACAAGAGAAGATGGACCACTGGCATTCTCTTTGACAAAGAGACAAAGAGACACGCACTGCCAGGCGTGTTCCCAGGACGAGCACAGGGCATCGATCCCCCATCGACACATTCCTGCTGAGCCCGGGGCTCACGGGAGCCCACCATCAACCAGCCGTGCCCCGAGCACGGGGTCATCACCGCATTGCTGGTGCAACGTTTGGCAAAGTAAAAACACATACGATGCTGCTTATCCCCGTGTCAGGACAAGGGCTGTGACAGGCTCCAGGGGAACCCTGTTAAACATCTCAATTAACTCCTGTCATTAGAAATTCAGTAACTCACCTGCCCAGTGATGCAAAGCAAAGAAAATTGGACTTACTACCACAGTGTTTTAGGGAGGGTTTATTTTAATAGAAGTGATTTCTGGACCCATCTTAATGTCCTCCATGTCTTCTGAATGCTAATGAGCCGGGGTCTGGTAGGACGGCTGTTTGCACGGACGACTCCATTCTCCTGAGGGCAGATCTGCTTTTCTTCCTATCACAGCAATAGTTAGGGACTGACCCTGGTGGGCCCTCCGGGCTGGTACCTAATCCCCCCAGGAGCCAGGCTGCACACAGATGTTATCTGCAGTCTCCAGAGGAAGAAGACATGACAGAGATTAACTCACTTTCCCAAACTGAAAAATTAAGTCAAGCGACAAAAGCCACAGACCCAGATCTCTGCTCAGAAGCTCATATTCTAGCCCAAGCTTTCCCTCGGTAAGAAGAATTAAAACAGCCTTATTTTCATACTGCAAATGAAGATTTCAAAACATCCCCTGAATCCATCATCTAAACCCAACAGCACTCTGCAGCTCTATTACATAAACCCCAGAACACAGGACAGCGTTTCTCCCTCACCATTATCTGAGACAAGCAACACAAAACAAGACAGATAAGGCCGCCGGAACTGGCAGCCTGTGCGAGCATCACTCCCCGGGCTGGCGCTGGGCTCAGGAAGCCCTGCTCTCCACCCATGTCCACATGGTGCACACAGCCCACAGTGCTGCCAGCTCCATGACCATCCTGCCTCAGCCCCACTGCCCCCGAGGTGCGGAGCCCACCTCCACAGCTCTCACCTGCCTCGCCACACCACAACCTTCATTAACCGCTATCATCTCAATCAGAGTCACAGAATCCCTTTGGGTGGAAGAGACTTTTAAGCTCTTGGAAGTCCAATCATGAACCCAGCACTGCCAGGGCACCACTAACCCCTGGCCCTCAGCACCACATCTCCACGGCTTGGAAACCCCTCCAGGGATGGGGACTCCACCACTGCCCTGCCCAGCCTGCCACAGCCCGCGACAGCCCTTCCCACCAAGAAATTCTTCCTTGTGTCCAACTTCAACCTCCCCTGGTGCAACCTGAGGCTGTTTTCTCTTGTCCTGTCACTTGTTCCTTGGGAGAAGAGCCCGACCCCACCTGGCTCCAACCTCCTTTCAGGGAGTTGTGCAGAGCCAGAAGGTCTCCCCTGAGCCTCCTTTTCTCCCGGCTCGACAACCCCAGCTCCCTCAGCTGCTCCTCACCAGCCTTGTGCTCTAGACCCTTCCACAGCTTTGCTGCTCTTTTCTGGCCACACTCCAGTCCCTCAGTGTCCTTCTTGGAGTGCGGGGCCCAAAACTGACCCCAGGATTTGATGGGCAGCTTCACCAGTGCTGAAGTGTTGGTATCTAGCAAATGTGGTTACCAGCTCACCACGGGAACAGTTTTCAAGAAGAAAACAGCCACTTGCTGAATTCGCCCCTCCTCTTCCTCACCACCCTGTCCTCAGGAGGGAGAAGAACAAGCAGATGCCCCTCAAGCTGCCCCGGCTCTGCAGGTCTTCCAGAGCAAGGGGCTGCTCAGTCCCAGCCAGCACAAGGTCTGCAGGATGCTGCACCTCCCTGCCTCTGCCTTGGGACATCTGGTTCCACCTGAGTTGCGAGGACAGTCCCAAAGCAGGGCACTGGGGTTTAGAGCTCCTGTTTTGTTGCTGTTCCCTTCCATTTTCCCTTGGTCTGCTGCAGGAGTTAAGGATGGACACCGGGCAAGCCTGAGACGCTCCCATACCTCTTCAGCTTTTGAAAATATTCCCCCTTTATAGAACCGAGACAAATAATGAACTGGCACAAAACCTCAGGCATCGCTGGCGGTACATGAAGTTTCTTCCAAGACACAGTCAATTATCAACAAAATGGCAAAGGTAATATTACCAAAAGCAGGAGGGACTGACCCTGGATTCAGTTCAGCACAAGGTCCTGCAGTAATACTCTACAGCAGATTTACTGGGAAGCAGTTTTCCAGGGAAGAGTGGAAAAAAATAGAGGGGGAAAAGAAAAAAAGCAACTTCAAAGGCAAGCAGTTTATTTCTGCAATGCCTGATGTTCATCGAGTCACACTTCAGTGCTCAGAGCCATGAAAACACTGCTTTTGAGGTGACATTTGTAGTTGCCTCATTACTCTTTTCAAAAGAGTTTTGCATCAAAGAGTCGGAGCTTCAAACAACAGACCCTACAGGAATAAAATAACTTATTAACAGCACATGAAATGGAATCGCCCGGAACTGCTGATACCAAAACAAGCAGGACAAGTGTGTCATCAACAGCCAGTCCACCACCGCAGCCGTGCAGGGTGCGGGGACCCAAGCCCTGGCAGGACTGGCCATGTGCTGTTCCCTGGGCCATTCCCTCCTGGATCTGCCGTTCCCTGGGCCGTCCCCTCCTCATTGCAGGTACTTCTCAGACATCTGCCTTTCCTACACCTCCTCCACGACAAGGAGGAGGATCTGGAAGCACACCTACCTTCATGCTCTTTTTCAGTTGTTCCAACTTTCTTTATCTTTTTGGGCGATTTCATGAAGAGAGGGAAGATTGTTCTCAGACCAAGAATGTCCACAAACTTGTGGCAGTTGTCTGTGCCCTCGGGGCCAATCATGGCATGGTCCAGCACCTTCAGGGCACTGCTGCGGGAAATCTTCTTCTCTCTGAGAAGAGAAAGAGGAAAGTTAAACTTTTCAGGGCCACGAGGAGCTCTGGATCACATGGAAAAGGAAATGCACACAAGGGAAGAGCACAGAGTCCAACCACAAGCTCTACCCAAGATTTTCTTCAATAAGCCAAAACATTCTATTGACAAATATTCTTTTCAAAACTGTGGTTGAGAATATTATCTTGGTTATTTTTGTAATGTCTTTTATTTCTTTTCATTTTCTATTTTCCTTTTTCTTGTATGTATTTTATTGTTGTGAGATTTTTTCCTCTATTTCTTGGCTATTGAAGTTATTTCTTCACTACCTTACAAACACTGGCACAGTTTAACTCGTCAGCTCTCAGGAAGAAAACCCTATCTCCAGAGATCAGGCCTAGAAGGACGCAGATAGAGGCTGGGCTGCTCTGGTTTAGGGTGAGTTCAGAATGCTGACGTTGGTAACTCACACTGGTAACACACAGGTGGTCAGAAAACAATCTCCAAAGGTCCTGTGCCTCTCAAACCAGAAACAGAGGAATTTATAATTCATCCAGAGGAAAAGTTAAAATCTTGTGAAACATGAACTGAAGAAGCCGTCGATGATACAGCCCATAAAACCAACAGACCAGGTAAACATCTACAGGAGCCAACGTGAGCTGAAGAACAAGAGCCCCAGCACCCCAGAGGGCAGGTCAGCCCAGGAGGACATCCTTCCCATCACGAGCCCCACCACCTTCCACCCCTAGCACATGGCAATCTCCTCTGATTTTCTCTTCTCCAAGAATTTATTCTCCAACAAATGCATAGCTACAGGCACATATAAAAATAAATCCCCCTGCAACAAGCTGTGCTCTTCCCCTGGAGCGACGAGGGAATGTTCTCCTCGGACACACGCCAGTTGCTCCACACTGCCATACAGTGCTCAGATGTGACTGTGGACCTGCAACAAGGATCTCTGAAAATCAAGGCATGGGCGCAGCTCAGCCCCCTCCGCTCTTCCCCCAGGGGGGTGGCAGGACCTGCGCTGCCCACACGCACCCCGAGCCCAGCAGCGTGGGAGCAGCCTGCAGACAGCACAGGCTGAGCTACCCCGACCTCAGGGCCACCAGCATGGTCATCTCATCCATGGATTCTTAGAGCCCAAGCTCTAGCGCACCATGGAAAATGCCTTCCTGAACCCCTGACAACACGCAAACTAAAAACCGAGCTATTAATACCCCAGCCTAAGGGAAATTCCCCCCGCCCAGGGGGGCTGCGGGTGCCCCGGAGCAGCTGAAGGCACCACGGCTGGGATGAGGTGCAGCAGCAGTTCCACCCACGAGCCAAGAGCAGCGCAGGAGGGAGGCTCAGCACCCTCGCTTCCCCTCCACCAGGAGCTAAAAATAAAACACTTCTTAGGCCAGACAATATAAGAAATGTTTTCAGGGGAAGTAATTGCATATTGATCAGCATTTAGGAAGGCTGCACAGAGCTGATCTCTGGAATATTCATTGGGTTTAAGTTCAGGCTTTTAGAGATCAATAGCTGCTTGACTGGGCTGTCTACAGTTGATTTTATTTGAAATATTTATTCTGCCAGAGGGCAAGCAGTTTATCTTAGTCTCATCTGTACTTATTGAGGTACCTTTTAGCTGGGCACTAATTCAAGACAGGCGTACGTGAGCATGGCCAAAGAGGGAGCGACCTCAGGCTTCACAGGGAACTCTGAGTTACAGCTTTATTTGCCACCCATCGCTCCCCTCCTTTTAATACCCTTATATCCAAGGGAACTCTTTTGGCACATCTGCTATTTCAAGAGAGGTGCTGACATTCTTCAGACCTCCCACATTAGCATAACAACCTCTCACTTTCCAAAATCGTGGCAAAAGCAGAATACGAGAGTTCCTGGGAAAGTGCCGCAAAGAACGGTTCTGTTTAATTAACCAGAAGATTTAGTAAAGAGGCAGTCGAAGCTTCGACGGGGTCATTAGGAACAGCAGGACAAGAAAACATAAAAGGATTTTAATATTCAAAAAGTATACCCTGAAATAGCTACAGTCAAGCTTTGGGGAGCCACACGGAGTTGTCCGTTTTCACCTTGTTTTTGCTGTACAGGAGCAAGTGCTTTTCTGAGGGTCACGAAAAGCCACCGAGTAGCTGCAGACAGAGTCGTGCTGCCCAAGGGATGCGCGTTTCCATGAGCTCCCGTTGCTGCCCTTCTCTGCGCACACACATTTCCCTTAATAACTGGGAAAGCCACACGTCATTTTTCCCATGCAACAGAGAATCTACTTGACACATCCCCTGAGAACCCAGTGGCTGCGTCTCCTCCAAACCTTAACACAATTTTACAGCAAAAGCAATAAGCTTCCTGTCGGTGTGCGCCAGGGAGCTGACATTACAAGCCTGGTTTTCCCTCTTCTGGCTTTGTCAGGTAAACTGCATTTAGGCTACCAAGGGGAGGCTGAGGGACTGTGTACTAAAAAGTGCTTCCTGACCTAAAAAAATATTGAGTTTAATTCTGTGTGACATTCATCAGCTTCCCACTGGTGGCTATCACCTTGATAAACCATCTTACTGTTGAAAAGAACACTCCATAAAATAAACGAGCCTCCACTGCTGCAGAGATGCAAATCAAATAATTATCCGTCCCCGCGCTCTTATCCTACTCCACTGCTTCCTGCTTCATTCCTGCTCTCCGGGCTTCTGATCTTCTCCCACACCCCTCTGCTCACGTCCCACATCCCTGCTCAGTGATGCTCCACCTCAGTGGCCAACTGCAAGTCCAAGACCACGGCACCAAGCCCAGGACACGGCTTGCTATGGACACACACAAAGTGCTTCCCACTGTGCTTGTTTTCAGGTGTCACCGCTGCCTCCCCACAAGCCAGCAGAAGTTCACACAACACAACAGCATCCTTCACTGTTGGCCACACATTTTAAGACTTGGTGTCACAAAGTAGTCCTGTATTCGTTACTGTCCATAAGAATCTCTTGAGCACGTTAAATGCCCAGCTGAAGAGGCTTCGCTTCTCTGGAGGTCTGTGTGCGTGGCCATTATCAACAGAAGAACCTGGCCAGATGTACCAGGCAGCACTCGATACAGAACGCGATGTTCTCCACGACAGTAATGGAGATCCAAGCCTGATATCTTTATTCTCACACAGCTTATCTATCTCGCATCATGTCGATAAACTTTCAACTTTGCTCACTCGTCCTCCCCTCTCACAGACTACGGCACAATGACTAACTGCCTTCAAAGGAAATAAAAAACTAACAGATCTCTCCCCCCAGCCCTCAGAGGACACCAACAGGAGAGAAAAATGCTCTGCCTTGTTTGTGGGTGAGGTGGCCCATCACCACAGAAGGGCACCTCTGTTCTTTGGCGTTTCTCAGGAAGGTATCAAGCAGACGTGCCGCTCCCACGCAGCTCTCCAGCTCACAGCGATCCCGGCTCGCTCCGTCTGCGGCGCCGGCCTGGGGCTACCACATCGGCACCATCCAAGAGACACCCAGCACCTGTAAGAGCTTCTTTCGCACACCCAGAGAGCTCCCACTAAGAAGAGGCTAACAGAATTATAGCCATTTGGTGTCTTCTTGATATTAAAACACGTAACAAAGCCCTAGGCAAACCAACACCAAAGCATCGGTTCTCAGATGCTTTGCTTTGGTGGTTTGAAAGCTACAGGAACATGCTCTGTTTCCCTCAAAGTGCCAAGCTCAGCAGAGCTCTCTACCTTCAATCACACGACAATCTGCAACAGCAAGGCCTCGCTATGGCGGCAGCTGAGCACGCCCAAAGCTTCTCCTCCCAACACAGCCACCTTCTCCCAGCATCCATTCCCCGATGCCATCACCACCAACTGGTGCTTGCACCTTCACCACCTCCTACGGCCTCCACAGAGCACTTGACTCTAATGTCATTCACCCTCTTACTACTGACAAAGCACCCAACTTAGAACACACCATTGGTTCTCCAGAGATGTCAAGAGATAGCACAGCCTTAGCGCTGCACTCCTGCAGCTCTGGAGATCCGAGCTAACCACTTCAGTCACACATACATGGACCCACCTGTGCCACCCCTCCCAGAACACCTTACACCAATGATGGAACACCACACCTATCAAAAGTAAAGGCTTTGGGAAAGTGCTGCAGCTCTGCCCCAGCCAGGCTGACGTGCAGGAGGAGCTTTAGGCATGTGCTGAGCACTGCTGGTTTCTCCTGTTCTAGGTGACATGAATGATTAGCTGGGTCAGAACCCTCAAGTTTCTAAGACCAAAAAAGAAAATGGTGATAAGAATGGAGGGACACATCAACACCACAGTGTGAAATACTAAGAGAAGTGGCTGCCAGCTCTTCCAAAGAGGAAAAACATGAATCAGCAACAGAAGTACACTTAAGGTTGGACTAGATGATCCTTGAGGTCCCTTCCAACCTGGCATTCTATGAACCCACGAATCTATGGAGTAGCAGTTGAACGCTTCCAGCTCTAGTCTGAAGGCATCACTAGGAGCAAGGCGTTCACTCTGTCCAAGCAGGCGCGGCTCTGACCGAGATTCGCAGCGCAGGACAAGCCAGGGCCAGAAGGGAGCGGGTCTGGGGGTAAGACTCAGTCACTATCAACTCGCATTATTTGCTCAAACAGCCAGGTAAGAAAAACTTCAACATTTCAACTTGTCTGAACTAGATTAGAAGAGCTAAAGGAGAAAATGGAAATAATCAAGTGAGTCTAGCCCCTGCTTATGGACAGTAGTGATGTAAGCTTCTAGAAAACATTCCATGAATTGCTATTTTTTTTCCACTGTCACTTTACCAGTTCCACTCAGACCATAGAATAAATCAGGTTCCTCAGCACCACAACATTGAGGTCTTGGAGACTCCTTCCACGAGACATAGCTGCTGCCGGCAGTTACGTCCCACTTTGTCACCGCTGACCCCCACACAGCTACTGGGCAGAGGTGAAATGCATCAAGGGAGAAGTTTTCCTCATCATAATTTTCCAGCTGGGATTCTGGTACAGAGCATGGTAAACAGCAGAGCCCAAAAACGGGGAAAAAGCTATTAAAATCCAAACACCGAGTCCCACCCACAAGAACTCCAGTAATTAGTTCTGCAAGGCTGGCTTAGCAGCTTAGCACTGGAGGCGGAGGAAGGCTTTCCCCTCGCTCTTAGTTTCGGAGCTTTTCTTTCATTAGCCTCAAGAACGCGCAGCGTTCCTATTTGAATAATCCACGTTTGGTTATTTATTCAGTTCCCCGCCGCTGCACATGACCCAGCGGGAACACGGCGCTTCTCGTCAGCGATCGCTAACCAGGCACTGGGCGCAGGGACAGACCGACAGACAGACCCCGCTGTGCCCACCCTGCGCCCGGGGAAAAGGCCGGCATGGGACACGCAGATCAGGGCCAGGCCAGGAGATAAGTGAGGAGAGAGCAGAGAAGCTCTGGAGAGTCACAGTGTGGCAGAACACGTCACCAGAAGAAACACATAATTATGCCCATTTCACAAAATGAATTTTTTTCTATCAACATCCACTAAAATTGTGGGGTGATGGATCTAGAGCATGTGTCTAGTGAGGAGCAGCTGAGGGCATGTTGAACCTGGAGCAGAGGAGGCTCAGGGGAGACCTTCTGGCTCTGCACAACTCCCTGAAAGGAGGTTGGAGCCAGGTGGGGTCGGGCTCTTCTCCCAAGGAACAAGTGACAGGACAAGAGGAAACAGCCTCAGGTTGCACCAGGGGAGGTTGAGGTTGGACACGAGGAACAATTTCTTGGTGGGAAGGGCTGTGAAGGGCTGTGCCAGGCTGGGCAGGGCAGTGGTGGAGTCCCCATCCCTGGAGGGGTTTCCAAGCCGTGGAGATGTGGTGCTGAGGGCCAGGGGTTAGTGGTGCCCTGGCAGTGCTGGGGGAACAGTTGACTCTGAGCGTAAACATCTCTTCTAACCAAAATGATTCCGTGATTCTATGAAAAATTCACCAGCTCAGAGGTTACACAACACAGTGAAGCCTGAACTGGGGAACAAAAACAAAAACGTTTTCCCTAGAGACATCCACAGATTCTCTCTTACCCTCACAGGGGTCTTTTAAATCCTGAGAAGATCAACAGCCTGACCTGGAACACTCTTATCTGCTTGTCTGCCATGCAGACCTGCTCTGGTACTTTCCAGCAGCTATTGTAGTAACCCCAGTTCTTAGGAAACAAAGTTAAAGACAGAGTGGAGCTTATGTCTGAGAAGGCCCAACTTTGGTGCTGGAAAAAAAGAAAGACAGACAAATACACTAACACCGAACTTCTATAAATGGAAAACCACAAATATCTTTCCAGAACACGCGCTGGTGTGACGAAAGCAGGCAAGAAAATCCCAGTGTCATCTGAGTACCTAAGCATGAGGTTCATCAGCTGCAGACCCTCGCCCTTCAGGAAGCGATCGCGATTGGAACTGAGCATTAAGCAGGAGCAAAGGGAGTCAAAGAGGTTCTCCATCATCTCCTGTTCTTCTGCTGTGCTGGGGTTGTGTCGTTTAAACACCTGCATGACAGGGAAGGCAAAATTACCGCAGGGCAGAGGGTCTGCTGTTGTGGAGCACACGTGAACACATCACAAGCCCTCAGGATCCCACCTGCACAAGGCAGCAATCACACACGCCACCGATGCACGTTCTCTCATGACTCTGCTGCCAGAGAACTCCTCGGCAGCAGGAGGAGCACACCTGAGGGTGCTGCAGGCAGCACGACCCCAAGAAACAAGTGAACTAGGAACGCGTGGCCCTCAGCTCGCTCCAACACCAGCACGCTGCAGCCCAGCGCTTGGGGTGGGGAACACTGAAGGCAGCCAAACTCCAACCCTGCCCAGCTCCAACTTGCCACACCATTCTAACAAAATAATTCAGCTTCTGTGTGCCTCAACATTAACGTCTTTAAAAGAGGGTTAACCTCGCTCACCAGGGATGATACACGTGAGTGGAAGTTACTCAGGGACCATGCCACCACTAACCATAGAGCCCTGCTGGGCTTCAGCGTCTGCAGATTGCCAGGACAGGTACCCCCAGAAGCTGCTCCACCACCCCACACCCCGCCGGCGAGGCTCCCGACGGCAGAGAGGGTGATTGTGAATTACTCACAGATAACTGCTGAAGCAGCACATCGATCCCATCCAGCTCCCCGAGCAATTCTCTGTTGTCTAGACGGGGGTGGGGGAAGGGGAGAAAAGAGAGAGAAAAATGAAGCTAACTGTCAGATTTTACAGCCATCTAACACTGATACATCAGCAAATAAAATCAATACGGGCTTGACAGAGTACAAAAGCTGCAGAGAAAGAAGGGGCATGGTGTGAGAGAGCACGCGCGGGCGGGGGCACAGGCAAAGGGAAGTCAAAGGCAGAAGAGTGGTGCTGTGAGCTGAAGGAAGCCTGGATCCCACCCAAACAGAACATGGACACCAGAGGCAGGTCTCACCATCATTATTCTGGAGCAAAATCGCCAGCACCTCACTGCAGTACAGCTTGTTGGCATCAAAAGGCATCTTAGCCTGTTGGTGAGGAAGGAACAAGAGATGTGTCAGGCTCAGCTCTCCGCATTTCCCTGATCTGAAGGACACGTTAAACCACCAAACGTATGAGCAACACTTACACCAAAATCCCACAGTTGTCACTGTGCGGTCTGCCTCAGTGACAGTGACCACTCTCCCTGATCATGGGGTGCTGGGGTGTGTGCTCGTGCACCTCTGTGCAGACCCTCAGCTCTGATCCTTCACACTGTCCTACAGAATGGTTGGACCAAATTGGCTCAAAATCCCTGAGAACAGTCTCCAGTTGTTTACAACAAGGAATCTCTTTCCTGGGGTAAATTTTCCGTGATGTTAGGGGTGCATGGGGCTCATCCCTGTTCTGAAAGTCTGCACCTCCCACCAAAACCTGAATTTCAGAAAATGCACACTAAAATATGTTAAAAAACCATAACAAAACCAAAGTGCTGGATGTGAAAAAAACCACCACAAAACCTAAATCCCTGAAGCGGATTCTGCACTGGATCCAGTGTTTTTGCATTCTGCAAAAGCTGCTTCATCTGCAGAAACAGACTGAACATTAACCCATCAGATAACACAAACTGGTTTGCTGAAGGAATTCATAAAATAAAACCATTTAAAAAATGATCAGGTACCAGGTATTTGTATTCCATTGTTCGAGGGCGGTGGGGGAGCAAGCAATAAGTACTAGATGTAAAACACAGCATTTGTCACCCAGTTTTTCTCCCCAGACACACGACTACCTGCAGCTTGACCGAGTGAAGCCGCCGGCACACGGCGACATGGGGCCAATTATCCCGACCTGCTACCAAAGGAAAGGTCACAACACACGAGTGCTGCGCGGCACAAACGTGGAAACCAGGAAGACCCCCAAAGCATTGACTTTATTTAAAGCTTTTCACTCCAAACGATCCCCAGCCACTCTGCAGACAACAGCATTTGCAGCAACCACCGAACTCTTCCAAGGGATCCGTGGCATGGGAGGGGCTGTGCAGCTCTGCCGGCTCCGCTCACCGAGCGCACCCACTGCTGTCCCCGCACGGCACACGAGAGAAACGAGGCTCCACACAACATCAGACCCTGCTGATGTTGGGAGAAGGGAGCTGTTAACCTCCACCTGAGCTTTCTGAGGCTGCTCTGACACTCAGGATACAATTATGCAACCTGGAATATTGTCAGAAAATAGACATTCGCTCCGTGCCGTGCTTACCAACACCCAGACAGAACCCTGATTTTAAAACTCATCCCACAGACATTCTTCAGCAGCACAAGACTGTCCAGATGCTGAGGCCCCGGGTGAATCCTCACCATATCTGTCAGGGCGAGAAGTTCCAGACCAAGCGCTGTCAAAAGCAAAGGCTCCTTCGGGTTTCATCAGCACACGTCTCCCCATGGCAGCAAAAGCAAGAAAAAGCCCAGCCTGGTCACAGCCCCCAAACCCAGAGTCAGCACGAGCCAAGGAAAGACACGTCGAGCACCAGGGTTTGAGCACCTTCAACAATTCGTTTTCTGCAGCACCAAGCAGGGGAATCCAAGTTGTGATGATTTTGCTTTCCCAAGTTTCCAAGTCTTCCAGCTGCCAGAGTAATTACAATGCAGGCAGCAGAACACACCTGCCTGGAATAAAATTAACTTCATTCCTCATTTTTAAGCAAAAGGAATGTAATTATTTTACTACCTGTAGTGAGAAATTACAGGTCACTTCTGCTAACAAGTCTGAGAGGTGCACAGAGGGGTATCTGCACACTTAGAGCTGCTGGAGTATTTCTGGATTCAGAGGCCTTCTGACCATCAAGACATCAGGCTGGAAGTGCCGATGCCTCCCTGACAGGGTTAGGGAAATCCAGCATCCATCTGCTGCATCTCCTCCCTGGCTCTGCAAGGGAGCTGAACTATCCACTCCTTTCCTGCGGTATTCTCCAGGGAATGTTTCCGCATCTTTTCACCCAAGACAGAGTTAAACTGTGTAACTCTCTGCCACAGGATGCTAAGCGCATAAAAACCTAAATTTTGAGTTCCAACAGCAATTAAAGAGTTTAAAGAAAAAGCCGCTCCAGCAGCAGTTAGACACCTCTTGAAACTCAAAAAAGTGTTAGAAACACGGGCAGCAAAGGCATGAAATGGTCTTTACTCGTGTCCCCGCTCACTGGTCAGCTGTTCCATTCCAACAGGTCTTAGCCACAGACCAGAAATCCACCACGCAGGACTCATGCAAACAGAAAAAAGACACTTTCCACTGTAAGATGTTGACAAGACACAACAGAACTATGTTTATGTCCATTTAAAGTAAAATTGCAGAGGATACTAACCATGAATTCTGACTGTCTTCACTCGGCTTTCCAACACACATACAAAATTGCCTTATTCAGCAATGCTTTAAGTTCATACTAACTGGTCTACGCTCAACATTACAGACACTTTTCCAGGTGAAGTACCCTCATTTCATAGTCTTTAACTCCCAGATCTGCATCCCGTTGCGCAGAGCATCTTACACAAAGCCAGTCCTTCAATTTTGCTAATTATAATAACATGGATGTACCTCCCAGTTTGAGAGACACACTTCCCAGTTTGAGGCACATTTGGAATTCACCGTATCCACAAATGTCAGAACTTGTCACAAAAATAACCCATACAAATGGAAAGGGCTGATAATAAATATCCTGGGGCCTTTAACCTTGCACCAAACGCTGTCCCAAGCACACCAGCTGCCAGACCAGTGGCCCGTCGGTTTTCTGTTGTGATACCTCCCAAATGACACCAGGAAAATGATCTCACCTTCAGCCTCTTGAGCAGCCACTGCATGAGGCCCTGCTGCGCTGCTTCCGTGCACATCTCTGGGCGGAACTCTGCCATGTTCTCAACGATCGCTGAGAAGAAAAACACCGAAAACAGACCTTTTCCCCCCTGCCTGCAGTTCAGCTCAGGCCTGCCTCGACACTGCTGTGCCAGGTCCTTCCTGGGGCTGCACTGCTCATCTCAAAGTTCAGTTTATTCATAAAACTACCATTTTTTCAAGTGAGACTTAAGCTCAGGTATACGATACCCCCTCAGTTTTTACACTGCCCACACAGTCCACCCTCCGTGGGACTCTGAGCAGCTCCTGCTGAAGAAGCCCAAGACACTTCCCTTTACTCCAGCAGCAGTTCTCACTGTACACAACTAAACCAGCAACAACAGCAGCAGTAAAAACTCCAAACCTCAAGTTTCTGGTCTCTCCTTCCTCCAGTCCCCAGGAGATTACAATCCCGAATGACTAACAGGAGTGGATGATGGTCTAAATGGTACAGAATAAAAGCTGCACCAGGTCCTCCACCATTGTGTAGGCTGTTCAAGGGGAAAGGATGCAGGGAAGAAGGGAAGGGGAGGGATAACCCACTCCATTTTGTACAAAACACGGAAAAGAAGCAAGGCTGCACAGCAGCCACTTACCCAGGGTGTTGTGGACACCATCAGCTTCCTCTTTCACACTTTCATCCAGGCGCTCTAAGTTCTGGACCAACAAGGCCACGACCTGGCCCTCCACCTAAATCACCGGGGTCATGGGAAAGATAAAACGGTAAGAAAGAAAACTGAAAAAAGGAAGATGAAGGAGGAGGAACGGGGGAAGGGTGTAGTAAATAAAAATCAATAAGCCTTAGTGAAACATCCTGCCAGACATGATCAGGAGACACTAACAGTCTTGCTCTAAAATCTCAGAGGAAGCAAAGGAATCACCAAGTAAATCTGCCACTATGTTTGTCCTAATTAAACAACTTTTGTGTTTCAGATTAAACAGAAAAACATCTGGAAGCAAACATGCACCTTGTCACAGTCTTATTTCCTGAACCTGCCTGATGGATTCATAATCCCTCAGAATTCTGCAGCGTGAGGCACCACAAACCCCTGTGGATGGGCTGCCAGCCCCACCACAGCCCCACCTCAGCTGTTTACCACTGCTCTGCCCTGTTTCTGTTCCCTCTTCCACCTGAACAGGTACCAAACGCTGAAGGAACAACGCTCAGGCAGATTCAAACCCAAAAGCTGGGCAATCACCAGCTGACACCTTGCATTTAAGTCCTGGCAAGATGAAGGTGCCAGGCTGACTTCAGCACGCCAAGGAAACCCAGAGAAACCAGCAGCAGGAGCATGAACCCACCTCTGCAGAGGAGCCTCCTAATCAAAGAGCTGACACAAGAAATATGCTTTTACAGCTGCAATTGGCCAGCGTCCAGCCTGACTTTGGGTAACTTTCCATTGCGGACGTGAGCTTGGAAAAGTTAAAATGACATTTCCAATTCAAACACTGTTAACGAGCTTTGGGCCCAGCCAGCACGTGGCAAAAAAACAAGTGCCAGCTGCTGTGGAAGGCAGTGCACCAACCCTGACAGACACCCTATGTTAGGACTACTTTATTTAAATTTAAAAAGGGTAATCTAAAAAGCAGGTATCTAAACACGCCTCCCAAGATATGCCCGACCTGTTTCTTCCAGAGAGGACAATAAAACCTCTAAAACTTGGCTATTATCAGTGGGCTGGTGACAAGGAAAACAAAGAACTTCGCTTGATTTACTGCTTCTCTGCACATTTTCTAGAAAACATGATCCCCAGCAGCTCCTCTCTCCTGCCTCCATCATTCCACAATCCCTCCACGCAGGCAGAGTAATTAATGCGGCCCAGAGGGCAGCTGGAGGAACCCAGCTCCGGGCCACTGTCATTAACCTTTGGATGCAGCATTATAGTGACTGGACAGGGATTGTAGGAGAAGATAGGGCAGGCAAACAAAGCAAACAAAAGAAAACCTGTAATTTCCTGTCTTTCAATTTCAACAGAATAGTTACAGAACAAGACACAGCCACAGCGAGGCACCAACGCAGCGATTCGCTGGCAGAGGCTGCCTGCAGGTAGGACAAGACGTGTGCATCTCAAGTTGTGCTGGGCATCACTTCTCCAGAGGGCTTCTGCTCTGTTCAGTGTCCTCTCCTACAGCCAAGGAGCAGGAGGCATCCAGTGCAAACACCAGGAAAAGGGCAAGCCCACCAGCGCCACCACAGAGAGTTAACTGGGCTGGGAGCGCGTCAGACCGAGCAATGAATCTTCTACTGCATGTAGGTGATTTTCTGGGGTTGTTTAATCTGTGCCAAAAAGGATTATTACCTCTAAGCCCTCCCCACCCTCGGTTACGTGAGAACTTTCACGCCTTTACTTCCTGTTAAGAACACCGTGTACCATCACTAGAACAACAGGTTCCAGTTCAAGCACGGATTTTGGGGGTTAAATCACAAGCTACTGGGTAGGAGACGACTGGTCTCCTGTGCAAAAGGTTAGACTGAAAGATTGCAACGGCCCCGCTGTCCTTCAGATAACCTGAGCCCTGGCACAAACTTCAATCTTCCACGGGTGAACACAGGTCACCCTTTTCTGCAAGAAGGAAGAAAAATGCACATCGAGCACTTTCAGTAGGACACTGCCCAAGTCACAACCATTACTTCATTCTCTCTCTCTGCACAAAAGAAATCTCCCAGCCTACACAAGTTTTGCAAGACGAGGTCGCTCCTTCCAAAGAAGCCGTAGACAAGGTGCAAGAACCTACTCCCCAAACTCTGGCATTGCACCCACAACACCCGCCAAGGTCCTCAGTACAGCACTTCAGGTACAAGAGCAGGCTCCTGTCCTGGCCACCTTCCTCGTGGTGGGGGCAATCTGGACCTCCCCAGCCGCGGGAAGCGTGGCAGGGCAGAGCATTCGCTGCTGGGCTGGACAAGACAGAGGCTCTTCAGACGTTGAAATAATCTGGATTTTACAACTTACCAGAGCGTCTATGAGGACTTCAGCTCCTTCTTCACTCTCATGGAGAGTATCTATGTCAGTCAGCTCTTGAAGCAAGTCTACCACCGCGATGGAAACATGTGCAGGGCGTTAAGGACACCAACATCAAAGCAGACACATTTCATAGCAGCAGCAGGTTGCTCCTAGCCCAGCATGCTCGTGACACGATCCAGACCAATGCGTGATCCAGACCATTCCCGCAGTGGGGCACAACCCCACCAGCACCAGGAGCAGAGGCTACTCCAGCAGACCTCAAAGCACCACAACCAGGGAATCCCAACAATTAGCAACGACAAAAACAAATGTGACTGTACCTACTGTATCAGGCAATTTTACTGTTTCCTGCTGGTGCTTGTATTTTTGATTCTTCCAGACCACGACTGCTGAGGTGGTGTCACTAGGCACCATCTTGCGCTGACAAGATGGACTACAGGCAAAGAGCAATGAGTTCCAATAACCCGATTTGGGTATCCTGCTCTCGGTGGTACCTCGCTAACCTGACATGGCACGGGCCTAACGAGGGCACTGCAGGAGGCAGGAGCGGTCCCGCCTCTGCCCGGCCCAATTAGGACAGCATGCTCCTCTAACCACGGACCTTGCAGGAGCAGCACAGCTTCTGCCAGCCCAATTTTCACTCATTAACTCTGGGCTGCATAACACGCAGCTCCCCTGACTGCTACCCAGCTCTCCCGTACGACGAGATGTATTCCACCTCATTAGACCCGCTCTCCTATTCTCTCAGACACGCTGATCAATCTTGCCCGAGTCCCGCTGGGGCAGAAGAGGAGACGCGGTTTTCTCCATGTCCTATATAACAACTTTGTGATGAATCTCTTTAAGATGCACAGGCTGACAACCCAGCCTCCCAGGTCTCCTCTGTGCTTGTGCTCACACAAGCAGCAGCAGGAAAAGCATTTTCACACACCTTTTCTGGGCAAGGTTTCAGCCAGGACTTATTTAGTCTCAGGGCGGTGAGAGCGCTGCCTGTCCCAGTCCCAGGCTCACCCCTGTTGAGGTGCTGCAGAAGACACCAATCAGTGAGACTACGACTTCCCTGACATTCCACAGCCCTCCGTAACCAAGCCAAAGCTATCTGTATGCTTTCTTGATGGGCAGAGGTCACTTCCAGCTGCAAGTGCCATCAAGAGCCAAACAGAAGAGTGGTTGCTCCTCCCTGGGCACAGTCACTGGTGCTTATACAGAAACAGCCAAGGTGCAAGGGTACAGTTTTTAAAAGCAAGTCAAGAGAAAATAATCTGCCTTACATTTATTCTGCAAGAAATCAACTATTAACAAAAGCTGGAGGAACGAGCCAACAGGAACCTCATGAAGTTCACCTAATGCCAACTCCTGCACCCAGGGGGGAAGAAGCCCAGGAGCTGGGGCTGACTGGAGAGGAGAGCTCTGCAGGAGAACCTGGCAGTTCTGGTGGACGAGCAGAAGGTAGGTCAGCAGCGTGCCACCGCAGTGACAAAGGCTAATCATGGACCGCGCTGCATTAGCAAGAGCAAAACCAGCAGAGGAGAACTCCTACCTGCTGCGTGGCACTCGGGAGGCAACACAGAGGATATTTTGTTCAGTTGCAGGCTCTGCCAATAAAAGAAAGGCCTCGACATCTTGTGCTCAGGAGAGTGCAGGACCACCGAGATGGTCAGGGGCTAGCAGATGATGTACAAAAAAAGACTGAGTGCATGGGGTTTAGCTCTGATCAACTCACAGAAGAGAAGCCTAAGGAAGGAACTCGCCAAAGACTGCTGGTGCCTGCAGAGAGAAACGAGAGCACTCAGCAAGAGCTCCAGCAGCCAGAGCAGCTCATCGTGCAGGGCGTTCCTGTCTAAGGAGCTTCTCTTGAGGCTTCCAGTGAGAGTATCAGTTGTCCTATAAGATTCAGAAGATAGAAAAGCAAAATGTCACTTGAAGCTTTTCTGTCTTACATTAACAAAATCTTGTCGGTGATCATCTTTCATTCATGTTTTGTGTAAAGCTGCATGAATCATTCAGCAGATTATTTGCTCCCCCTGGACGTTTCTTTTGTCTCCTTGCATTAGTCCCTCCAGACACCATAGTTAAATCACGTCTGAAGAGCCATTTGTTTAGTTCTCTCCTTGAAGAACTCATTTTAAAAATCTTTTTCCATTTGTTTTAACAAAAAGTCATTAGAAAGCTCGAGCTGTACCCATTTAGCTCCACGTCTACCTGCTTTGCTCCAAGAGCGTTTCGACCAGCAGCAGCAGAGCACAGAGGCGTTACCACAGCCTGGGCCCTGTTCCAACCATTTGAAAACACTTCAGCACTTTTATAACAAGAGACACACTTTTCCCAAAACTGCAATTCACAGGCCCAATTTCTACCCATAAACGGACAGGCAAGTCACAAACCAATTACAAAGTTCACAGCAGAAACGCCGACAAGCCTCGAACAGCAGCAGCGACCCCAGGACTCGGCTTCTCGTGGCTGAAAGGACCAAGCCGGCTGCACTCCCGTGCTCCAGCTGCCATCCCAGGGAAAATCTCCACCCTTTATATTTGCCCTGGGAGTAAGAAATTCAGCAGCAGTTTTTAATGCCATGAACATCTTACACAAGAAGCCTGCAGTGCCTGGCAAAAAAAAATAAGTAATGAAACTACGGTAGGCATGAAAGTGGTTGTGTGTGTGGGTGTCTCCCACTGCACAACAGCAAACTGTTAATGGACATTCCCTTCAGAGTGATTTCCATCCCAGGGCACAGGTAAGGAAAGCTGCAGGGTTCACCTTTTGCAGGGACCAGCATTTGCCACGTCAAGGTTCAGCCAGACAGGAGTCAAATACCCAAACACGTAACAAGGGCTTTTCCACAATAAAATATTTATGTTTTGCTTTTATCTTCTGATCACGGCACCCACTTAGAATGAGTTATGAATTCTCCATGTATAGAACTATAAGGAAAAGTGCCAGAGAAGAACAGCACGCTCTGTGCGTCAGACCACAGCATTTAGCACAAACAGTCCTTTTAACATCGCTTATTTCAGAATACTGACCAGCTTCTGGGAGGCTCTGCCTGCCTCTTTACACATGCAAAAAAGAAGTGGAGAATAAATGACTTCCCTAAGGTCATGAATCAATAAAAAGGAGACAAGAAAAGCCTGCTGTGGTCCCAAGCCTAAGCCCTCTCCACCAGGCTCCACTGCTCCCTCGCTTTCCCCAGGACACAGACGCACCATCTCTCAAACCACATCACAATTATTCAGCTTAATCTACTGTAGAACATTTTACAGGCAACACAGGCTGAGCTCTGCTTTTGAAGGCTGCGTGGTGCTAAGCCAGGCACAGTTCTAAGTATCAACTGACAGCCAAGCATCAAGGCATCAGGATACTAAAAAAAGACTGTTTTTGTTCAAAACCACCAAAACCTTTACCAGTATAGACAGAAAACTTTCTCTGAGATGTCCTCAGATCTTCAGAGGAACCAGAGAGAGGTGCACAGAGGGATCAGTGACACAAGAACTATCTGAGCACGGAACTGTCGCTGGATATTTACACAACCAGAGGCTCCCGACCGCAGGCTCTGGGCACACCGCGTGACAGGTCTGGCCACACCAGGAACGTGTCACATTCACAAGCGAAGGTCCATTTACAGCCCGGAGCCTGACAGCTCCGCTCACCGCAAAAAGGGTCAGTCGGTTTCGTTTTTCCCAGGGGCTGCTCCAGACAAAGCTCCCAGGCAGCTCAAGGCTCTAGCTGCTCAGCCCAGACCTGAGCTTCTCCTGCACTGTTCATCTGCTCACACGCTAACGCAGCCACTCAAACCTAGATGAAAGGGCCATAAAACAAGAAAGGAGAATAACGGCACTGAAAAAAATTCAGAATCAATATTACTTGAACAAAGAAGGCTTTCACTTGGGGGAAAAAAGAAAGACATAAATTCAGTGTGGTGGGAAAGAAGAGAAAAACATCTAGAGGGGCCTGTGAAAGAAGGATATGAGAGATTACAGCAAAGTCTGCGGAAAGCCTCTCGCATGAGAACTGCCTTAACAAGTGAAGGATATCCGTGTTGTCGTGTCCCAGCAGCCCCAGGAGAGACTGCACGGCGTTCAGCTCCACCAGCAGGTGATACAGGTCTGGCATCGTCGCGATCACATGCATCTCCTGAATGATGTCATTTAAATCCAGTTCGGACTCCATGAACCTGAGGCAAGACAATAAAAAGGAAGAAGTACATCAGCCATGTCCAACGCACGGCCCTGTTCAGAACAGCGACCAGCAGGAGACACCAGGTAAGACCTGCCACCCCCGCTGCAGGCAGCCTCAGCGTTTCTGATCCTCCGTGGTCACATCAGCACCACGGGAGGAGTCAGAACTGCCAGTGAGCCTGTGCTTCACCCTGCCCCAGGCCTGCCCCTCAACGTTTAATCACGGAGCAGGACAAGCCTCCCTACTATCTAGTCTACAGAGAGTAAATAAGCAGATTTGTTCCAGTTCTGTAAATCAGTCCTAGAACTTAAAAAATCAAGAGGTTGTAGCTACACATGAAAGAACCCTGCTTATAAAACAAATTCTTTGGAGCGATGCACCTTCTGTAGCTACCCCCTATCAGTGTGTGGGTTCTATTAGTCTGAAGTAAAGCCCATCAAAATAATTTGGGTAGGGGAAAGAACAGCATACTGGACAAAAAACAATGCTGCTCAAGCACAGGAAGAAATTCATTTAACACGAATAACAAAACTGTGCAAGAAGGAAGGAGCTCACTCACTAGAGCCGCAGGCAAAGAAAGGGACACACGTGGGGTCCCACCATTCTGCTCACCACAGCATCTGAAAGCTCCATCACATGAAATTGTGTTCTTCCCACACAGACCGCTGACTGCACCTCCAACACCCACACATGAAATAACAGCATGAAATCTTTAATTATTTGGAAAGCAGAACTCCCCAGTCTGGGATCTCACTCTTTCAGCCACCCCCCAGCCCCCACCAGCAAAGGCTGAAACCTAAAACCAAAGGCAAAGAGGGTAGAGAGGGGCTGAGCCTAATCTTACTTCTCTGGATTGTCAGGAAACTTGATCCGCAGCTCTTGGTTTTTGTAAGATCTCTTCTCAAAGGTGAGAATCATCTTCTTTACTGAACTTTCATCCAAAGGCTCCTCCTAACCATGTCGGAAAGGGCAGAAAACAGCTTAGCATGGTTGGAACCATCACCCAGCAAAACACAGAAGAGTGAGTACAGCGAGGAGGTGAGACCACAGCGGGGCCCAGGAACTATGGGCAGAAGCCTCCCTGCAGAGAGCTGCCGAAAGCCTCTCACACCACGGCTTTACTCCAGCTCTGACCCGAGGGAGCTCCCCACAAAAACCTTGTGAGCCACAGTTTATAAACCAGGGGTTTGCCAATGGACGGTTCTTCAGGAAAGAGCCAGAAGAGCTTCCCTACACTGACCAGGACAGGAAGAACTAGAAGAGCTTTCCTACTACACTATCAGCTTAAAAAAACAACAAACCAGTTTTACAGTGTCCCACCTTCTCTGAGCTGTTCTACATCTGTTGCTACCTGGCACCATTGGTCTGAATTGAGGCTTTTGGCTTCTGACACATTAATCCACATGAGCAGTTTACACCCACGGACAATTTATTTTCAGGAGTCCATTGTGTCATTTCTTTTCTTAAGTGCCCTGAGTTTATGTTCTTTTATATTTTCCTCACTTGGATAAGCTTTCACTTCTATTGAAGCCTTTTTCTGAAGAAAAACAAAAAAAGAAAAAAAATCAATATTTTACTCTAGTATTTTTTTTATTTTTTAATTCTAAGGTGTTTCTGGGTTGGCATTCCACATTTCTTGTTCAGCAGTAGTATTTACCTCCCTGACATCTACAAACACAATCTGTTGTTTTCCTTGTTTCACAATTTTAATGTGCTTCTTTTACCAAAACATCAATGATAGAGATTTTCTCATGCAGCCTCTTCCCTCCCCTTCACTTGACCATGTTACAGTCACTATTAAAGGGAAGTTCTCAAAACAAAGAACAAATCAGAGCCTTTCACATCCTAAGCCAAGTTTCGGGTCCCATCTCCTGTTCTGGATTAAATCAAGAGCTGCTCCTGGTGTTGGGGACTCTTAGGTCAGTGACTCTGAGCAGGAACCTTGTACAAGAGAGAAAATTCCTATTTCTTCAGCAAACCCCGTTACAACACCACCAGTCCAAGATGTCTGCTATTACTGGGCTTCCTTGGTTCTCAAGCCCAACCCATCTCAGCACCATCCCATCAAGCCACGACCCCCTCAGGCAATCAGAGCTACAGCACCCAAACCATGTTCTTTCTGCAGTGGGATTCCAACCCCCACAGACACCATCACACGCACCAAGGCCACTTCCTTCCATTTCATTTGATTCTTTGCTTTCTCTAACATCTCTGCAATATCTCCATTCGGTTCAGCTTTGTATCTCATAGTTAATCTGCATCTGGTACTACAGCGTCCTCCAGATCAGCTTCCTCCCACCACATTTACTGGTACGAAGCACATTTTGACAGCACTTACATTGACTGCGCTCCAAGATAATAAGCAAGAGGTTTTGGTTCCAAAGAACCCTTGGACCTCCAGCCCTTATAATATCCGGATGGGAGAACTGAACCTGACAAAGACAGGGACTTGGACCCTGCAGGAAGCCGCAAGACTCCAGCCAGCCAAGGACTTCTGCTATGTCCTCACAGGAGCTCAAGCACTACCAAGGTCCTGCGTGATCCTTCTCCACTATCAGCAACCGCTGCAATGGCAACAGCTCAACACCAAAAACCGAGGCAGCTTTGCGGAGATGAATGCCAGCAATGCTGTACACAAAGGACAACGATTTTGTACAAGCCTACGCGATTCTGCAGTGGCGAATATCTCTTGTTTTTTATGAAACAGGACACAGGCAGCAGGAAGCAAATATCTTCTAGATTTATACCAATCCACGTGTCACATTTATAAAGTGATCTTTTCCCTGGCCCTCAGCAGAAAGGCCAATGCTGCATTGGATTTCTGTCTCCAAGGCTTGAAATCATTTAGCTCTGACAGCTGCTACCCCCCTGCTCTGACCCAAGGACTTTCGTGTACAGAAGGGTGTTTGTTTATTTGCTGCTGCTGCTGGGCTACAAAGAGGGGGAGAAGCTGCGTGGCTGAGGGTGCTGGTGAGACAACAGTCAGGAAACTGGTTAGAATACAGAAACTACCTCCTAAAAATCTGTTTTAGAAGGTGATTTGGGTACTCCCAGCCTTGAAAGCTTTCCCTTTTGCCCCTCCCCAGCCTTTAAACCTTTGGAGGAGATCTTTGAAATTCATGAACACCCCGCAGGGCAGGAAAGCAAACCAGACCCTTAAGCTGTGTGAAAAATCGCCAGTTTGCCTCATCATCTACGTGCTAAGAAACGGGAATCAGAGACGTGATTTAGTGTTTGCTTATCTCCCGCTGCCTCCCTCTCCCCCAGGACACTGGTGACTTACTTCCTCCTCTTCCTCTTCTCCATCCCTCTCAATTATCTGAAGGAGTTTCTTCTTCTCATCATCAGGTTCTTCCAGCGCAGCAGACTCCTCTTCCCTGTGACGACTGTGCTCTCGGGCACTTGCTTGTTTCCGACGTGCTTTGATCTCTTCCTCCTCTTCATCGCGGGGTCTTTTTGTCCCTCTGTTAGGCTAAAGTCAGAAATAAGGGGAATGAACACAAGCCTTTTGTGACCCTTGCAAGCCAGAACACCAACGCTGAGGAAATTCTCACAATTTTAACAAGTTAAATTCTTACAGGTTGTTTAAAACGTTTGCCTACAAGTTGTTACAACGCTTAACAACTCTGAAAACGGGAAAGGAAATTAATTTAGTGAAGTGGAACATCACATGGGTAGACGAATGGCTCTGCCAAGAGCTGTGTCAACATCCCACCTTGTTTGATCTATGAACATGATTCAAGGGAAAACATCTCCACAGGCAGCAGCAAAGACCGTCCCGCGGAGCTGGGACCAGCCACCTTGGCAGAGACAAGTTCTCACGTCTCAGAAGGCCAATGCGCTCAAGCAGACAGTGGGAGAGAGATCATTTTTTTAACTGTCTCATATGCGACACGATATTGAATTCTTGTGTGCATCCTTGACCTTGACCTCCCCCACCCCTCTGTCTGAGGTTTGCTGGCAGCCGAGTGCCGAGTCAGCACCGACCGAAGGCTCCGCAGGGACTCGGCGCCAGGATAACCACTGCCCCGACCTTTAGGGTTTGCGAGGAACAACCCAGTACTTCACTTCTATTCCATTTATTCCAATTCTATTCAGCTGCCAAGATTAAAGGTAATTTGCCAGGGACAAGAAAAAGTCCATTAACTCCAACTCCTGTTTCAATTTAGGCAAAAAGGGATGAAAGCATTTCCAATGGGAAGAAAAATGCTCTCCCTTTAACTGCTGTTACATTTGGTCTCATTTTTTTTTGAGGAACAACCAAGCTGAAGTAAGAGCACTCCATGCTCCATAACCACAGGAAAACAAATCTTAACTGTTTACTATTTAAAATGATTCTGTGTGTTGAGGACAATTAAAGCAGTTAAAATATTTTTTATTTTCTATCCCTGATCACGTTGCCCAGTACATGATTTTGGAATCCCAGGAAGTCTGATGTTTGTCCAGCCTATTTCATATGACATTGCCTGGCAGGAAGACCCCATCTTCTGCTCAGTGGGCCCCTCTGTCCACAATCATAACCATCCCACCATGCCCTCACAAGTATAATCCCTGCTTTTTAATCGAGATTTGGATTCTTTTCAGTATTGATGCAAAGAAAAATGCAGAGGGAGTAGGCGACAGCGTCCTTCTCCTGCCAGGTCCAGCACAAGTGTGGGCACCAAGGTGGGAATGTCCAGCTCCCAGCAGGCTGGGAACTTTGGGCCCCAGAGGACAGTGAATCTTTCAGGCTCCTGGCGCAATCCCGCTGTGATCCCGATGAGGATGCACATGGTGCAGCCCAGCTACGACTGCTCCTCTGCACAACCCAGAGCACGCGTATGTACGTGTGCATTTAGCTCAGGATAAATGAAAAGCCAGCAATGAAAGCTCTGCTCTCAAGCGAACTCTGCTTTCAGCAGAGATGGAAAAAACCCAACCAGCAAACCAAAACAAGACCCTCCGAAAAGCACTTAAGTGTTAACGACGATGAGCAGCAAACTGGATGCAGACTGCCCAAGACCACGCTGTTTTCAGGGTTACCTTCTCACCACCACTTCGAGGAAGATGCAGAGTCAAGTTTCCCAGACAACGTGTTAGCACAAATCAGAGCTCTAGATCTTTGCTCGCAGTCAGACCCACTCAAACTCTGTCTCCTTTCTCCCCACACCCTCTCTGCCGCTCCCATTATGGACAGCACACTCCTGACTTTGGATTCTTCTGAAGCACTCCCTGCCACTACTACAGCCCTTACTCAGCTCATCACTCAATAGCCCTGAAGGAGAAGCACATGCTGAGATTCTCCAAAATGAAAAAATTAATTGCTTGAAGAGTTTTGTGGGTTGAGGTTTTTTTTTGGTTGTTGGGTTTTTTTAAAGCAGATTCCAATTACACATCTTCTAGGTACATTAAAATAGAATTTCACATAGATCCATTTGGAAACAAATGAGTCCACAACAAATAATTCAGACCCTCCGCAAGCAATCAGCAACCCAGTAAAGGAAAGAAAAAGAGGAGCTCTTCTAAATGACATCATCTAAGGAAAAAGCACCTGTAAATATATCTATTCCTTACTCAGTGTCCTTAATGGCTCACAGGTCTCTGTCCTTCCCACGTCCTCGGTAATACCCGCTTGATCCTCCACCACCCTTGGCAGATTAATGTTCCAAACACAAACTAGTGACACTGCAGCAAAAAGCCCTACAAGGCTTGCCTTGGATGTTCTGAATTTAGGCAGTTGGGACCTCCGGCCTCACTCTCATTTCTAACCATGAATAAAGGGACAAGCCCCTTGACAAGCCTGCAACTGTAACGAGGGACCGAGGGAGCTGCTGCTCCGTCAGACGCACGGTAACGGACCATGGGAAGGGACATCTCACCAGGGCAAAATCTCAGTTAAAACTCCATCGTGAAACCAAGCCCATTTCCTCTGCGTGCGCAACTCGCAGAATTTATGCCCTGTTTCAATCTCAATTATTTTATCCTTTCTGTATTTATGCATTGTTGGGGGGAAGACTCTTCTACACTGCATACCAGAAATCATTAGGATAAATTATGGAAGCGCCTCGTGTGCAATTATTAATGCTGCCAACAGATCGGCAATAGACAGTAATTGAATTCGTGGGCAAACGCCATTAAACGGGCTTTAAGGTTTTTCCATTTGATACTGATGTTATGCAAAACCTCACTAAGGATAGCGCAGTTTTCCAACCAGCACTATTAAAACTAAGAAATCGAGGTGTAAGGGGAGGACCCGGGTTTGCACTCACTTCACAAGAGGCACGCAGCCATGAGCCACGGATTGAAGGCAGCGTTAGCTCCTGCCCCTTGATTTTCAGCTTTGGTTCGCGTCCATATTTTCTAATGGACCGTTAACAACCAGCAAGAATTAAGCACACACGTTGTCATGCTCAGACTGCTGCATTTTGCCAGGCAAACACATATATTGTGTCTAAACGCAGGTATTTAAATGATTTCCTAGCCTTGCACACATCTACCCGAGTTTTGCCTTTCTGGTAGAAAAGGGGAAGTTAATCAGTCAATAAAAACGTGGGGGGCTTTGCTCAGTTGTGCTGAGGTGCATTTGGCAAGAAGATAGAATTCATTAGAAAATGCACAAGAAAAGCATTTTTAAATTGTTTTGTTAGTTAAGCCTAATTCTGTTCCCATTGAATGCAGCGCGTTCACAGTCATTTACTCCAAAGACATTTTCATTTAAATCTAACACTGATATCACCACAAAAACACAACAAATACAAGAGGGTTTAAAAAGAGCTGACATTTATGAAGCACAATGGAGTAAACAAAGGCTGCTGATCGGTGAAGGGAGAGTTATCTTTCTGCTTCCCTTCCAGCCCCGAGCTGTACGTGGATGCTGACGGACATGCCCTGCGCTGTTTCTGCCTGGGGCTGCAGGTCTGGGGGCCGATCTCCTCCAGACGCACCGGCCACGGGGCCTCGCCTGCCCCAGCTCCGGGCAGAGAACAGCAGCACCCACCTCGTGTGTGGTGAAGGTGGGAGACGTGATGCCCTGGATCAGAGAACAACCACCTGCTTGGTGTCCCTCAAAGCACTCACTGCACGCTGATATGGGGACCAAGTATCCCACAGAACCTGCAAACCTGTTGTTTAGGCTCCTGAGTGCTTCCAGCCTTCTCCAAACATCAGGAAGGTTCGGAGAACTCCCAGTAATGGAGTTTCATATTACTAAGACATCTGCTTGGTAAGTAACCTTGTTACTGTGAAGCTCAGAAATTATTTGTTAATGAAATCTGAAATGAATCTCCATACGTGATGCAGCTTCTTCTACGACCACATCTCAGGCAGCTGCAGCCTGCTCGGAAGAGCCGCCACAGAAAGCCACGCAGCAGCTGGGTCCTCAGGCCTCCTGGAAGCGAGCCCCACATCTCCAGAGGCATCTCCACTAACTTCTTAATTCTGTTTCCAACACTTGTGATAAACCAGGCTACTGTCAATCTTACTTCTCATTGGTTTTAATTCCTGAAGCACAACACATGTCATGAAGTCTCCTTCACCAGAGAGATTCCAAATGCACCTGGACACTATCCTGGGCCCCCTGCTCTGGGTGACCCGCTGGAGCAGGGGGGTTGGACCAGATGATCTCCAGAGGTCCCTTCCCACCCCCACTACGCTGTGACACTCCTGGCTTGCGCACGATCTGAGCATTAAAAACTGGAAGAACTGGCACCAGGAAAATCCAGAAATCTCAGGAAGTCCCAAGAGCTCTGAAATCACACAAACGGAGGCAAATGAGACACTCGTTGTACCTCCACCAACAGATTGGTACCTCCAGAGAAAGAACCCCCGTCCTCTCCCGACTGCCCCGAGGAGCTTGCCCACAGGCACTCCTGCAAGATCAGGGATCCTCCCTGGCTTCCACACCTCTGGCCACCAAACTGGAGCATGTAGCACATTGGGAAGTACATCAAAGATTCGCACACCAGCTCCTGGGCACACCAACAAAGTCCAGCAGCGCAGGGCCAGGAGCAGAGCCCAGCACTGCAGCTGAGCTGGTGACGGCTCCTCGCCTGAACCAGCAGGCAGGACAAGAGCTACCCGGGTGATACCAGGGAAATGCCAACGAACTGATGGGCTGAGCTCCTCTGTCATCGGATGCATCCGTGACACTGCAAGTTTACACTAGATTATCGATACCAACAGCAGAAATTATTATACGCAGAGATCATCCCACAACAAACCACCCTGGACTTGCTCAACCAGCAAGGTCGCCCGGCTCGGTGATGTCAGATCTAATCCCACTATTTACTGCTGCTTTTGTTACTTGATTTTACTAATATTCCATTTTTTAAAAATAGCAGTTTGTAATGATCACTCACAGCGGTGAAATCTGCATTTAATGAGAATTAAAATAATCTCCCTTATTCCCTCCCAAGACAATTTAATGAGATCTCCGAGAGAACCGGAGTTGCCTTTGTCCCTTAATTACCCTCCATAATCAGGACCAGACACAGAGGATCTGGGCACAGCCTTTCTGGGCAGAACAGCAGCGATATTTAATCATCGCTTTAGACCATCTGCAGCTGTTTTGCAGCGACACAAAGTTTATGGATTCCTGAGCTCTGTATAAACTGCCAGGCACTGGTTAATTGAGCGTTTTTGTTGCCAAAGGTTCCTCTTCCCACTCCAAAAGACACTTGGTGCTGAACTAGTGGCATCCTTCACACCAGGTTTGGCACCAGGAGAGAACATTTTGATTGAGCAACGGCACAGATGACGCATTTACAGCGGACACATTCAGAACAAGGCAAGAGAACAGCAATTATTCTGGGTTGTGCTGAAGAAAGCAGAGACAATTGACTCGTTTGCAGCAAGAGATTCCACTCAGGCAGCAGAAGGGCTCAGCACCCATCACCCAGCCCACGGCTGCTGCCAGCCCCACACCCAGGCTGGACGAGGAGCTCCTGAGCCAGCCCAGCGCAGGGAGCTCCCAGACCTGCGCCCCAGTGACCTCCAGAGAGAAAACTGGGGCAGGTCGGGAGCTGCTGAACGAGCTGAGCCACCCTCCTCCCACCAGCCGGGCACAGACAGAGCAACGCTCTCTCCATTCACCTCCACACGCCAGCCCGTGGCCTCGCTGTGGCACAGGCATGACAGGAGCCTGATTATTCTGAGTTTTACTCATTGAGCGGATGAGAACATGCATTTCTAAAATTGCTACAGGAGGACACCAGCTCCATCCACCCCAGAGCCATGGCAGGCACCTGACCTGCATGGGATGAGAGACAGCAAAACCTCCTTTCCAGCTCTTTTTCCTGTCTTTCAGTCAGAACTGCTCTCACAGAAAGAATCTCATTTTCTCAGAATCAGAGCTACTTATCTGCCTTCTGCTCCTCCACCCCTTTCACCTGTATTCACTCTTCTACCTAACTCTGGGGGCCTGAATCCAGTGACACTGAAACCCAGCTCTCTGAAGCGTTGTCTCTTCTACTAACACAGGCACCATTTGTATTCAGGGGAGAGACCAGGGGAGCACAGAGCCAGGACAAACCCTTCAGGAACCATTTCAGCAGTTGGTTGAAAGCTGCAGAATGTTTTGTCCTGCAGCTAGCAATGATTTCAGCAGCAAGAGAAGAAATTAAAATTGTAATACCCAGCAGCTAAGCAGTGCTTCTTTACCTCCAGCCTCAGCGTAGTACAGAAAGCTCATCTGAGCTGTACAAAAAGCTCATCTGAGCTGCACAAAATCAAAGGGATCGAAGCAAAGCGACGCATCCCAGAGCAGCTGGGAATCCCGTGGACTTCACATTTTCAGGGCAAGAGAAAAAACAGCCAATCAAAACCTAAATTAGAACCTGGTTAAAAAACTACAGCAAACAGAGCTTCACCTTTCTGTGCCTTAGGTGTAAACTGCACCACAGAACAAGCACAGGACAGCATCGCTAACCACAACCAAGGCAGAGAAGACCAAAGGATTAAAGGAACATGAGAAATGGTTGTTCTAATTTGATACCGAAAAAAAATCACAGGAAAAACTGCAGGTAGAGAAGCACCAAAGTGGAGCAGATCTCGGAACGGCAGGACCCGCTCAGACAGGTGAAATGGGAAGGCTGCAAGGCAGAGCATGCAGAGGAAAGGGTCCTGGAGCTGAGTCACGGAGGAGCCCAGTGGCGTTCTCAAAGAGAGCCTGTTCTCTCAGCCACGCTCCAGAGCGCTTTGCGAACACCGGGAAAAGAAGATGGGAAGTTTCTCCCTGTGCATCTCAGGATGTCTGGGCGCTGGAGCACACACCAGCAGTAACCAAGGACAGACCATAGCACAAGTGCCCAAACATCCTTGCAAACCAGGGCTCCCAGCCCCGAGCCACAGGGAACACACGAAATCCACTGGTGACAGTAAACACGCAATTTACGACTTCTGCTGATCAACGGACCCCCAGACAGCGAACGGACAACGACCACGTGCTGAGAGCGGAGAAACACGAGGAACAGGAACTTTCCTAGGACGGAAAACTTTTCCTAAAGACTTCGGTAAAACCCAAATTAAATGGGCTTTGTCATCAAACAGGTATTAGAAATCAACGCGAACGCAGCCACGGAGCGAGCGCAGGCTTTGCTTGGGGAACGGCGAAGGCCCCACTCCGTGCGCGCCGTCAGCCGAGCCACGTTCCCGAGGAGCCCCCGGTAACCAGGCCCCTCCGAGGCGGGGCAGAGGCCCCCAAAAGTTCTCGACGCCGTCACCGGGTCCCCTGAGAGCGCATCGGGAGCGGCTGGGCCTGCCCTCCGCAGGGGCCTGCCCGGGAGCTAGAGCGGTACCGGGCCCGGAACCGGAAAGGGCCCCGCGTGCTCCCGGCCAGGGTCTCTGGCAGCCCCGGCACGGCCCAGGCAGGGCCGCGCTCCTCCCGCCCCGGG
>VZZY01017205.1:356200-366667 GCA_013400335.1 Eurystomus gularis
GGGTGAGCGGGGAAGCGGCGCTGCCCGCTGCACGGCTGGGAGAGGGCAGGTCCCCTCCCGGAGACGGGCTCCGAAGGGCTCCCTGCCCGGGAGGCAGCGGCGCCGGGAGCCGGGGGTGGAGCGGGCCCCGGGGTCCCGGCACCGAGCACCCAAAACCTGGGGCTTCTTGACACGTTTTCCGTAACCTTCTGCGGATCCTCGGCGGGGCTGAGGCAGGCTGGAAGCGCAGGAGGCCGCTGCCGGCGCTTATCGACAACACGCTTCTATTTATATACAGCGTCATTAACCGCTGTCACCTTGAAAACAGGCCAGCGACGGAGCGCCGAACGCGGCAGGAGGGGACGTGACGGTCCCTCTGTTTGCTGAGGTCGTGACAAATGGTTCTGTAACTCAACAAGATGCAGAACCGCAGACGGGTAGAGGCATTTTTCAGTTTAACAAATATGAATAATTAGAAGAGAGTCAACTTGCCCAAAATCTCACCGAATTTATTGCAACTATGCGTTAAAAAACAGTTTTGAGCCGGAATAATTTTTTATAACGCAATGATCGCAGCTATTAGGCAGTTATCTCAGTACGAGTCTGGTCTGAGAACACTCGCGAAATTAAAAATATATATAATGTTTTCAGAGAAGTCTCTCGCATCCCCCGGTGTTTCAATAAAATACAGGAGTCATCATCAGTCACAACAAAATTAACTCCACAAATCTGCGCGTTAAAAGATGAGATAAATAGAAGATAATTACTGGCTCAGCTGGCTTTGCTTCGCCGAGCCTTCGCAGGATTCCGCAGCTGCGGAACCCAAGCGCTCGAGGAGCTTCGGCACGTGCCGGGGAACACGACCCACGCGGGGACGTCTGAGCAGCGGCGGCCTCGGGCCCAGCACGCGGCCACAGAACACGCCAGACCGGCACCAGCCCTCGGTCTGTGGACAAGCACCGGCCACTGCCAGCATCACCTGCTCCAAGGTTTCTGCTTCCCGGTGCTCGGCACCACGGCCGGGAGCAGCAGCGGGAGGAGGACAATCCCGGTTTAATCTTACTCCGAGTTCAGGTTTCAATCCAGATGCCTTGAGATCTAATTCCGAATAAATAATTGTACTGAGTAACCCTGGTCCCCTGGTGATTAACTAAACACACTGAGGCTCGCTGAAATTGAATTAGTGCTGTGCACTCAGCCGTTATTACCCTCCCCACGTCATGAATATTAATGAGGGGTTATTAAGAAATGTAAATGATGCCTCAGGGGGTTGGGAGCACGGGGGGCGCGGGGCGGCGCGGGCTGATATGACAAACCGTGAGGAAAACAGCCTGATTGAAGCCACTTTTTAATTATGTCAGATCTGGCTCTTCCGCGGGTGCAGCGGCGCTTCCGGACGCTCTCGTCGTTATTAAAATGAGGAAAAGGGAACGAGCTACAGCTGGAATGTGAAATGAGCGTTTGCAAAGCGGCCCTGGCAGCGGGGGGATGGCAGCAGGGCGCNCCGCAGCCCCTGCCCTCGCAGTTCGGCATCGCTGGCCAGGCGAGAGCGGCTGCGAGCAAACTCATGCATTTTAACAGGTTTTGCCGGCGCTCGCCGCGCCGCTGGATGGGAGCTGACGGGAGCTCATCGGGGCAGATAATGGAGGGGAAGGGAGAAACCTGAGAGCAAATTGCGGCAGAAATCATGAACCAGGGCTCAAATCTCTCCAGTTAAACAGGGATGAAGTTTAAAGGGGCGGACGGCCATGCTCTGGGCCTGGTGTCCCACGGGAACGGCCGCCGAGCCCCATCCCGCGGGAGGGCCGTGCCGGCATCTTGCTCTGGCCAGCGCTGCCGCCTTGGCAGCTGCTTGTAAAACAAGCCCCGGGCTCCTCTTCTGGAGGGCAACGTTGGATCAAACGCTTTGTTGGGGCAACAAGCATGACACTGGCCCAGCCCCGGTTCTGCCGCAGCGGCCATCCTGCCATGGCAACGCCCGCTCCCCTCCACGGCCATCTGTGCCCACAGCAAGCACCGAGCCCAGGACCCACACGGCCTGGGGAGGGCTGGGCCCGCAGACACGTTACAAAACGTGCGTCTAACACAGTCGAGACCTGTCACTGTGGCCAGTGGAAATCTGCCGGCGTTGCCGTGGTGTTACCACGGACAGATCGGGCAGCCTGGGAAGGGGATGCGTGCCAGAGTTTGTTAGTATTCAGGTCTCTCCACGCTGATAGCTTCATAACGCCAGACTTGCTTCTTAATTGCACCCGTAAGTGTTGAAATTACTGAAGGGTAAAATGCAAATGGGCTGTAACCTTTCCGGAGCTCAGCCGGCACCGCCGCGCCGGCTCCACGCCGAAAGGGAGTTGCCTGCGTTTCTTCCCTCTTTCTTAATTGCTGATGGAGCTGCCAGGCAAATCCCTCCCACGGCCCTGGGAGGGAAAGGAGAAGACCCTCTCTGTGCTCAAACGCCAGTTGCACCAAGCTGGCAACGCTGGAGGCTCTGGGGCAGCCCCGGGAGCTGCCCCTCGCCGCGATGCCTGCTCCAGCCCCACGGCACAGCCGTGGCCAGCCAAGCCAGGGGTGTAACGCCTGCCACGGCTCCTGGCCAGGGCCCCGGCACACGAGGTGCTGGGTCCTGGGGTGCCAGGGTGCCCCGGGAGGTGCCGGCTGCGGCATTAAGGTTGATAAGATTCTCATGAACCCGCTGATTCGTTTGGCAGGCGAGCGGCAGGGCTTGGCTAGTTAAAGAGGGTGGCCGGTGCCCACGAGCCCCAGCACAGTGGCCGCAGTGGAGCTGATCCCTCCTTCCCACCCGCGCTGGTGCCACGCGCTGTCCCGGCACAGCTGGGGCCTTGGTGCCAGAGCGGCACCTTATTTATGACTCTGCTTCCCCGAGTTAAACTCCACAAAGTGTGACAATCAAAATTAAAGATTTCTCCAGAAAGGCAGCCTGGGGGGAAATCACTGCTGAGGCCAACGGAGATTTCCCAGCGGTGACTTTTAAATTAAAGGGGAAAAAGAATTTCTTTAATTTGGCAGCGTGCTTGGGATGCAGCTCACTGGGCATGTTATTATCCAGCTCAGCAACCGCTCCCAGAATTCGCTCACACTCCAAATTACTGATCTCTCCACAAGGCAGCACTTCCCTGCCTGCACCAGCGTCCACCAGCACTGGGCGCCTGTGGCACAGCACCGCAGGCGGCGAGCGCGGCCAGGACGGGGCTGTGCCCCACCATCCCAGAGCCGAGCTCTGGTGGGTGCCCCCTCCCCTTGCCCTGTGCCAGCTCCTGGCTGGTGGAAAATGGATGGATTCTGCTCCTGCTCAGACAAGCCCAGCCCCTCCTGGTATGTAGTGCTGCAGATCCAGATGGATCCCACCAGCGCCGCTGGTTCCAGCCAGGAGCCGGGGGAATTGGGGGCACCCGTTGTTTTAAGACTGTCTTTCCAAGCAGAACACAAGCTCTTCCCCGCTGCCAAAAGTGAGACCCTGTCTGCAGCCCCGGCCCAGGCCTGGCTCTGCTGGAGCCTCCTGCACCATGGACAGGGGCTGCTCCGGCATCCCCATGGTACTGCCATGCACGATGCACCCAACCACCAGGGCAGCCAGCACGGTCCCTTCCCAAACCCAAGGCTGCCTCAGGCGCTCACCCCAGAGCCCCAGGAGCCTCCACAGACCCACCATGTCAGCACATCCATGGAGCCCGGTGCACAGCGCTGCTGGCTGGATTGTCTGCTGGACCCAAAGCACCAGTGGAGACCATCCCTGTCAAAGCCTCCTCGCTGAGACTGGAGGCACCTGCACACCCAAGACACACACCTTGCCCTGCTCTGGCATGCCGCACGGTGAGCACCACGGCACAGCGAAGCACCACGGCACAGCGAAGCACCACGGCACAGCAGAGCACCACAGCACAGCAACACAGCCATGACACAGGAAAGCACTGGGGCACAGCAAACCCCATGGCACAGCAAAGCACTGGGGCACGGTGAGCACTGTGGCACCGCAAAGCACCGCAGCTCCACACCACCTCTGTGCTACTCCAGGGACATGGCACTGTCCTGTGTGCCCATGGGGATGCCCCGAGGTCTTTCCTGTACCCCATGGGTAGGGACGCAGCTCCTGCCTCCCACCTTGCCCTGGCCATGTGCCCAGGTCAGACACGGGGCATGGCAGCAGGTTTTTGCTGCCCGAGCCAGTGAAGCTGCCACTCGTCCCCACGTAGGAGCTTCCCAAGGCGATGGGAGCTGGTGGCACAGGACTGGCCGAGGGGCCGTGGGGGGCATGGGCAGCGCCGGAGCTGCCTGCCCTGGCACAGCCCTTCCCCTTCCTCTCCCCCCGTCCCTTCAAGATGAAGCAATGAAATTATTTTTCTACTTGAGTAGTTTTCAATTTAGATTAAGAAAAATCTGTGCTCCGTTTGCAGCGTTGCAGTAAATCACGGGCGAGCGGCACTCCGCCGCTGACAGCCCGATCGCTTATCGCCTCCAAACCCTTCCTCACGTTGACAGGCTCCAAGTGTGACATTGAGCGAGGGCAGCGGCAGCTGGCGGGGACACGGCAGGGAGGTGGGTCCCCGCTGGGCACACAACCCGGGGCACCGTGGCTCTGCCACAGCTGCGGGCAGGATCAGACCCTGAGCATCTCAGGTTGGGACAGACCTGGAGATGCGCTGGGCAGCACCAGCCCCTGCCCAGCTGCAGTGCCGGCTCCACCAGCCCACGGCACTGCTGCTGTGGTGGGGACATGCTGGCTTGCTGCCCTCCCACCCATTCCCTGCTGGCCCCGGCACACCAGGATTGCACCAAACACCTGCCACCAAGGCCACTCGGTGCTCCAGCATCTCACCAAGCCCTCGCTCCTGCCCATGCTGGTGACACAGTGCCACCCGATGTGCTTGTGACACTGCCCATCACCAGCGGCCCCATGAGCAGATCCCCATCCCCACGCTGCCGTCCTCGCGCCAGCACCATCAAAAGGAGCATTTGACAGAAAACAAACCTTTTTTTTTCCCTCTGGTTCTTCCAGCTCGTTTATCGCTTGCACGGGGCGGGCAGAGCTGTCACTGCCTGAACCTCACTCATCCGTTTAACCTTGGGGGAAGAAACACATTTGTGCCGGATAACGTGCATCAGATGGTGGCACCGGGAGCGCCTGGAGCTGCCGCGCCTGATGGATGGGCTACACGGGCCTCGCCTGACCTGTGCTTGTATGTTATCTGCATTGCTGCGGGAGGCTTTTCATCACGGCGACAGCTCCAGCATCACCTGCCTGGCAGGAGCTCCTCGCCAGGGATGGCTGCTGGCCACAGTGGCTGCCACCGCAGCACCGCAGGAGGCGGTGAGCCACTGTGCCAGGGCAGGGGAGAGGCCGCGGTGCCCAGGGGAGGGTCCGCAGGCTGTGCCCGCACCATGTGCCCGGCCGTGGTGGGGCTAGAGGGATGGGGACAGCACTGCCAGGAGAGGACCTGGTGCCTGCTGTGCCCGAGGGGACGGAGGATGCCCTCTCCACCAGCAGTGCCACCAGCACTGGGAGAGGCCAAGCTGCTGCACTTGTCCTTTGGGTGACGTTTTGCCAACAAGGGGTCCTGTGACAGTGACGGAGAGGGTACGGAGCTGGGCAGCCCAGAGCCCCGGTGACAGATGAGCGCTGCCAAGTGCCGACACAAAAGCCATTTGGTGTGGGGAAATGATAGATGCTAACACTAATTTTAAGCACAGGCAGCCGAATTCCTCCAGACAGTCGCAGCGCTCAGGATTTAGGGCACAGCTGCTGGGTTCAGATAAGGTGTGAAATCAGCCCAGCGTGCAAGGTGTTACTTAATAATGAACGTCTCATGATGGATGGGGGTGGCTCAGCGATATAACCTCCGCGTTTGGAGCCTTCCAAATCTCTTGCCATCAATACTGGTCCCTGCTGGGCAGCAGGAGGGGACACTGGGAGCTGGCAGTGGGCACACACCGTACCGGGCTGGCACCACAGCTCGAGCTGCCCGACTTCCCTGGCACCACCGGCTCCTTTGCAGGCTGGCGGCAGCACCAGAAGGGTCTGAGGCCAGATCCTGCCTGTGGTCCCACACACCTCCACTCCTTCCATGTGCGGGCAGTGATCTGGGATGCTCCATGAGGAAGGAGATGGTAAGATGTGGTGCTCTCCGCGGAGATGTCCCTGCTCGCCCAGCACATCACCCGGAGCAGCTCTCGTCTCGCCATGGTGAGTGGATGCTGGCCCACGTGGGCAGTGCAGGGACACGGTGCCAGCCCAAAATATTTATGGTGAAAGTGGTGCTGGAAATGGCAAGTGCTGCGCTTGTCTGTAGCATTTAATCTTTCTTCTGACCTTATAAAAAAATCTATTTGTGTTGAGATTTTAAATGCACTTCTTAAATCACCCGCTACAGGCTTCACACCGTATTAATTTCTCCTCAAGCAAATGAGTTTGGTATTTGTTCTTTTCCAGTGTCACCAACACCAGCGCGCAGGGAGGATGTGACCACCCCTGCTCAGAGCTGCAGCCTGCACCCTCGCCCTGCGCTCACTTCACCCCCACGCACCCTCACCTTCGTGCACGCTCACCCCTGTGCACACTTACCCTGTGCACGCTCACCCTGGTTTATTTTATATCTGTGACTGTGGGGCTTTATCAGGCACTTTCTTGCACTCCCTTGACTGGCAGCGCCAGACGCTCTCCTCATGGCACAGGATCAGATGGTGCTGCAGCCCACCGGGGCATTGGCCAAGCCCAAGGGTTTACTCCAAAACCAGCTTGCGGTGCCTCCAGCCCCAAAATCCATCCCGAAGTCTGGAACTCCCGAAGTGTGAGCACCACCAGCCCTCACATTGGCATGGCACAGCACGGCATGGCATAGCACAGCACAGCACGGCATGACATGACGTGGCATGGCATGGCACAGCACGGCACGGCATGACATGGCATGGCACGACACAGCACGGCACGGCACAGTACAGCACGGCACGACATGGCACAGCACAGCATGGCATGGCACGACACAGCATGGCATGACATGGCACAGCACAGCATGGCACAGTACAGTATGACATGGCACAGCACGGCACAGCCTGGCACAGCCTGGCACAGCCCTGGGTCCCGTCCCCTGGCAGGCAGGGACTGGCCGTGGGGCAGGTGGGGAGAGCCCATGATCTGCTCGAAGAGCGTGAGCAGGGTGCCAAAGCACTGCTGATTTATTGCCAAGGAAATGCTTAATTTAGGCAATGTATTTAAAGGACCTAATTAGAATTGTATTAATATTTATGGGTCGTATGGAGAAGCTGATAGGCGCTATTTGAGGGTATTAACCGTTATCTTACACCAGGCAGGACGGTGGTGTTTGAAGGCGACTTTAACAGTGGTGAAAGCAGCTGTGATCTCGCCAGAAGCCGGTGGCAGCAGCTCGCCCGGCACTGCACATCCAGACCGTGTTTGCAGTGCTAATGAATATCTGCTGGAATTAATAACCCTCCCCACGTGGTCTTCCCCACTGAGCATCCCTCGAGCATCCCTCCAACAAGGGATGGGCGCAGCCGCCTGCTCGGGCCGTGCTGCAGGCGATGGGGGCTGGAGAAGCCGGGCCCCCACCTCCAGTCTCCGGAGCAGCAGCACGGTCCCCATGCCAGACGTGGTGCTCCCAGTCCCACCACTGCTGGTGCTCCCATCCACCCACCGGAGAAGGGTCCTGGAGGGCCCAGGGGCAGGCGGCCCCAGCAGCCCCCGGCTCATCCATAACCAGCTCCCTGCCCGTGCCCGACCTCTCGCTGTAGCAAAGTTCACATCAATTTTCCTTCCCCTCATTTGTCTGTAAAGCGTGAAGAAAAATCACCGCCGTCTGCCCGCATCAGGCCGCCGCGGTGATGTATGGCTGTAATAAAATCCCCATTTTGGGCGGCCGCCTTCCCTGTGCCGCCAGCCGGCACGCCATGCGTGGCCATGCCNGCCTCCCTGCGCCTCCATCTCGGCCTCGCCACAGCCGGCGGTTATGGGTGGGAGCTACTAGAGCCGTTATGGAGCAGCAGCTTCTGTGCTGCCTTGGGCAACAGTGCGGTAACCCCCGAGAGCCGGATCGTGGGGGATGGCACAAGGGCGCTGGAGCGGGCAGCACCTTGCCTGGGCTGGGCACCTCCAAGCCGTGGCCCTGCCCCAGCTCCCGGTGCTGCGGCTGCAGACCCTGCAGCTCTGGGGAATGGGGTGCTGGGGATGGGGTGCTGGGGACGGCCGCACACAGGGACCTTCATCTGGGCAGCCGGCAGCAGCCACGGTGTCAGCCCCGGGGCTGAGCGGAGCAGGTGCTGAGGGACCTGAACAATAAACTGGCCATTTCAAGAGGTTTTCATCTTTTCTGTTCCAAGTCCTGCGCGCTCTCTGCCTGCCGAGCTCGCTGGTGGCAGGTGCAGAGGCTGGCACGGGGATGGGCACCCACCCCTGGCATAGCAGTGGGTCCCACATACCCTGGCCGTGCTCTCCTCAAGGGCCAAGCGGCTGCAGGTGCTCAGCCAGGGCAGTGCCCGCAGGGTCTCTGTGGAGCAGGGAAAGTGCCATGTCCGGGAGGGACATTCCACACCAGGGCTACCGTGCCCAGCTCCGTGCAGCTGCGCCGGCTGCCGGCTGGGGGTCTGGGCTGAGAGCCGGGAGCAAGGGGCCAGGGTGGTCCCCGGGCTCGGCCCGGGCATGGGCTCATGGCACCAGCGCCGGTGGCCACGGCGAGAAGTGGGAAGGTGCTGGGGAGCAGATGGAGTGTGGGTCAGGCAACACAGTGCAGGCTGAGCTGCTGTGAGCCAGGCGTCCTGGCAGCTTTATTGCGTGGGGCAGAGCAGTCCCCAGCCCCTCAGCTGCTGGCCCCGTGGGGGGGACCATGCTCCGCTGCCGCCTCCTCCTCAGGGTCACTCCCTGGCTGTCCCTGTGGGGCAAAAGGGGACGGTGAGGGGACTGGCTGCCCTCGCCCCCGCTGCATTCATCCCCCAGCATATGCCCCCAGCCCCTGGGCTGCCCCCCAAGCCTGCACCCCCAGGGATGTGGCACAGCCAGAGCAGCTCTCTGGTTCTGGTGTTGCAACCACCGTGCCAGGGAAGCCGAGCAGTTGCAGCGGCTGTTCAACCACCAACAGCCTCAACCACAGGCTCCACTAGGAAATGAGTGTCACAACCAGGCGGGTGCCCACAGAGTGCCAGGACCACTGGGCAGGGGCCACCGGGCAGGGGCCACCATGGCTCTGTCAGCCGCCTGCTCTCCCAAGCGCACGCCCTGTGCCAAACGTGTCCAGCAGAGACACGGGAAGGCAAAGGGCTCTTCTCCCAGCCCATGCGGGCAGAGCGCCTCGGTGCCAGCTCTCCGACTTTGATCATCAGGCTGCAAAATTGCCATTACTGTGTCCTGGTTCTGAGCAAAGATAACGCCAGTTCCCAGCATGGAGCCGAGAGGTGGCTGAAATCACCCACCATGAACACCTGGAGGCCCCTGTGTCATGACACCGGTGCCGGAGTGGTGCTGCTTCTCCCTCTGCCACGGGCAGGTACAGCAGAACCTCTGGCACCGGCTGCCCAGCGGCAGGGGCAGCCCAGTCTGGTCCAGGGCAGCCCCTCCTCTCACCCGGTTCCTGGCAGACCTGCTGGCACTCCTTCACCATCCTGACATTGTCGGGGTTGCCCCCGCAGTCGCTGCAGGTGAACGGCCAGCAGGTCCCCATGGCAGGGGTGTGGGCTTAGCAATGGAAGCGTCCTCTGCACAGGCCAGGCACGGGTGGGAGGTCACAGATGCCCTCAGGGACACGGGGCCAGTGGGGGCACTGGTGGCCCCAGCCGGTGGTACCTGTGTCCGGAGGCAGGCAGCCGAGGCTGCAGCCAGTGAAGCAGCACTTCTCGCGGCGGGGACAGTCGGTGTCCTCGCTGCAGCTGCTGTTGCAGGGGGCGAAGGTCTGCAGCACCTTCCTCCTGGGGCAGGTGCCCGGTTTGGCTGCGGGAGGACAGGGAGAGGAGAGCGGCTCAGGTGCGGGGCCTGGCCGCAGCCACACTCCCGCCCGTTCCCCGGCTGCCCTCACCTGGCACCGGCTGCGTGCAGCGCACGTGGCAGCCCACGCTGCAGCACTTCTTGCTGCCTTGGCACTCGCTGTCGCTGTTGCACTCCACCGGGCAGATGGTCACCAGGCCAGGGTCCAGCCGTGGGCAGAAGCCCCTCTTGGCTGCAGGTGCTCAACAGGGTCAGAGGCCCTCCTGCCCACTCCCCCCACCCAGCCCACCCCCGGGGGTGCCCACCTGCAGGGAGCAGCAGCACCCACCCCCCTGCACTGGGGGGGCTGAGAGCAGGCACCAGATGCAGGGCCCCCCACCTCCATCCCCGCATCGCCCAACGCAGCGGCTGCGCCGGGAATCGCCCAGGCCTGGCACACCCTATCCATGTGCCAGGACAGGGCGCAGGGGCTGGCAGGGTTGCGGCGCCCCCCGGGAGGGCAGAGACCCCCTCGCTCAAGGCTGCGGGGGGACAGGGACCACTCA
>VZZY01017205.1:367923-400275 GCA_013400335.1 Eurystomus gularis
AGGCAGGGAGCGGGGTGCAGGCAGGGAGCAGGATGCAGGCAGGGAGCGGGGTGCAGGCAGGCAGGGGCTGCTCAGGCCAGGGGAACCGATCCCCACGGCCAGGGCACAGTGGCAGCAGGACATGCCAGGCTTCACCGGTCAGTGTGAAGGGGCACGCCGCCGTTAACACGTTGGGCACGTGGCCGCTGGGGGCCGAAGGGCGCGATGCCGAAGCCCCGCAGAGCAACGAGCCAAAGGACCGGGCAGTGCTCAGGCACAGTGGCACATGCCGTGCTGGGGCAAAGGTGTCACTCGGGGGGACCCCACACACACAGCCCAGGCCAGGGCTGCTCTCACAGACCCCGTGTTTCTTGCTTCCATTCCCTTTGTGTCAGCCCCAGAGTTTCTGTAGCAACAAGGGCGTTTGGCCACCTGGAGCAGAGATGACGCAAACAGGAATTTCCGAGCGGGGAAATACGATTGTTGAGCTGTAAAACCCCGTATGACACCACAGAGGTCACGTTGCCTCAGCACAAAGACGCCTGTGGCAACCCCCCAGGCACAGAGCGTCCCTGGCGTGTACCCGCCAGCACACCAGGACCCTCACCAAGGCCTTTCTCCCCATCTCCAGCTCCGGCAGAGGACAAGCCACTTCCACCAGCCCCTCAAACACCCAGGTCCTGCCCCTCTCTGCCCACCACAGGCATGGGCTGCCCCCCATGCTTTGCCACAGCCCTGCCAGCCCCCCACCATGTCCAGGAAGCCAGGCTGCCTCTGCCCGACCTGCCGGCAGTGCCCACCTGTGCCTTTTGCCATTCAGTGGGGCGCGGCAAGCTATGCCGGCATGGCCGTAGCTCAGCAGCAAGATGTGCCCCAGTGCAGAACCCCAGTCATGCCCTGCACCGTGTGGGATGGGGAGCAAAGGTCCCCTTGGCAGCATCTCAGGGCACAGCAATGGCTGCACGGCGGGGTCCCCATGGCACAGAGCACACTTCATCCCCGGCACAGAGCACTCCTCATCCCCGGCACAGAGCACACCTCACCCCCAGCATGGTCACTGCTGGTTGCACCGGGCTCTTGGTGCCCTCCCTGCACCGTCGGCCTTGGCGTTCCCCACCCTGTCCAGGGCTGTCTCCCACCGGTCCTGGTGCATGGTGAGGTGAAAGGCAGCCCCGGTGCTGACCCTGTCGGAGCACCCGTCTGCTGGGACATGCCTGCGGCTGGCTGACGTGACAGCACCCAGCCTCCTGCCTGTCCCCACAGAGGAATGGAGCCGGGTGCACGGCACGGGCAGGGGGTGTGCCCAGCCTGGCACATCACGCAGGCTTCCCATGCTCTGCTCCCCCTGAGGCCACGCTCGCCCACGGGGACCCGGCTGGCTGCCACCCACGGGCAGGCGCAGCAGGATGCGGGCACCAGGCCGGGACCAGGGCAGGCAGGCGCTGGGGCTGTGGGGCAGGCATGGCCAGGAACAGCCCCCAGCTGCTCCATCCCAGAATATCCCAGTGCCACAACACCAGGACAGCCACCACCCCGGGGAGCATCCTCCTGCTTAGTCCTCACTGGGTTCCTGTCCCAGAAACTCATCCGGTCACTTGCCACATGCAGGCAGCACTTGGCATCTGCAGTGCTGAGTCCCACAGCTCGGTGAGGACACCCCCCNGGAAAATGTCCTGCCCGCACCTTTGGGCCACTCTGGGTGTACCAGCCTTCCCCCTGTGCCTTCTGCCCCTCTTTCCCAGGCTGGAGAGCTCCAGCCCCTTCGTCTGGGCTCCCCATGGCCGTAGGGGTGGCCCTGGCCTGCAGCTGCATCTCCCTTTACCCCAGGGTGGGTGCTGATGGATGCTGACATCCCCACCCTGGCTGCAGCCTGGCTGCTGGAGCTGGGACGGGGCCATGGTAAATGATTTCTCAGGCAATAACACATCGTGGGGCTGTCGCTGCCTCCAGCACAACATGAAACGCATCGGGAGTTTCGGTTATGTGTGTGGCAGCCCCTCCCCGGCCCCGCGCTGATATAAACCTCGCCGACCCACGCTGGCCATCTGGCACCCTTGGAGAGCACCATGAAGACCACCAGCATTCTGCTTGTGGGCATCCTGGCGCTGTGTGCCCAGCTGCAGCCGGCGGCTGTGGCTCCCGGGGCAAAGGGTGAGTGCCAGGGGGCACGGGGCGGCTCTTGGGGCACCATGGGGCTGGCTCGGACTGGGGGTCCTGCATGGAACAAGCATGTAAGACCAATGACACCAGCACAGAGCAGGTACTTCCTGCTGCCAGGGCACCCCATGGCACCACCACCAAACCGCGAGGTCTGTGCCGTGCAGGCAGCGTGGGCGCTTGGCGGCAGCAGGACACGGCAGCGTGGTGGGACCCTCCTGCCCATGGGGTGCCAGTACCGGCCTTTGGCTGCCACCCAGGTCATGGTCGGGCCCCAAGGGGGTCAGATAATTCCCTGTGTGTCAGTCCATGCAGAGGAAGGGGTGTCCCTCCCCATTGCTGGCCCCCGCTTTCCCTGCACCGTGCCGAGCAGCCGCCCGGGGCACCTCGCCTGGCCCAGCAACGCTCCCCTTTTAATCATTGACCACCCTGGCTCGGCAGGCAGGGAGACGTGGCTCCAGCACCTTCCTTGCTGCCATGAAGGAGCTGTGGTCTCCCACAGGACTTGGGTGCAGCCAGTGTGACCGGGCTGAGTGGTGGGCACTGCCACCCAGGGATGCTGCAGGGAAGAGCTTTGGGGTCAGGCTTGGGGCTGCTGGTCCCACATCCCCAGCCAGGGTCCTCCACTGGGACACGCGTTGGCAGGGGGGCGGCTGCTTGTGGCCACACCAGCAGACGCCCGCGCTCCCCACGGCCTTTGTTGAGGAAGCGCCTGGCAGAGCCAGGGTGGGGACGGCAGCGCCCCGAATGCCACGCACCAGGGACAGGAGCCAAAGCGTCTCTGTCTCCTGGAACGCGATGCCGACTGCGTGGGCTGGAGCCACTGGCCCTGCCACCAGCACGTTCAGCCCCTCTCCGGCTTTGGCTGGCTGGCGGCAGCTCTGGCTGGATCGGCCATGTGGCAGCCAGCCGGGCACGCCGGGGCTGCAGCACAACCTTGGGCAAACCCACCAGTGCCCACGCAGCTCCCCAGAGCTCTCCCCTTCCTCCATGGTTTCCCCCTTGTCTCCTGCCATGAGCCCATTTCTGGGCTCCCATGTGCTCCCATCCGGCTGCTCTGGTGCAGCCCGGCTGCCGCATCCGCGCTCACAGCCTCCCAGCTCCGGCTGCTCACTGCCGGCACCAAGGACATCCCACCTGCTGGGGCAGAGCCACCACCAGCTCAGACCAAGGTGATAACCCTCCAGAACAAAAGCCGCCGGCAGCGCTGGCACAAGAGCAACAGCTCAGTCACGGTGGGACATGGAGGCAGCCCCTGCCCTGGCAGCGGGGCGGTGGCACCGAGTGGGCAATGTCAGGGAGTCCCAGCGTCGGCTCTGGGCTAGAAGCACCAGTGCAGCCCAGTTCCCTTGTGGTCTCTCCCCAGTGGGGTCCAGCCACACGGGCAGAGCAGGAGCATCCCGACCAGCCCCAGGGGTCCAGGTCCCAGCAGCATCCCCTGCACCCCCCTGGCACCCAGCCGCAGAGCACCGCAGCCCAGGTGGTGCAGGGACAAGGGTGATCCCCACGCTCTCCCTGCCACGGTGGCTGTGCCGGCAGCTGTGCCATCCACACCAGCTCCTGTTCCTGCATAAACACGGGCAGCAGGGAGGGGACCACAGGTGAAGGCAAACAGTTCCTGATTTACTGCCATGCTGTTCTGTGCCGCGTTGTTGACTGCGGGGTTAAGTTACCTGGAGACCGACCTCGGCAGAGTGGACACCAACTCGTGACCGTGTCCCCAGCCCCACACACCCCTGGCCCACAAGGGTCTGTGGATTGCTCCAGCCTGGAGCTGGGCTGACCTGGAGTCTCTGCCAGTGATGAGGGCACATCACCAGTGACAGGGCAGGTCTCACCCTCCTCCCCACACAGGAGAGGCTCAGCCTGTGACCGTGCCCACGATGGGGCCCTGAGAGCCGGGATGCTCTGGGATTGATTCCAGGCAGAGGGGTCCGGTCTGTGCTCCCAATCTGGGCAGCATCGGCACCACACAGAGGGACCCATGTTGTGATGGCTGCCAAATGACTCAAGGTGCTGACCTGAAAGCAGGAGCTGCGAGCAAAATGGCCGAGGTCCTCGGGGACCCCCAGCATAGGGCTGGGTGCTCCCCTTCCATCGGCAGCCCTGGAGGAATTACAGCCAACACTGATGGTGCCTGAGGAGGAGACAGGACCTGGCAGAGCTGCAAATGCCGATGAGACCCGGGTGATCTGGGCTACTTGGCTGGCTGGGACTGTCCAAACAAACGCCAGGTTGATGCTGCCAGGCACCGCGAGGCATCCCAGCGTGTCGGAGGGTGGCACACGTGCCACGGGAGGGATATCCCGGGCAGCCACCACGCCGAGGGGCTCCGGGGTCATATGGCCCCTGGCATCGCCGTGCTCCGGAGTACCAGGCACACAGCCAGAGCACGCTGGCAGCTCACTCCCCACCAGCCACTCGCCCAACCGGCGCTGCTGGATGTTCTGGGCTGCGTCCCCGGGGCTGTTGGAGGCTGCGAGCACAGCAGGGACGGCAGGATGAGGCTACGGCTGGGCGGATGGAGCTCCCGCGGCTGCCAGGGCGGCACAAAGGAGCCCCGGCACTGGCGCCTGCCTGGAGGCACAGGCAGCCTGGAGAGCCTTTCAGTCAAGGAGTGAAAGCTGGAGAAGAACAAGTGGCTGGAGCAGGAGCCAGGCGAGCAGCAGGGGCAGCCGAGTCTCGGCTCCCGCCCATGTCGCCAGCTCGTACCAGCCTCTGGGCATCAGCAGCCCAGGCTGGGGGCTCCACTTGAGCTCACAACCGCGGCGAGGCGATGGCAGGGACGGATTGTGCCCCATCCCTGGCACACCCACACTGCCGCATCCCCATGGCCTCCGTTGGCCAAGACCCACACAGAGCCACAGCAGCCCAGCCGGCCGAGGTCCGGCACGCGGCACACGGGGGCCATGTTCGGTGGCAGTTGGCTGCTGTTCCTGCCAGGCCAGTTTTCGGCGTGTCCGCCCGGTCTCCTCCAGGCTCCCCCTCCCTGGTCGGCAGCCAGCAGCGCCAGATACCTGATACTCAGTTGTGCAAGCGCGCAGGGGGAGCCTGGCCCTGCCCGGCCCTTGGCAGACACCCGGAAGGCCGAGCCCGTGGCCCCACCTGGATCGGAGCTTAAAGGGCGGCCGGGCGGCCCCACAGGCGCAGCGCCGGCTCCCGCACCATGCCCAAGGCCCGCAGCGTGCTCGTCCTGGCAGGGCTCCTGGCTCTCTGGGCAGAGCCGCCTCCAGCATCCACCCAGAATGTCACCAGTGAGTATGAGCGCACGGCTTGGCACGGCTCGGCACGGCTCGGCACGTCCCGGGTGAGTGGCCAGCATCACTCCCTGCCATGGGGCCTGCTGGGGTCGGGGACAGGGCCGAGAGCCAGCCGGTGCCCAGCGCCGTTGGGCTCAGCAGTATCCCTGGAGCCAGCCCTGGCATCTCCTGCCGTGGGCCAGCAGCCCTGGCGCCCACCCACCCCCTCCACCTTTGCCTTGCAGCAAAAGCCGGCGTGTGCCCGGACCCAGCGACGGAAGCGGTGAACTGCACGGTGGGGTGCCAGTCTGATGGCGACTGCGAGAGCACCCTCAAGTGCTGCCCGGCAGCCTGCGGCAAGGCCTGCCAGAAGCCCGATGGTAACGCTCCCTCCTGCTCCTGGCCCCGCTGCCCAGAGCGGGTTCCGCTGCCTCAAGCCGACAGCCCGGCCCAGCTGGTGACACCGGTGCTCAGGGTGTGGTAGCGGCCGCGGGTCTGGGCACCTGGTGCCCACCCGGCTGCAGCGTGGTCACCAGGGCTGCGCAGGGAGCTGGGCAGGCTCGGGGTGTGATCCCGCGGGGCTGTGCTCACCCCTCCTCTCAGTGACACAAGGGTTGAGCAGACACCTCCGAACGGTGCCGGAGCCGGTGCAGAGGGCAGGGGCTGCCCACTCGCGCCGGGGGTCTGCCAGCCCAGGACATCAGCACTGTCCTGCCTCGCAACCCCGGGAAGCATCTCCCAACAGCATCATCCCCGGCACTGTGCCGGACACGGCCCTGCAGCCACCCGGATGAGCACGCTCACCGCGCCGGTCCTGCAGGAGAGCGGCCCCGGTAAACGGGCGCAGGAGTTGGGATCTCCGGCTGCAAACACGTGGATGTGAACCGGAGGCTCCGGTGCCTCCTTGGCCACCTGCAAGGACAGAGCTGGCCCGGCTGTGCCGCGGTGGAGGACTGCGCAGTGCAGAGCCGGGAGCCCAGTGCCGGCAGCAGGCAGGGACGCAGGGCAGGGGTCCCTTGGAACCCAGACGCGGGTGTCTGAGGGCACATGCCTCCCGCCGAGGAGGCACGTGCCACGAGCGCACGGCCGGGGCTGTCCATGGCAGCTGTGGGGCAAAGCGCAGCAAAGGCCGCTGTTGCAGCTGCGTGTCGCAGCCGTGTGTCCTGTGCCATGTGTGGGACCACGATGCCACATGGCCTCCCTGACATGTCCCCATCAGGTCAGGCTGGCAGGAGCACCGACGGGCAGAGCTGTGGGGCAAAGGAGCTGCCAGCCAGCGTCGGGGTCCCTCCTGCATGGCAGCCAGGGGCCAGGGCCATGCCCGCGGCTCTGGGAGCAGCAGGGTCAGCCCTGTCCCTCGTGCCAGCGCCAGCAGATCTCACGCCATGTCCCTTCATCTTTGCAGAGAAGCCCGGCACCTGCCCGCCCGTCAGCCCGGGCATCCCCATGCTGGGCATCTGCACGAACCAGTGCAAGACTGACTCCAACTGCTCCGGGGTCCAGAAGTGCTGCCGGAATGGCTGCGGCAAGGTCTCCTGTGTGACACCCCTCCACTGAGGTCAGTCAGCACCCACCCACCCAGGTATCCTGCAGCACCCACGGCACGGTATGACATGGCATGGCACACATGCACCCATCCGGCTCACCACCCTCTGCTCCCTTCACAGGAACAGCCGCCTCCTGCCAGCCCGGCACAGGGAAGCTGCTCCCGATACGAGTCCCGCATGCCCAGGCGCCGGCCTCGCACCATCCCCCTCCATCTCGGAGCCTTCTTCCTCCCTGGGGTCCCCTTTTTGGGGTGCACTGCAGCCCCCTGCACCCTCACCAATAAAGCAGCCTCTCCCTGCTGTGTCTGTCTCTCCATCCTGCCACGCTCCCGGTCACATCCTGCTCACCACAGCTGCTGCTGGGCACTGGTGCTGGTGCTGGGGCCACCTGGAAGGGCTCCACAAGACAAGCGCCAGTGCCAACTGGCTGCACCAGATCTCCAAGGGTCCTCAGCCTATGCCCCTGCCCAGGGCTGCCCCATGGCTCTGCAGGCCCATGGCCATGGCTACCCTGGCTAGCCGGCTCCTCTGCCTTTGCACAGACATGCTCGGAGCGGGGCCATCAAGGTGCAGCCGCATTCATGTCCCATTGGAGCGGGGCTGCTCTCCGCAGCAACTCTCCCCGTGCCACGTGTGCTGGGAAGCAGCTGGTGATGCTCCCCAGGCAGGACCGGGTGGGCACTGAGGACCAGGAACAGGCCACTGTGTCCCATCCCCGCTTGCTGTCAGGGCTCCGGGAGCACTGCCTGCCCCTCATCCCAGCTGCTCATGGGTCACCGGTGACCTGGAAAGGGCAGGCAGTGGAGGACGTGTCAGCTGTGGGCCATGAGCCCAGCGCTGCCCCAGGAGTCTCCCCCGAGCCCAATTGTTCGTGCTCAGCATTCCCACGGTCTGGGCACGGTGCTGCTGTGGGAAGGAGCAGCTCGGCTCAGCCGCTCCCTGCCCCAGCAGGGTTTAAATCCTGGCTGCTGGACCCAGCAGCACGGCTCCCCAACAGTGGCATGATGTCGGGCAAGCGCACCCTCCTCCTGGCACTCCTGGCACTGCTTGTGGAGCTGCCACTCGCCCCTGCCCAGCAGAACCTTACCAGGGACCAGGCTGCTGCCGCCGTGGTCACCGTGGCACAGCGCCGGGCCCCGCGGGGACGCTGGCCCCTCACCGCCCTGCCTGCCCCCAGGAAAGCGGGCAAGTGCCCGGCGGCAGGGAGCGCGGCCTCACGTCCACCGGGGCTGTACTGCCTCTCCGACCACGGCTGCCCCGGCGCCGAGAAGTGCTGCCAGAGCGGGCAGGCCAGGACCTGCCTCCTCCCCACCACAGGTACCGCCGGCTCCCCCGAGAGATGCCAATGCGGGGACCAGGCGATGGATGGGATGCGGGCGGGGGCCGGTGCCCGTGTCAGTGTCGCTGGTGCAAGCCCTGCTGCACCAGCACATGGCTGCACAGAACATCTCCCTCCGCAGAGAGCCCCGGCTACTGCCCCCGCGCTGGCACTGCCATCAGGGTGAGCTGCGGGACGCGCTGCCGCAACGACACTGCGTGCAGCCCCGGGGAGAAGTGCTGCACTCACGGCTGCTGCACCCACTGCGTGCCTGCTGAGCCAGGTAAGGTGGCCTGGGTGTCTCCATGCCAGGCTGGCAGTGCCATGGGGCAGCCCCTCATCATTCAGTGGGGCAGCCACGGGCACTGCAGGGCCAGGCTGGCAGCATGCCGAGCCCCAGCCTCCCCTCTCCTCCAGCCAAACCTGGGCTCTGCCCACAGAAGCGTGCCCAGAGAAGCACTGGCACCTGCCCCAACCGCTGCACCGACGACCGTGACTGCCCTGGGGACCGCAAGTGCTGCTTCTCTGGCTGCGGACTGGCCTGCGTGCCCCCGGCCACAGGTACTGCTCCGCACCCCTCCTCCCTGGGCCGGGCACCCACAGGCTCTGCTCCCCCCAGGGCCAGACCCGCATCCCCTCACCCAAGTGTGTGCACCCCCAGCTCTGCCCACGGCTGTCCCGCAGCTGCCGCGTGTCTGCCCCACAGCCGCGCTGGTGGTAGCGCAGCTCATCCCCCCCACGAAGGCCGGCGTGTGCCCAGCCGTGCCACCGGGCAAGCCCCAGCAGCCGTGCCCGGCTGAGTGTGCAGCCAGTGGCAGCCATCCAGGCCCCAGGGATCGTGTGCCATCGGCTGTGGCTCCCGTGCTGCACACCCAGGCACAGCCCTGGCCCTTGTGAGCCCCTGGGCAGGATCAGCGCTGTGGGGAGGGATCCCTGTGCCCAGCTCCTCTCTGATGGGTGGGGGATGGCCCTGAGCAGGCATGGGGCTGCACCTCATCCTGGTCCCTTCCAGTCCCCCATCCTGCACCCCATCCTGCCACCCATCCTGCACACCATCCTGAATCCCATCCTGCACCCAGCTCAGGCCAGGGCTGTCCCTCACCACTCCCGCTGCCAGCTGACATCCCATATTCAGCTGTGACTGGTCTCACTGGGTCAGACTGGTGTCGATGTGAGGCTAGCAGCTGAGAGCAGCACGGGGCTCTGGGAAGGAGGATGGGAAGGCGAAGAAATGGGGATGGGGGTGGAGCAGGACTAGGGGCAGGATTGTGGCAGGATGGGGGCAGGATGAGGGACAAGATGAGGGGTGGGATGGGAGTAGAACAAGGGGCAGGATGTGGGGTAGGACGGGGACAGAATGAGGGGCAGGTTGAAGGCAAGATGACGGTGAGATGGGGGCAGGTTGGAGACCAAGGCCATGCCAGGAGCAGGGCTGGGGAAAGCAGGCACCTGGCACAGACATGGTCCCGTTGTCACCAGGGAGCCGCCGTGCCGCTGCGAAGCCCGGTGTGTGCCCTGTGGTGCTGCGGGGCTCCCTGGGACCCTGTCTGGAGCTGTGTGACACCGACAGCGACTGTCCCAGGGCCACCAAGTGCTGCTCCACCGGCTGCGGCCACGTCTGCAAACCACCCACCGAGGGTAAAGCCACCAGCGCTCTGTGGGACCGGGACCCACTGACCAGGGCGGACACCCCCTTGGCTGTATCCATCCTTCCCCGGGGCTGCCGCTCACCATGACCCTCCTGAGGGATGGTGGGAGCATGGGGACCCATCTGCTGTGCCCATGGGGCAGGAGCCAGTGAGGGGCTGACCCGCAGCTCCCCCAGCCCCGAGGGGTGCCCTTCCTGCAGGAGGACAGCCCTTCACCCCTCCTTCTCTCCGCATGTGCCAGCACGGCCCGGGCTCTGTCCCCTCATGAGAGATGGTGACCAGGTAGCTGAGTGCCACCTCCTGTGCCTGCGGGACAGAGAGTGTCCCCCCGGACAGAAGTGCTGCCTGCGGGGCTGTGGCCGGGCCTGCGTTCCCTTGACTTGGGGTAAGACCCCCCCCTCCTGCCACCTCCTGGCTCCAGCAGCCCGGGGCACTGCGCAGGTCTCACCCAGCCTGGAGAGGACTGAGGTGCCTCCATGCCTCGGGGCTGGAGCCCCCACCCTGCGCTGACCACCTCATCCATCTCCCCAGGCACAGTCTAGCCCTGGCCAGGAGGGGCTGCACCAGGAGCCGCTGCATCCGGGCTGCTCCCCACCCAGCCGCCATCGCACCCCTGAGACTGAGCCAAGACCCCCCACACCCGTCCCTGTGCCGGACCCTCTGCACCACTGGCAGGATGGCATCAGCATCGTTCTGATGGGTCCTGGCCAGGGTCCCCAGCACTGCCAGCCCCTCCCAGCCATGCCATCAGGGACTACGCACTGCCCACACCACCCCACACCACCCCACGCCACGTCAAGGTTCCCGGCAGCTGGGCACGGAGCAGAACCCTGCATCTGCACCAGTCCTGGACACTTCACAGCACTGAAACAGAATAAACCAGCCCATGGCCACCTCCTGCTCCCGGTCGCCATCCCTGTGCCACATGGTGGGTTCCCAGGAGGTGCCGGCAGCCCTGGTGCGTGCAGGCAGGGAGGTGCAGGCAGGGGTCCCTGCAGGCAGCGCTGCCCTGGGGCAGGGAGAGGTTCCCTTTTCCATGCGGGTGCCTCCAGCCACCATTGCCTCGTGGTGACCATCCCTCTGGGTCCTGGCGATATACCCCCGCAGCCATGGACTGGAGCACAGGAACCAGTTCCCTCGGATTCCTTGCACCAAGGAAGGGCTCATTTGCCTCCCAAAGTATGAAAACCTGGTTGGAAAAGCAGTCACGGGTTGGGGCAGATGAAGCACCGGGACAGGGAGCAGCAGCCACGTGCCAGGGGACACTGCAGAACCCATCTGATCTCTGATCCCATCACTGTGCTGGAACACTGAGCTGGCCCAGGACACCCCTCCCACCTCGTGGTGCCCTATCTGGAGTGGTCCCATGCACAGAGGCTGCACCTGGCTGAGCTGAGCCATGGCGGCAGAGCCCCTCTGGCTGCTCCAGCTGCAGCACCGGGGGCCAACCCGTGGGGTCTGTCCATGGCCCCCAGCCTGGAGAGGCAAGGGGCAAGCGGTGCTGGGGGAAACTCCAGGCAGTGGGTCACGGCTGGTAGCAGCAGGGCCATGGCGGTGTCTGGCAGAAGATGGCAGCCGCCTGACCCCAGCCACCCTCCCTGGCCCCATGGGTTGTCCTGACCCTGCAGTGCGGCTCGGCCCGAGATAAGCGGGATGGCTGGCGGGGCGCCGGCGGGTTCTGGGAACTGACCCTCCTCCTGCCCCTCCTGCCCACGTCACAGCCAGCCTGCCACGGCCAGCAGACCAGCTCAGCTGCCCCATCACCGTGGGCATCCCTGCCAGAGACCCTAAACCCAGCCCCAGTGCAGCTCCAGACACATACGACATCCCCGGCAGCACCATGAGGCTGGGGATCTTCCTTCTCCTGGGGGTCCTCGTCCTGCGGGCAGAGCTGGGCACTGCACCAGAGGAGAAAGGTGGTGAGTACAGGCGGGCAAACCGGGGAGCTGCCAGGCACAGGCTCCCTGCGGCCAGCTCTGTGCACCCTGCCCCTCCTGTGCCCCTGCCCTGTCCCCTCTGTCCCTGCCCGGCACGCACTGGCACTGTCCGGCACACACTGGCACTGCCTGGCACATGCTGGTGGGGCCCGTGTCCCAGCTGGCTGCAGTGCCCGTGCCACAGCCTCGCTGCTTTGGGGACCCCGCTCCCATCCTGGGCTGCCTGGGCATGTGTGCTCCCCCTGCACCCCCACTGGCACCCCAGGGCTGTGAGGTGGAAGGAGCAAGGAGGGTGCTAGTGGGGGGGGCTGGTATGGTGCCAGGGCTGCCTGGACCCCTGTCCCTGTGCTCCCGCAGTGCCAGGATCTGCTCCTCACACGTCCCATCCCTTCCCCACCCCTGAATGTGATCCTGAGTGTGGGGACGGACCCAAACCCCCCCCGGGGTGACCAGGCTGAAGGTGCCGCTTCCTGGGCACAAAACCCCACTGCCAAGCCCCCCCGTTGTGGGCAGCGATGCCAAGGTGGTGGTGTCCAGCTGCGGCGATGCTCTGCCTGCCCTAATAAGACGGCTGGGTTCCTTCTTTGTTTTAACCAAACAGCTGCTGTTTGGAGTGAAACCCCCCGGCAGCGGCTCTGTTTGCAGCCCAAACAGCGCGGCTGTGCCCGGAGCTGGTGAGGGCTGTTTGCAGAAACTGCTGCTCCCATGGCACCCCCGGCCAGCGGGCAGAGCCGCGCACAGGTGCCAGCTGGAGCTCGCCCACGCCTGGGCCAAAGGCAGGGCTGTCCCCATACCCCCGGCATGGCCAAGACACACACAGGGTGCCAGGAGGAGCAGGAGGAAGAAGAGGAGGCAGCAGCAAGGAGCGTGCTGCTTGCATGGAGCAGCGGGATGCTCAAGGATGGATCCTGACCTCCAGCCGGTGCTGACTCGGAGCTGGCTCCTCCCTGGCAGGGCCAGCGACAGCCCTTGTGACACTCAGTGTCTTGCGAGGGCACACGCAGCCCCGTGCCAGGCTGTGCCGCGCAGGTCTCAGTGTGGGGGTACAGCAGCTCCCGGGATGTGCTGCAGGGACCCCCAGCTCTGCTCCAACCAGCCCCCTCCTGCCACGGCTGCAGGGCTGCCCACACCCTGGGCTCTGCCTGGCATCCCCGGCATTGCCATCAGCCAGGCACTGCCGTGACAGCCAGGGAGGGTCAGTGGGAGCCAGGCCCCTGCCCAGGGCCCTGCCCCCCAGGCTTCACCCCCGGCTCTGGAGCCCTGTCCCCCGTAGAGGGGACCCTCACCCGCTTCCTGAGGGATGGAGGGTGAGGAGCTCTGCCTGGCTCTGCCCTGATGCCGCCGTTCCACGGCAGGGCAGCCCCAGAAGCCAGGGAGGTGCCCGCGGGACTTCACGCGCTGCCTGCGCCTGGAGCCCCCGCTCTGTGCCAATGACTCCAGCTGCCCCGGCTGGCACAAGTGCTGCCCCCGGGACTGCCGGCTCCGCTGCACCCCCCCGGCCGAAGGTACGGCACCGCGGCACGGCACCGGCAGCACCTCTGTACCAGGGCCGCCAGCACCCTTCTACCCCACCCCTGTCCCCATCCTTGTGCCATCCCCATCGCCATGGAGCATCTCCATGTGCTGCTGGCAGGCTCCTGCCCACAGCACCTGAGGCTCGGCATGGGGCATGAGGAGGGGTCTGGGATGGGGCACGAGGAGGGGTCTGGGATGGGGCACATGGGAGGGTCAGGCCTCCTGGTGCTGCCCGGGGGTGCCACGCGTGCGGCCTGACCTCTCAGCCCCTCACCACTCGGGGGTGCAGAGAAACCTGGTGCCTGCCCCGCGGCAGCCCCCGAGGGGCTCTTCTTGCCCTGCTCCTTCCCCTGCGTGGAGGACAAGGACTGCCTGGGTGCCCAGAAGTGCTGCTGGCTGCGCTGCGGCTCTGCCTGCCTGGAGCCGCTGCCGGGTAAGGCCTCGGCAGGGCAGCACTAGCAAAGTGCTGTGGACGTGTCCCACCTCCCCACCACCACGGGCCCCGGGGGTGGCCACACTCCACGTCCCCTACACCGGCCACTCTTGCCCAGAGGAATCCAACAGCAGGTCGTAGCTGCGGGCACCGGCTGTGTGTGGAGCACAGCAAAGGGCTGGGGACCCCTGGGGTGGGCAGGGCAACCAGTTGGGGATGCTGAAGGCTCACACCCGCTCTGCTCCACCAGACCAGCTCAAACCCAGGGAGTGCCCCGTGGTGCAGCCGAGTCCAGCAGAGCCGTGCCAGGAGCGGTGCCGAGGTGACAGTGACTGCCCCGACGCACAGAAATGCTGCAACAGCAGCTGTGGCAGCCAGTGCCTGCCGGCAGCCCCGGCCGGTGAGATGGGACGGGCAGGGCCATGGCTCAGGGACCCCCAGGGAGTGATGCTGTGGGGCCATGGGGCCATGGCCACCCCAAGCTGTGGCACAAGGAGAGCCCCTCGCCCGGGGCTCACCCAGCTGGGCTCTGCCAGTGCTGGCGGGGCTGGCAGAAGAGCCGCCCCTTGTTCCTGACCTCTCACTGCTGTCCCCAGTCAAACCCGGCACCTGCCCCAGCAGCCCCCCACCAGGCACCGACCCACCATGCCAGGACGCCTGCGCCCAGGACACCGACTGCCCCGGCAGCACCAAGTGCTGCCCCCTGTCCTGCGGGCTCACCTGCCTGGCCCCGCTGCACGGTGAGCCTGGCAGTGCCAGGGGCCAGCAGCACCCCTGCCCCGCATCCTCCCCGCATTGAGGCCTCCTGCCAACGTGGTGCCATGGGAGGCGAGCACTTTGGCCATGCACTGGCATTGTCTGGACACGAGCACATGGGGACATGGTGCTTGGCAGGAGCCGGCGGTGCCACACTGCTGCCTCTGTGAGGGCCAGGGCGGGAGCGGGGCTAGGTGGGAGTCTGGGACTCATGGAGGGGATGGTCTCCATTGGCATCCCTGGCCCTATGTGCCACCACGAGCTATCTGCCTCACAGGGGCCCCCACGCCCACGCCAGCCCAGCAGGACGGGACGAGGTGCCGGAGCGATGGAGACTGCGGTGCCAGGGAGCTGTGCTGCGGCAGTCAGTGCGCGGGGCTGTGCAGTGCCCGGCACCAAGGTGGGACACAGGGGCTGGCTGGATCTGGCAAGCCACGGGGGCGATGGCGGCTCCTCTCCACAGCCCCCATGCCCCTCGGCCCAGGGGTCTGGTGCCAGCCCCATGGTCTCACCGGAGGAGATGCCACAGCAGAGCCATGCTGTGGTGCCTGGGGCACCAGGGGCCATGCTGCTGAGGAGGCCACAGTGCTAAGGGGGTGATGGTGCCAAGGGGGCTGTGTGCCCCACAGGGGTGGCCAGGCTGTGGTGCTGGCCCGTGCAGCCATCCCAGGGACACCGCAGCCACCCAGTGCCATGCCCTGCAGGGAAAGCCGGCTTCTGCCCAGCCCGCGCCGGGCTGTTCCCCAGTTACGAGTGCAGAGCCTGGTGCCAGCACGACGCCGAGTGCCCTGGCGAGAAGAAGTGCTGCCTGCAAGGATGCGACTACACCTGCCTGCCCCCGACACGAGGTGCAAGCCGCTCAGCCCCATGCTGGGCAGGGCAGGGGCAGGGGACCCCCCCAGCTCCAGGGGTGCAGGTCTGGGTGGGGGACACCAGCCACCACCCCCCACACCTCCAGCCCTGCTGCCTCCTGCCCCCCAGAGAAACCGGGCATCTGCCCTGTGGTCGAGGAGGCACTGGCCATGGCAGCACCATGCGGCACCGCCTGTGCTGGGGACTGGCAGTGCCCGGGGGCTGAGAAGTGCTGCAGCACCAGCAGATGCGGCCACGTGTGCTTGGCCCCTGAACGAGGTGAGGAGACAGGCACCAGACGGCGGTGGCACATGCCGCCGGGCACGCCGGCACACCTCGCGGGGCAGGACGTGGGTCAGTGCTGCCGCAGGGCACATGCTCAGACCCGCTGGGCTGCAGGCGTCGGGGCGGGTACCCGCAGCACCGGGGGGTGACTGGCCCTGCCCCGGCTGCCCCTTCCCACCCCTCCCAGACAAACCCGGCGAGTGCCCGAAGGTGAGGCCGCGGCAGACGCTGGAGCCGTGCGCGGAGCAGGATTCCTGCACCCACGACAGGGACTGTCCCCGGCAGGAGAAGTGCTGCTTCTCCGGCTGCGCCATGCGCTGTGCCCGCCCTGCCCGAGGTGAGCGCAGGCAGCCCGGCCATGGCCCAGGGCAATGGGCACGAGCAGCGCTGGGACCCTGCACCCTTGCCTGGGTCCTGTCCTCCTGCAGAGCACCCCGGGGTGTGTCCCCGAGCACAGCCATGCTGGGACCCCCGTCGCAGGCAGGGGAGCCAGTGCCTGGATGACAGCGTGTGCCAGCGAGAGGAGAAGTGCTGTGACACCGGCTGTGGCTGGGAGTGCGTGGCCGTGCCCACAGGTACCAGAGCAGCCTGTCTGGGGGCAGGTGGCCATCAGAACCTGGGGGCAGCTGGGTGACAGCGGGTCACCGTGTCCCTGCAGAGAGCCGGGACAGCCGGTGCACTGAGGAGTGCGAGGACGACTCGCAGTGTCCCCGGGGACAGAGGTGCACCAGCACTGGCTGCGGCCACGTCTGCATGGACATCCCTGGAGGTGAGAGCCAGCCAGGCCCTCAGGAGCCATGTGGGGCTGCCCTGGGGTGCCCCATAGTCAGGTGCCCGCAGCCGGGTGCTCCCCAGCTGGGTGCTTGTCTTGCAGGCAGAGTGGGAGTGTGCCCCATCCCCAGGGAGGGGGGGACGTGCCTGGACCTGTGCGCCTTCGACGAGGAGTGTCCCTGGGGCCACAAGTGCTGCAGCAACGGCTGCGGCCATGTCTGCATGCCAGCCTCTCTGCCAGGTCAGCCCCTGGCACCGTTGCTCGGGCTCCCCCACCCAGCTGAGCCCAGCGGGGAGAGAGCCCGGGGTCCCCTTGGCACTGACCCCACAGGGGCATCCTGGCCCTGCCTCCCCAACAAGGACCCCACGCCATGACTGCTCTGGAGCCCAGTGCCAGGGGCTGACGAGGCGATTGTGCCTGGGGTGCTCCCACACTCTCCCTGCTGCAGTGACACGATCTCCCCCGTCCCTCTTTCCATGCAAGTGATGAGCACGCACGGCCTCAGCTCAGAGCTGCCGCTATGGTTCTCTCCTGCCCGCAGAGCGTGATGCCGCGGTTGTGCCGCGGCACGGTGATGAGCGGTGCACGGAGGAGTGCGAGGCCGACTCGCAGTGTCCCTGGGGACAGAGGTGCACCCGCACCAGCTGCGGCCGCGTCTGCAGGGACACCCCCGGAGGTGAGATGTGGCTGGGCCAGCCAGGACGCTGGTGCTGCCCCAGCGCCCCACAGTGCCTGCCAGCTGGGTGCCCCATGGCACGGTGCTGTGCCTTGCAGGCCGAGCAGGAGTGTGCCCCGTGCCCAGGGGCCACGGGAAGTGCCTGGACCTGTGCAGCTTTGACGAAGAGTGTCCCTGGGGCCACAAGTGCTGCAGCAACGGCTGCGGCCATGTCTGCACACGGGTGCTCAGTGGTAAGGGCAGCCCAGGGCCACCAAGCTGGGGCTGGCACCAGGGCACACAGGGTGCTAGCCAGATCTGCATGAAGGCACAGCCCTCAGCATGCTGCCAGCTCAGCATCACTGCAGGGCCAGCTCCTGCTGCTGCCCCATGGCTCTGCTCCTGGCACAGATCCGCTTTCAGGGCGAGGGGACCCAAAGGGATACGGAGCAGGATGAAGCTCTCGCCAGAGCCAGCCATGCTCAGCTGCAAACCTGGCTGCTGGCCCCTCGTACCTGCAGCCTTGGGGCTCCCTAAAAGCACATCCTCCTTCTTTTCAGACATTGTGTGATGGGAGAGAAGCTCCTCCACAGCAGGAAGACCCCTTCGTTAGGGGACATGGGGCAGTCATGGGCCCCAGGTTGCCTGTCCCCTCCTCGCCACTTCCAGCAATAAAGCATGTGCCTGGCCACCTCCAGCCATCCCAGTCTCAGCAGCACTAGGCTGGCCCTGAGACAGCCCCTCGGGCTCCTGGGGCAGCCTTGGCATTGCCTGGGTCTCTCCAGGGAAGAGATGTAGGTCTCTCCAGGGAAGAGATGTAGGTCTCTCCAGGGAAGAGATGCAAGTCTCACCAGGGAAGGGATGGTCCTGCCAGGGCTGGGGCTCAGCCCACGCTGGGGTCGGTGCCACAGGACTAGCAAAGTAGTGCGGGCACAGACCCAGGTCTGGGGCAGGCTGTGGGTTGGGCACTACCCTGGGCATCCATCGAGGCGGGGGCTGTTCCTTCTCCATTAGGTTGCTTTAGCTCCCAGCCAGGTCACATCAGCAGCTTGAGGGCAGAGCCAGGGCTGGGAGCCCATCTGGAGGCAGCGGGAGCTGCTGGGTGATGGCCAGGGCGAGCACTGGGGCTGCCATGGGGTGCTGCTGAAGTCACCCGTCACCCGGTCCCAGCAAGGAGAGCAGCCCCAAGGGACAGACACTGCCTGCTCCTGCCCATGCAGGCAGGAAGGACACGACCCAGACGTGCTCATCCAAGGACCTGTCCTTGTATTGCGGCGTCACAGCCCCAGGGGAGAGCCGGGCCCCTCCGGCACAGGAGGGAGCAGCCATGTGCTGCAGGCACAAATCCCTGCCCTCGGGCAAGTGAGCATCCCGAGGTGAGCCACAGCCCCTGGCATGGCCACCCCGGGCAGCAGCACGTCACCCCCAGCCCTGCAGGGACAGGGATGTGGTCGCGGCAGCAGCTTCCTGGAGGCAGGAGCCAGGCAGAGGCCACCGTGCTCCCCAGGCCAGAGCTATCGGGCACCTGGAACTGAGAGATGGGGGGTCAGGTGTGAGGCGGCATCGCCAGGGGCAGGAGCAGCCACTGGCCGCAGCACACGGCACACGGCATACGGCACACGGCTAGTTACCGATGTGGGAGCAGGCCTGGAAGCACTCGCCCTTGGTCTCGAAGTTGTTCCTGTTGCCGCCACAGCCGCCATAGATGAACTCCTCACACTGCTGGCTGGAGGCATTGAAGAAGAACCGGCGGAAAAGGGCCTTGCAGTTCCCGCAGACGGAGGGCAGGTAGCAGAAGTCTGCGAGGTCCGAGGGGCACAGGCTGAGCCAGTGATGGGATGGGGAAGTCGCCAGGCTCAGCGTTCCTGGAGCCTCCAGAGACGTCTGCACAGCTCTAGCCCCCACTCACTGCCCAACTCTTCCTGTCACAGCCGGCTCTGTGCCTGCCTGCCCCACAGCCCCACGCACCAGCAGCCCGGGTGCTCCCTCCCTGCACAGCGTGTGCCCCCAGGGGCTGCAGAACCCAGCAAGAGCTCAGGGGCATCCTGGGGAACCCCCTTGCTGGTGTTCTTGGCTCACCCCTCCTGTCACCCACCCCTGGGCTTGCCACACCGCCGCTCAGAGCCCCACCGCCATGGCACCGAGCCCTCACCCAGCACCGGCTCCTGGCACGTGTAGCCGCACTTGCTGGGGCAGCACTTGGTGGCACCGGGGCAGCTGGCATCGCCGGTGCAGCGGGAGCAGGAGGCGTCCCTGTGGCAGGCACTGCAGTCCTCGTCCAGCGGGTCCTCCACCTCCGGGATGTGGTAGCAGTACCCGGGCTTCGCTGCAGGACACAGTGGCCCGGAGGTTGAGGAGGGCCACAGCGCAAGGAGCTGAGCTGCCCCCCAGCACCCCAGAGCCAGACCCCAATCACCCACAGCCCTGTGCCCCCATGGGTGCCCGGCAGCGGCACCTGGAGCATCCCTGACCCCAGGACATGGCCCAGGCGCACTCACCCATCACCGGCTCCTCTTGTCCAGCCACGCGCGAGGCCGGCCCGCACCATGCGGCGAGGGGGAGCAGGGCTGCGAGGAGCAGCAGGAGGTGGCCGGGCAGCAGCTCCATGGTGCCCTGGGCAGCCAGGTCTGGGCCGTGGGTGCGGCGGGCTGGGATTTAAGGTGTGCAGGCGGGGCGGAGGGAGCGGGGCTGGCGCCCGAGCCTGGCTAATTCCTGCCATGCGGGTAACGAGCCGCACCCAGGCAGGGCCCGGCCTCCCCAGCAGCATCCCGGCCACAGCCCTCGAGCCGGGGGGACCGGTAGGACGGGACGGCTGCCCCGGCACGGCCCTCGGGGAGCTCGGCCGGGCGGCAGCAGTGTACCTGGGCTGGGCTGGGGGCACCGCTGGTGCCAGCCCGCAGCCTCCTGGGGACAAGCCAGCGATGGGGACAGGCAGGGGGAGGTTGGTGCTGGCCTCTGCTGCCAGCGAGTGTGGCAGTGCCATGCCAGTGCTGGCTCTGGCACGGCCATCAGCTGGGGAAGGGTCTGGGGCACCACACACCATGGCACTGCTCTCCTGGCTCTCCTGGCAGTGCAGATCCTCAGGGAAAGACTGCATGAGAGCAGTGCGGGGGACGTGCCCCTTCTCCCCTTCTCCTCTCTGGTTGATGGAGAACATCCTGGGCAGGATGGTCCCCACACACAGTGCTAAGCCATGGGTACCACCTCACCTGCCAGCCACCAGCGCTGTAGACAGGAGGTCCTACAGGATGGCGATGTTTGTCCCTTCCCACCCTGTGGGCACCACCGGCCCTTTGCCACCCTCCTCATCACCCTCTTCCGCATGGGGCCACCACCTTCACCCGCTCCCGGTGCTCCCAGCAGCCCCTTGCTCCCAGCAGTGGGTCAGGGTCTGGCAGCTGCGTCGCGCCAGCATGAGGGGCATTCCCTGGGGCTGGGACACAGCTCTCAGCCTGCCTGGCTTCCATCCAGGGGTCCGGACCCCCGGCCACGCAGGGCTCCCAGCACTGGGCTGGGCGTGAGGCGGGTCCCCGGCATCCTGCCAGCACCCGTGGGCGGGCGTGGGGTGAAACCTGCCAAAAGGAGGGAGAAACAGATTAAGCTGTTCCCATCCAGCAGGAATAATTTTCTTCCTAATTACTGCCATAATTACTGTCCCAAGGGGGAAGTGGAAGGCAAGGAAAGCTCCATGGGGAGAGGCCAGAAAAGTTGGGCTCAGGGTGGTGCGTGAGGGAGATGCCGTGACCTGCCCGCGCCCCACCGCGGCTTTCCCTGCCTCTGTGCCGGAGCCCCGGGACAGAGCCATCAGCAGTGTCCCCAGCATGGGACACGGTGATGTGACATGGCAAAGCCAGAGCACGGCAGGAGCGAAGCCCAAGCAACAGGCCGGTGGTCACATGGTCAGTGCGGGTGATGGGAAAGGGAGCTTGGCACAGGGACCATGGTGGTCCCGGAGCTGCAGCTCAGCGGATGCCCTTGGTGCATCTCCCACAGCCTTGAGCTGTCCAGGGCATATCTGGTGGCACCAAAACTCCCAGCCCTGCAGCCCGCAGGAGGGCAGGGCCACGGTGCCAAAATCCACCAGGGCTACATTTTTCCCTGCTGTCTCTCTGTGGTATCTCAGCCACCCGGGTGATCACTGTAAGGGCCATCACCATCCTCCAGAGCAGCCCCTGCACCGCTGGTAACACCACAGCTGAGCTGGGCAGACACTGAGGCCAACATGGAGCCCATCCCAGAGGTGATGGAGTTCGGCGCACCACAGGGGTGAAGGGAGGGCTGCTTCCAGGTAGATACTGGGCTTGCACACAACAAAAACCACAGCCTGCAGGTGACCATGTTGGTAACTGTGTCAGTAACCCCGTGTCGGTGACCCTGTGTCATCGGTGATCCCTGCCCTCTCACCGTGTCCAGCTCCCATGGCCAGGCATGAGCAGCCTGAGCAATGGGCACAGCCACGCAGGGCAGAGCCACCAGCCAGACCTCCACCATCACCACCAGACCTCCACCACAGCAAAAACAGCAACCATGGCAGCCTGGCCCATGGAGCGCCCAGGAATGGGGCACCTCAAAGGTCAGGCACCCATGGGCACAGGGACAGAGACGGTGCTGTGCCACCAGGATGATGCTCCTGCCCAGAACAGGGTGCATGGCAAGAGAGGTGCTGGGGGAGCCAAGGGGCAGAGCAGGTCCCCCCAGCCACAGTGTGTCCTGGCTGGCTCCAAACAGAGCTGGGAACTACACTTCCCAGGGCTGAAACAGGCTGAGCATTGTCCCTGCTGCCCACCCAGGGACAGGGACACCCTGGCACAGTGTAGCCACTGCTCCCCAGTGCTCTGTGTGCTCCTGGGACCTCCATCCTGCACATGGGGACACACCAGCAGGCGAGGGTCCCCAGGCAGCCGGCTGCTGGCAAGCGTGTGGTGCCACCCAGCCAGCCTGGACTGCAGACGGGCGCACACAGGCACACATGGTTCAGGTGGCACATGCAGCATGGACCGCACACACATGCACACGCAGACACGTGCCCACGCCCGGCTGGGCTCGCACATGCACACAAGCACGCACGTGCCGGAACCTGCCAGAACCCTCTGGCCTCTCCAGGCATGGTGCTGCCGGAAGGAGCTGGCAGGGAAAGCCCCGGCAGTGCCAGTGCCACCATCCTCGTGAGGTGCCACAGCATACCCACCAGCAGCCCTGCGCAGCGCAGACACACGGTGCAGCCCCGGGGACAGGCAGCAGCTGCCGGGACAGCCCAGCCACCAGTGCAGTCCGCGGCACGTTTGCCGATACCCCCAGCACGGGGCTGAGAGACTGCCACCAGAGCTCTGGGCACGGGGTGAGCGGTGGGTGGGAAGCGCGGGCAGACCCTGGGAAGGGCTGTGTCTCTCCGAGTGACAGAGCAAGTGCAGATCCGTGCCCAGAGGCCCTGGCAGCGGGCGGCCGCACAGACCAGGGTGGCTGGTCCCACCAGCCCCACAGAAGGGAGCGAGATGCGTGGAAGGGAGCAGGAGGTGAGGGGCAGCCCTGGCACCATAGGACAGGAACCTGGGCCCCTGCTCCAGCTCTAGCAGGGACACTGGACCCAGCACTACAGCCCCACAGTGCCAGTGCCCGGGGAGAGTCCCCACACAGCCCCCAGCTCCCTGCCTGCGGCACCAGGGCCCTGGCCCCCCCCAGCCAGTCCTGGTCCCCGGCTGTCACCCCAAGGTGTGGGGCTGGGTGGGCACCAGCCGGGAGGTGCAGGGCCGAGGGGCTGGTGGCAGCGCAGGGCTGTGGACCGTGTCTGGTCACAGGACGTCCCTCAGGAGCCAGCAATTGTTCCCAGAGGCAGAACAATGCCCAGAGAGCTGCCAGGGCACCACGGGCTGCTCCACAGCGCCCGGTTGGGACCCACCTCTGCTGCCTCAGCAGGGCCACCCCCACACCAGGGTCCCCCAAAACCTTTTGCTGCCACTTGACCTGTACCTGTCCCCTGCAGTGAGAAGCTGCGCTGGCTGCTCTTGTCTTGTGCCACAGAATGTCACGGCATGCACAGCATAGCACAGCTCTCAGGGCTGCACTGACCCTCGCACCAAGCAGCACCTTTGTGCCACTCCATGTGGCTTGACCCATGGGATGGAGAGGATAGGAGGGTTCACGCTTGGACGGAGCGTGCCAGGCACTGGGGCACAGACCAGGTCACTGGGACCAACCTCCAGCCCCAGGAGGATTTAAACCTGTGCCCAGTCCAGCAGTCACCACGCTGCCCGCTCTGTGCCATGCGTCTGCTGCCACTGCTCCTGCTTCTGGGGCTCTGCTGCCTCTGGGCACGGCTGGTGTCCACAGGTGAGCACAGAGTGGGCATGGGGTGGGCACAGGGTGGGTACAGAATAGGCACAAGGCAGGCATGGGGTTGGCACGAGAACCTGGCAGGACAACGCTGCCATAGGATCTGCAGAAGTGACCAGTGAACCCCTTACAGCTCCCCGGGGAGGGGTTCCCAGCGTCTCCAGAGCCCTTGCCCCAGGGTCCTGCAACAGGGCTGACGGCTGTGCACCAGCATGGTCTGAGCAAGGGTTTGGAATGTGGCTACTCCCATCTCTCCCCAGGATTCACCTAATCTCCCCGGACTCAGACCGAGGACCCAGCGTGTGCAGCCACCCTGTGCCAGACAGCTGGACAGCTGGACAGATGGACAGCTGGCAGTGGAGGGACTCAGCAGCTGCTGGATAATGGTGCTGGATAAGCGCTCACCCCCTGATCCCACCTTCATCCCCTTGCCCTCAGCTCTGTACTGAGCACAGGGGTCACCATGCCCCCCCACCTCCCAGTAACGCACTCTGTGATGAACACTGGCTAGCTTCTGCTGTATCAGTCTCCTGGTGAGACCTTGCCAGCATCCATGGGACCTCCAGCCCTGGCAGGAGGGATGGGTCCCAGGCAGGGGCTGTGCCACCAGCATGTCCCTGGGGATGTGCACACAAGTCCTGCCCACACTCCCTGGGTTCATCCATCCCTGCCAGGACCAGGCTCATTCCTATTCCCAGAGATTCTCCTGGGAGCAGGTGCCCAGCAGGACCCCACCATGCCCCTGGAGAGGAGCCGGGATTGCCCCAGGGCCACAGCAGCACAGCCATGCCCAGCTTTGCCTTGGTGCAGCTCCACAGCGGGCGTGTGCCAGGGCTGCCCCAAGCTCTCTGGGGCCAGTTGAGGATGCCCCTCGTGTCCTGCACTGCTGCGGTCCCCCAGCTCCTGACCCCACTGCTGGCATGGCATGGCAGGCACAGGCGAGGCTCCAAGGGGCACGCGAGCTCCTGGCACCCCAGCAAACCACCAGATCCAGGACCTGTGGGTGGCCATGTCCACGTGGCTCCTGGCCAAGCCGTGCCGCAGCAGCTGCTTTCAGAGGGTGCCAGAGGACCTTGGCCATGGAGCAGCTGGTCCCAGGGAGCCTCAAGCGGCCGAGTGGGACACCCCACAGGGAGGTTTCTCCTGGCCCAGAGATGCCCCGGTAGGGGCTATCCCTATGGCTCTCCCATGGGGAACAGTCACGTCGCTGTGCAAATGGCTGGATGGGCTGCCAAGCACCAACCAGGGACAGCTTGTCACACCAGACTGGTGGCCCAATGTGGGGTTTATTAGGAAAGAGAAAGTCATGCCCAAAACGCCACTGGTGCTGGGGCCCATTGGCCCTGGCAGGGTGAGGCAGAGGAGGAGGCCAGAGGTGGCCACCCCTGTGCCCACCCATCATGGGCTCTGCTCGCCCCACAAGCTCCTCGCACACTCTGCAGCATTGGTCACCAAGCATCATTGCCGTCACCACCAAAATCATCATCACTGTCATCATTATCATCACCATCGCCACCATCATCTCCATAGTCATCATCGTCATAGTTGTCATCATCATCCCCATTGTCGTCAACATCATTGTCACCATTGTCGTTGCCATTGTCATCATCATCGCCATCATCGTAACTATCATCATTGCCATCACCATGCTCATTTTTATCATCATCATCATTGTCGTCATCGTCATCATCGTCGTCACCATCATCATCATCATCATCATCCTCCTCCCCACTGTCACTCTTGTCAGACTCAGGCTTCTTTCCCGCCTCAGGCTTCTCCTCACTCTCTGGCTTCCCGCCAACCTCTGGCTTTTCCCCAAGTACAGGTTTCTCCCCTGCCTCCAACTTCCCTCCAGTCTCCGGCTTCCCTCCAGTCGCTGGCTTCACTTCGCTCCCCGGCTTTGCTACAACCTCTGGCTTTTCCCCAGTCTCAGTCTTCCCCCCACATGCTGGTTTCTTCCCTGAATTGGGTTTCTTCTCAGTGTCCAGCTTCCCAGCCAGTGCTGGCTTGCTCCCTGCCGCAGGCTCCTCCTTGGTCACCGGCTTCTTCCCCGAGGCAGGCGTTGTTGCAGCAGCCACCGGCTCAGACGTGGGCAGGTGCTGGTCCTTACCCACCCGCTCCGCACCCAGCTCCAGGGTGATCCTGCCAGGGGGCCGTGGACTGGGCACTGCGCTGGGCTCTTTCCCGGGCAAAGGGCTCGTCCCTGGCAGAGTGCACCTGGGCTGCCCTGGCTGAGGCCGCCTGGCTGGGGCTGCTCTGGGGAGCCCTGGAAGGGAGCAGAAAGGAGCAGCGTCAGCCCCAGGGTGTGAGACCTGCGCTGCCCTCACACCCACGGCTCCCACCCACAGCTCCCACCCACGGCTCCCACCGACCAGCACCTTGTGTCACTGCACAGGGCTCCTGGCCAAGCAAAGCCCGCAGGACTCTGCTCCGTGACAGCTCAGGGTCTAAAGCCTGGCACTCCAATGTTGAGTTGAGGCATCAAGGGCAGGATGCTCCCGGCACCCACAGCAGCGGTGCCACGGGGCTGCCTTCTCCCCTGCAGCTTTTCCTGGTGGGTTTTCAGGGCTCTGCCGGCACAGCTGGGGTGACACAGCACCTCAGGGCCACACCAGTGGCCCCCAGCACATGGTGATGTCACGGTGGAGCCGGTGCCCAAGGGGCCCTCACTACCTGTAGAGGAGCCTCTGCGGGAGCCACAGCCCGCCCAGGCCCTCCTGGGTGTCTCTGCACCGGTGCCAGCACCTGCCCGCAGCTCCGGCTGCACCAGGGAGCGATGGCACCATGCTGCAGCCCAGCCCAACACCCGCCGCAAGCCCCGCGTCGCCCAGGCTCATCCCCACCTCGCTCCCCCTGCGGCTTCTGCCAGCAGCGCCAAAGCACCAGCCTCCCGCCGGCTGCTCCTCAGGCTCCCCGAGCTTCCCCCATGGGCAGCCACCAGGTGACTGCGGGTGCAGGGTGTGAGGAGCTGGGGCAGGGCTTGGAGGAAAGACAAGAAAAGTACGTGTGTGTGATTGCAGTGACTCCTTAGCAAAACAAACACAAAGGTGGCACATGCTGTTTCACCAGGGCACAGCAACACTGCTGAGCCCGTTTAGGAAGTGGGTCCCTGCGCTCTGCTGCGGAGCAGCAGCGGAGGATCCCGTTCAGCAGCTCCCCACAGACAGCTCTGGCCCCTTGGCATCGCTCCGAGACACAGAATCAGACCTGCACGCTGGCAACGGAGGCACCAGCAAAAGATGGGTTATATTGTCAGGCTTAAAACCAGCCTGGAAACCGAGACCAAAAGAAACCCACGTTTCTAGAGGACATTTGGAAAGCAATGACACCTCTGCCGACACACTTCCATCAGCAATACTCCATTTGCCGACACTCCACCAGCGTCCCGTTACGGAGCGGCAGCAAACCTGGCTCCTGCCGCACCGGAGCCGCTCCTGCCCCCGAGTCTGAGCTTGAGGCTAAAACAGCGTGGCTGGAAACACGGGCAGGAATGCTCGGAAAGAAGGGGGGGGCGAAGAATTGCCAACACTGCTCTCAAAGTCACTTCACTGCTCATTCAGAAATGCCGTTTGCACTTATTAGAAACTTGGCCATCTTTTCCAAGAAAAAAATATGAGAAGGAAAAATATTCCTCTTTGAGAATTTCCCTCCTTCCCGAGTGGCTCCTGCCTGGCGGGAACTGGCGCTTTTGGAGGGCTCCCGGCAGGGAGATGCCTGAACGCTGAGTGGGCGGCAGAGCTTGGCCACAGCAGCTCGGCTCTAACGACCTGCACGTTCTCGTTCTGGCCACATGCCCCGAGCAGGGCTGTGAGGGGTGGGGGTCCCCACTCACCCCGGGGGTCCCAGCCCTGCAGATGGAAGCTGCTCTGCCCAGCCAGGAGAGACCATCCCAACCCTCCCAGGCAGCCCAGTCTGGGTCCGGTCCAGCCTGTCCCGGTCCCTTGCGAAGCCCGGGGCTCTGACCAGGCTGATGTTTCCACCGGTCCTTGTCCTGGTCACTGGTTGGGTGGACAAACCTCCTGCGAGCATCCTTACACCCACGTACTGGTACCACCGCTGCCTGCGTCCCTGGCAGGAGTTTTGCCAAACTCAAAGATGAGAAAATTTAAGCAAGGACTAAACCTCAAAAGCTCTTCACAGAAAGCTTCAACAAACACAAGGATTAAGACAGACATTTACATGAACGTGATCATCACCACTGCTCCAGTTGCAGATGTTCCTGTTCACAGCAGGGGTGGGACCAGGTGACCTTTAAAGGTCCCTTCCAACTCAAACCATTCCATGATTCTATGAAAATATGGAAAATATCCTTAAACTCTAGAGAGGCGGGCGTTTCCAGCACCCACCCTGTACTTGCCTGTGGTGGGTGCTGCCTCCAGCTCTGCCCACAGGGCAAGGAGCCCCAGCAGGAAGATGCCTCTCGCCGTCATGCTGCCCGAGCCTGTGGCCACGGCTGAACTGGGCAGCAATTTAAAGTTCCTCCCAGGGTCAGGAATGGGAGGAAGCAGCTCACAGGTGACTTGTAGGAACCTCCCACATTTTACTGTAATTCTGCTTTCTAAAGAGCCACTACCGCTCCCTTTCTCCACCCACAGCCTGGGCAGGAGCAGGATCCAGAGCCGGCTACACGTAGGGAGGACAGGACGGGGACCAGGAGCAGGGTTCTTCACCACTGCTCCTGACAGGAACCCCCAGTGCTTGCTGGGGGCTGCGGCCAACCCCTCCACCACGGCCACCCAGCAGCACACAGGGACCAGCCCTCCTTCTGCAGCCCCAGCGTGCAGGACGCTGCGGGTGCCTCCCTGCAATGACAGGTGGGAAAAGGCAGGGATCGCCTCCGTTCCTGGCAGTACATTCGGGCATGTCCCCACACCGGGGTCTGGGATCCTTCAGACAGCGCTGTTCCTGCCACCAGCTCTGCTGGGGCACCGCCTACTTCCCGAGAGCGTTCTGGGACCTGTGTGAAGCAACAGACCTCTTCGGTCTGCACCCATCGGGAAGCACCCATCTTCGGTGAACGGGATTTGGAAGGACAGTCCCAGTTAGCTGCAGGGAAAGGAAGCGCCAGCCCAGAGGCAGCTCTGGCTGCCACCATCCCATGGGAAGGCCGCACGAGCGGCGCGGGTCTTGTACCGCCACTTTGGTGAATGGATGTATTTAAAAACCAGCGGGAATAAATGCGGTGCAAAACCTGGTGCAGGTTTAAAGACGAGCGCTCTCAGCTGAGACGGGCGTATCCTGGCAGACTGCAGCAGCCACGGCACTCCCAGAAAGATCTTCGGGAAACTGCGAGCAACTTTTAGCAGCAGCAGTGGCCACCGGCACTGCCCCGAGGACGGGCTCTGCCCCCAAACTGGGCTCTGCCCTCAGCCCCAGCTGAAATGGGCACAGGGGATGAGCACCCACCCAGGCAGCAGCACTGGGAGCTCCTTCCTTCCACACACAAATGCCCTTTGCTCCCGAGGCTGCTCTGCCACACACAAGATATTTTTTGCTTGCTCCGTGAACGTATACGGGAAATATGGCTTCATCTGAGTATGTCTCTAAATCCCGTATTTTGTTTGCTTGCTCCACTCACGAGCAGCGTGCTCCGGCTCCTTCCATGTTACTAATGTAAATCACCACGTTTTGGCATCCAAATGAGCAAGCTCAGAGTCTCCTCAGCAAATTAACCCCATCCCCCAATGAAATGGAGCTCTCTGGAGGGAAAAGTCTCAGGATTTCAAGGACAAGAGCTCACCCAAGGCAAGGAGAGCATGCGAATCTGCCTTTAAACCCTGGATCCAAACTGCTGGCCCCATCCAGAGACCCGCATTAAGAGTAAATGAACATTTAGATGCACTGCCACGTTTACTTCCCTTTTTTCTGCATCTGATTTCAGTGTAAGGTCTTATTTAATACGTTTGAGATAACAGATTAAGCAGTACCTTCAGTGATGTGAGTGCTAGCCCACTTAAGTTATTTTCAGTTCACACAGGACTGCTAGCCAGAATCTGATTCTGCAACTTTTTCCTTCCCTATTTAATTACTTCTTCCCAAGTTGTACACAAGCCAAAGTACCATCAATATTATAGGAGAATTTAAGGTCGAGTCTGGCCAGGATGCACCAGCACCAGGCAGGGATGGGTCAGCCTGGCTGGATCAAAAGAAAAGTTTAAATCTGCCACTGTGGGGCGAGTGAAAGTAATTGGTTTGAGCTCGACATTATTTCTACAATTCTAAGCAAGTGCCACATGATACAAACACTGAAGAGGCAAAATCCTGCTCTGAGAGTTTCCCTCCAAGCCACGTCGAAGCAATGCAGGAGCAGTGACGACTTGGGAGCAGGAAGGTGCGCGGCTCCGTTCTGCCAAACCTGTGTGGGAAGAGGGCTCATGGGAAGAAATACGCTCTAAGTACAGGTTTAGTCTTCTCCTCGTGGCCATGACTCAATTTGGATGCAATTTCCACGTGAACCACCCGTGTCTGTTGAAGATCCGGTGCCCCACACCTCGCAGCCCCATGGCTTAACCCGACGGCCCGGTGCTTATCAGGCGTTGCTGTCGCTGTTAATCACCGCTGAGCAGGATACCCCAGAGAGCGACCGGTGCCGTCCTGCCAGTGTCGGCAGCGTTGACTCCCTTCCACATACCCGGAAAACCATCCGGAAGAACTTGCAGAACTGCAGGGCTCCTTCCAACCCCGGGGCTGCCGCAGCGGAGCGCTCTGCGGCTCCTCCTCTTGGGAGCAACGCCACCGTTCTGGCATGTTTCCATTTTAGGAGACCATCATCTTGGTTAACATCGAGGGAACTCATGACAGAGAATGTCTGACAAACACATTTCTCAACTGAAATAAAGGCCTCAGAGAGATGGTTCTGCAGGTCCTGTTCCACCTCCATGACTCGGATCCCACAGAGCAGGATTGTACCCACGTCCATCGCACACAGCAGCACAGGTCCATGGAGGGTGGGACGTGCACCAGAACCCTCTGGCTTGCTCTCAGCAGGGACCAGAGATTGCTGTGTGCCCACCAGGAACATTATTCGGGTCTCCAAATGCTTTTTGGTTGTTTTGTCCTCTTCCCATCAGCCGTTTCCTGACTCATGGGTTATCTGCAGGGCAGCAACAGTCTCATGAGAGGTCAGAGTGTGAATGGAGAAAAGTAAACCAAAAACATGAATATTCCACTGCAGCAAGATGTGGCAGGCGTGTGTAGCCCCTCTCCGGGATCCTGCAGACACCGGTGCCACCATCGTTTGCAAAAGAAGCAGCCAGAAAGAGGACTGGGCTCAAGAGGCTCTCTGCTGCCCACCCTGAGTACACGGAGCAACCAGGGGGACTTGGCCAAAGTCTCTTTGTGGATCAAGAAGGAACTCAGGTAACCTCAGCTGTGAGGCAGCGCTTGTCTCTGGCAGACGTTCCCAAGCTGGCGGGTTTTGCCACGTGCACCTACCACACAGATCCACGGAAAAATTACCATAAAATACTGGGCACTGGAGGAGACCCAAACAAGTCACCTCCTCAGTCACAATTAGGTGATTCCTGGCAGACATTGTTCTGATGTGTGACTTTTTGTCATCCCTATCCCTGCAAAGGCAGCGACCCCTTTATGGAGAATTTGTCCCAGGATTTAAGTCCTCTTGTAACCGGAAACTTTTTCCAAAGATTGATCCAAGTCTCACTCGATCCAGACCAATGCCAGGACTTCTTGTCTGCTCCTGGTTGGTACAGAGAGTGGCTGGTCACTGTCCTCCCTGCAGCACGCACCCAGAACTGAGCCCGTTCTCCATGGAGCTTCTGCAGATTAAACAAGACCATTCTTTTCACCATTCTCCATGAGTTTCGACAGCCTTAGATATTTTTTCCTCTACTGTGAACAATGTCTGATTTTTGCTGATAACAATTTGGAGCCACCATAATAAGCACATAAAAAGCCCAGTGCTGACGATAATGAAGTAATGGTAACTCAGGTGATGACTCGACCAGCTGCACATCCGCAGGTCGGGTTGGCTTAACAGCCTGGTCTCACTCCAGGCTGACACAGCCTCAGCCAAAGTGGCAGGAAAGGGACAAGGGCAGGAGTCTCTTCCAGCGTGTGAGTCCCTGAGTCACCCGGCCTCTCCTCCTGCAGCTGGCTCCAGTGTCCCGCAGCTGGCGAGAGCGGTTACTGCTGGGCCAACAGCTACATCAGAAGAATCACACTTGTCACAGTGGGGGGATGCAGCAACAATGCTAAGAGACACCGACAAACCATCCTCCGGAGGCACCACTGCCAGGCCTGCTCTGCCAGCACTGGGCTGGAGCGTCTGGCAAGGCAGGCAGGGAAGGAGAACCTGCTTTTGTCTTGGTGAAGCACTTCGCCCCTGCACACAGGAGCTGCAAACAACTGCTTGAGCACACCATCTGCCCCGTCACTGCATTTGTCCAAGAAGCTGCACTGCTTTAGCACTAGCGATTTATTTACTGCTGCATGATTATAGAATCACAGAATGGCTGGAAGAGACCTTTAAGATCATGGAGTCCAACCATTCCCCCAGCACTGCCAGGGCACCAGTAACCCACGACCCTCAGCACCACATCTCCACAGCTTGGAAACCCCTCCAGGGATGGGGACTCCACCACTGCCCTGCCCAGCCTGGGCCAGCTCTTCACAGGCCTTCCCACCAAGAAATTGTTCCTCACGTCCATCCTCAATCACCCCTAGCGCAACTCGAGCCCGTTTCCTCTTGTCCTGTCGCTTGTTCCTTGGAAGAGCCCAACCCCACCCGGCTCCACCCTCCTTTCAGGGAGCTGCCGAGAGCAGGCCTCGCAGCCGCGCAGGTGCGGGTGGGACCACACGCGGGTGTGTTCACCCCACAGCGACCACGCCGGCCGGCCCGGCTCGCCCCTCGGGCTGTTCGCCTTCGAGCCGCTGCTCTGCCCCAGCCCCGATCGCCGCCGCCGCCGC